>JAPDPM010000009.1:27110000-27710000 GCA_032173925.1 Heritiera fomes
CCTTTTGATCTCTGATTTTGGTGTTTGATTACATTAGTGGAGAGGATTTCTGAAAATTGGTCTTATGGGGTTAAGTTTTGAGAGAATTCCTCTGAGTTCAGTTGTTCGACTTTTATCTGAATTTGCTGGTGGTTTGGAGTTAAATTTGACTATTTCACATACACACACTCAAGGATTTAGCTTTAGGTTGAAGTAAATGCTTAACTCTTGTTTGACAAATTGCTAAATTTTTGATTGATTTTTCTGCTATCCTTGATGTTAAAAGAGTAAGTTACTAGTGATGAAATCTAAATTCAGATTATAGCTTGGTGAGTGATGATATTTCTCTATGGGGTCTTGCTGATAGTGTCTATAGTTGTCTTTTACTTTATTTTCTTTTTGTTTGAGGACAAACAAAGTTCTAAGTTTGGGGGTGTTTGATGACTTGCATAATTTAGCATAATTTATCACTTCTCAACTTTAAACTTTAGTCTAATTTTATTTATTTTTTGTTTATTTTAGACTTAATTAGTGTTATTTAATTTTATGGCAGATTTGAAGAAAATGAAGATTTATTCAAATAAAAGAGATGTGAAACAGTTGGTAAAAATGTTGGGCTAAAAGAAAGCAAGGTATTGGGCTGAAACAATAGGCTGAAAAAGACATGTTTTGGGCTGAAAAGGGCACCACATCTAAAAGAATAAAAAGGCAAAAGATTGAAGCTGCCGCACGGGAAGAGGGCGAGAGGAAAAAAGGAAGCAGAGGCGTTAACCCCAGGCGAGAGGAAGCAGATTTTTGGGGGTGTTAAATTTTCTTTTCTCCCTTCAATTCTTCTCGGAAAAATGATGGTGAATTCGTTTATGTTGAATTTAATTTTTAGCATGAACTAAATTTTCTTTATTCTAGGAAAACGATGTAATCTAGTTTTGAACTATGCTTGCTTTTCTATGTTAATTTGAATTAATTCTTTTCATGTTTGTCTGATTTATTCTGAGTTTATTGCTTCTAATTAACTGGCCATTAATTAGATGATTTTGATCTTGTGATTTGCTGTCGAAAGAGGGAATTATAGGATAGATCTTGAATATCTCAGCATAGGTAAATACAGAGATCGAGAGACTTGTATGAACCTGTGTAGTATTAAAATCATTGATCTTAATGCTTTCTTGTTTTATTAAATTGCATACTCTTGTGTAAATTGATGAACAAGATAGGTTTCAATTGACTGTCGAAAGAGGCTTTTGGATGTTTTTGTTGAGATTGCTAACAAACAGAGAAAATTAAATTAAATTAGCTAGAGGAGTAAAGCATAATGAGGGATTAGGTGAAATCGATTTCCTAGAAGTTTTCTTTCCATTAAATTGATCTTTGAACAACATATATTTTTTTTTCTCTCTGTTTATTTTCTTTAAATTTGATTTTATTTTAAATTCCAATTACAACAACCTTAGTGACTTCTCTAGATAAAATCGAGATAAACAAAATTTTGGTATTTGTCAAAAGTAAGTTACCAATCCCTGAGGACGATACTCTTCTCATCACTTTACTATAAAACTACGATACTGTGCACTTGCAGTTTTGCACCGATCAAGTTTTTGGCGCAATGAGCCGGGGTGAATTGGTCTATGCATAGGCAGCGTCCCTTTATGGGAGATTGCTATAGTTAGCTATCGTAGATCGTTAAAGTGTTAGCTCTAAGTAGCATGGATTGATACTATGCGAACTCTCTTGGTACTATGATTGGTTTTATTGATTGCACTACATACTTTATGTATGATTTGATATTGAGACTTCTAGTCTAATGATGGAACTCTACATTTGACTACGATCTGTTTTGAGTTTCCATACTGTGTTTTAAGTTTAATGCAGTATAATTGATTTGATGTATTTGAAAGTGATTTGAATTAGCTTTCACAAATGAGGGATGCTTGGTATGATTTAGTTGCTTATTGTTGTTACTTACTGAGTTGCGACTCACTCCCCTTTTCTTTCCCCTCCCTTTCAGAGTGATCGATATCGCTACTGTTCATTTGGGCTTGGGAAGCTTCTTGAGAGTGGTCTTCCCTGCACAGTTTAAGGTATATTGCTCCTAGCAGATTGTATAGACATATGTGGATGATGGCACAGTGTATTGAAAATTTTTTTGTTGTATATATATACTTACGTGACGAGTCTGGGATGTAAGCTAGGTTATGTTATTATTAGAATATTATGATCATTATACTTTTTGAGTTGGCATTATGTATGTTGGTAGATATGCCTGAATATATTAAAAGTCTGATGTAGGTGATCTTGATATATCACTATGAAGTGGCAAGGAATTTAGCTACTAACAAAGTTAATATGTTAATAAGTAATGTTAATGATCCAAGGGTTATACAAAATCGAAAGGTAGCCTACACAGTCACCTACAAACAAGAAGCGAAGTAAAAGGGACAAAAAAAATCTAGCCTGCAATTTAAGCTTCCGTAAGATATTATGAACGACCGGATGTGACAGTTTGGTGTCAGAGCGGGTTTGTTTGTGTCTGTGTAGGTCGATAAAGTTAGCTTACATCCCTGTACACTGTGCCTATGTCTATCCTTGAACTGCGATTGCCATGTAAATTGTACTAAATTGTTGTTAATGTGACAGGAAGTAAGCGATAATGAAGATGAGAGGTAGACCACGACGAGTTCTTCCTACAGAGCGGTCTAGGTCTCCTACTCCCCCGCCTCCACCACAGCCTCCTTAGGCCCCAGATCTTAACACAGAAGTGGGCTAGCTATCGAGGACTGTGGGAGAACTACAACAGACGGTCCAAAATCTTGCAGCTTTTATAGCGCAACAATTAGGAGGCAACACTAATCAGCCTCCAGCTCAAGCTCAGGCACATGCACAAGTCCCTCCTCCTGTGCCACAACCTCAGGCTGCTCCGCAGCAACAATCAGCTGTACCACCACAGCCACCAGCACCACTGCAACCACCTGCAGCTCCACAGCCTCTACCACCTTTAGTGCCACCACCGCAAGTTGGAGATCAGGTGGATAGGAATATGAACAGACTTCGACAATTTCAAAAGATGAACTCGCCCACTTTTAAAGGCGAAAAGGACCCGAAAGTAGCCGAAGAGTGGGTCAAACAGTTAGAGAAGTTATTCAAGTGTATGGGTTACAGTTCTACTGAAAAAGTAAGATTAGTTGTATTCATGTTTCAAGAGAAGGCAGAAGTTTGGTGGGAACTAGCTGAGAAATTGTTGACAAGTCAGAACCCGAAGATTACATGGGAAGCTTTTCTGGAAAGCTTCTTTAAGCAGTATATTCCAGAGCCTGCTCAGAGAAAGAAATAGGCAGATTTTTTGAGATTGACTCAGGGTTTCAACACAGTGGATGAATATGAGTCAAATTTTTAAGTTTGTGTCGGTATGATCTTTTAGCATCCAAGGATGAGAAGGCTAAGACCATCAAGTTCATTTCGGGATTGAAACCCGCTATTCGGAGTAAGATAGCAGTACTGGATATCACTAATTATGCAGAAGCTCTCAGACGAGCTCAGATGGTCGAGCTTGAACACGACCTGATTCAGCAGGAATATGGGTCTAAGTGGAGGAACAAAGGAAAAGATAAGAGGGTGGATGATAGAAAGCCCTACAAGGGCAAGCAGCTAGAAAAGAAGCAGAAGACAATGGGAAACAAACAGAAAGGGGATGAGACTAAGAAGAGTCCAACTTGTCCTAAGTGTGGAAACAATCATGGTACTAAACCTTGCTATAGAGATACAGGAGCTTGTTTTCACTGCGGGAAACAAGGACATATGATCAGAGATTGTCCCCATCGCAAGACTGCAGAAAGGGCCTTTGAGCATTCAGCTGGTGACAAGGGTAAAGCAGTTGATAAGGGTAAGAAGCCAGTAGCTCAGGGTCGAGTCTTTGCTTTGGATGAGGCTTCTGCACAGGGTAGAGACTCCGTGGTCAAAGGTAAGCTTACTATTGCTGATCTTGAAGCTCATGTTTTAATAGACTCTGGTTCCACTCATTCCTTTATTGCTCCATATTTTGCTTGCAAAATTAAATTAGAACCTGTAAAATTAGATCGTCTGCTTCATGTGAGCACTCCTCTAAAGGAAGCCTATATAACTGATATTGTATTTAGGGATTGTGAGGTTAAGGTGGGAGATAGAAATCTGCTAGTCGATTTGATTTTGTTAAATATGAAAGATTTTGATGTAATCCTACGAATGGATTGGCTAGCTAGACATCATGCTTGGTTAGATTATTATAAGAAAATAGTGATGTTCTCCCTACCTGAAACTGTTGTAATCTCTTTTGATAAGTAGTAATAAAGTGATGAAATGTTTTTGTCTGATTATATTGCCTAAGAATGCATGATGTTTATGAAGGATATTTAGCCTATGTGGAAGATGCCTCCAAGAAACATCCTGAATTAAAAGATATACCAATCGTCAAAGAGTTTCCAGATGTATTCCCTGATGACTTGCCAGGCTTACCACCCAAGCGAGAGACTGAGTTTACCATCGACTTAGTCCCGGGTACTCAGCCTATCTCAAGGGCACCTTATAGAATGGCTCTTGTGGAACTGGATGAATTAAAGAAGCAGTTGCAAGAGCTACTTGATAAGGGATTTATACGCCCGAGCGTATCTCCCTGGGGTGCACCGGTGTTGTTTGTTTGAAAGAAAGATGGAAGTTTAAGACTGTGCATTGACTACAGGTTACTGAACAAGGCAACAATTAGGAACAAGTACCCATTACCGAGGATTGATGATCTATTCGATCAGTTGAAGAGTGCTACGGTGTTTTCCAAAATAGACCTTCGATCCGGCTATCATTAGCTGAGGATTAGAGAGGATGATGTTCCTAAGACGGCCTTTTGGGCTAGATACGGCCATTATGAATTTCTAGTGATGCCATTTGGCTTGACTAATGCACTAGCGGCTTTCATGAGCTTGATGAATGAGGTGTTCAAGCCTTTCTTAGACTTATTTGTGATTGTTTTCATAGATGACATCTTGATATATTCCAAGTCAATAGACGAGCACGAACAGCATTTACGAACAGTGCTCCAAGTCCTTAGGGACAAGGAGTTGTATGCTAAGCTCAGTAAATGTGACTTCTGGTTGGACCAGATTGCTTTTCTGGGGCATATTGTGTCAAAGGACGGGGTGTCAGTAGATCTGTCCAAGATTGAAGCCATTGTGATGTGGGAAAGGCCTCAGACTGTAACAGAAGTCCGAAGTTTCTTGGGTTTAGCAGGTTATTACAGGAAATTTGTAGAAGGTTTCTCCAAGATTGCTACACCACTGCACCGACTCACTCGGAAAAGAGTGAACTTTGATTGGAATGAGGCATGTGAAAATAGCTTTCAGGAGTTGAAGAGACGGCTTACCTCTGCTCCAATATTGACTATTCCTAGTGGGTCAGGAGGTTTTGTTGTCTACAGTGATGCTTCGTATCAAGGATTAGAGTGTGTCTTAATGCAGCACAGGAAGGTAATTGCTTATGGTTCTCGTCAGTTGAAGGACCATGAGAAGAATTATCCGACACACGACCTAGAACTTGCTGTTGTAGTGTTGGCGCTCAAGATTTGGCGCCGTTATCTCTATAGGGAAACATTTCAGATTTTTACAGATCACAAAAGTCTAAGGTACTTATTGTCCCAAAAAGAATTGAATATGCGCCAACGGATATGGATGGAATTGTTGAAGGACTATGACTGTGAAATTCTTTACCATCCAGGCAAGGCAAATGTTGTAGCAGATGCGTTGAGTAGGAAAGGCACTGCTATGGTCTCAATGTTGATGGTCCAGGAATGGTGTATGCTACAACAGTTTGCAGACTTGAGATTAGATATAGAACCCGTTGGAGAGGGTTTTATGATAGCCAGTATGAGGATAGAGCCTGAACTGATTAATCGAATCAGTCAAAAGCAAAAAAGAGGATCCTCGATTAAGAGAGATTGGTTGTCAAAATGAAAGGAACCAAAATGAAGAAACAGAGTTTAGGTTTGGCAATGACGGCATTTTGAGGTATAGAGACTGAATGTATGTTCCGAATGATTCAGAGTTGAAAAAGTTGATCCTAGAGGAAGCTTATAGCTTGAAATATGCTATGCACCCTGGTAGTACTAAGATGTACCAAAACCTGCGTAGCTTATACTATTGGTCTGGAATGAAGAAAGATATCACTGATTTTGTTGCAAAATGTCTAGTCTGTCAACAGGTGAAAGTTGAGTATCAAAAGCCCGCAGGGTTGCTTCAACCATTGTCTAGTCCGAGTTGGAAATGGGAGCACATCACCATGGACTTCGTGCTAGGTTTTCCAAGGACTAAAAGACAGCATGATGCTATCTGGGTGATAGTGGATAGACTAACGAAATCAACTCACTTTTTAGCCATTAAGGCTACAGATTCTCTCAGTGCTTTGGTCGATCTCTATGTTCGGGAAATTGTTCGGCTACACGTGTCCCAGTGAGCATTGTGTCTGATCGAGATTCCCTATTTACTTCTAGATTTTGGGAGAAGTTTCAGGAAGTAATGGGGACTCAGTTACACTTCAGCACCGCTTACCATCCCCAGACCGATGGTCAGTCCGAGAGAACCATTCAGACTCTCGAGGACATGTTGAGAGTGTGTGCACTTGATTACAAAGGCTCTTGGGATGAACATTTACCATTGGCAGAATTTTCATACAACAATAGCTTCCACTCGAGTATAAGGATGGCCCCATATGAAGCATTGTACGAAAGAAAGTGTCAATCTCCGGTTGGATGGGAAGAAGTGGGAGAGAAAATTGTTTGCACCTGACTTGGTTCAACAAGCCTTGGACAGAATAAAACTTATCTGTGAAAGACTTAAAACTGCCCAGAGTAGATAGAAGTCATATGCCGATAATCGTAGGAGACATTTGGAGTTTGAGGTTGGTGATTCGGTATTTTTGAAAGTTTTTCCTTCAAAGGGCATTATGAGATTCGGGAAGAAGGGCAAACTTAGCTCGAGGTATGTGGGACCGTTCGAGATTTTAGAGAAGGTAGGTGAAGTGGCATACAGGTTGGCTCTACCACCACAGCTAGCGAATCTGCACAACGTGTTTCACGTGTCAATGTTAAGGAAATACCATCTGGATCTTTCACACGTGGTAGATTATGGAGAGTTAGATATTCGAGATAATCTAACATATGAAGAGAAGCCTGTCAGGATCTTAGATCGCAAGGAGAAGGTGTTAAGATTCAAAACTATTCCACTAGTGAAGATATTGTGGCAAAGGCATTCAGAGGAAGAAGCCACCTGGGAAGTAGAGAATCTAATGAAGGAAAGGTACCCTCACTTGTTTTGAAGTAACGATACACAAATTTGGGGACCAAATTTTTCAGGGTAGGAAGAATGTGATAACCCTTATTTGCGAGATAAATCATAAGTGTACTAGAGTAAATTTTAACTAACTTAAGGTTATTTTGGAATTATGGACAGATTATTAAAGCTAAGAATGTCCTGGTCATCTTGGTCAAGAAGTGGTGGATATGTATATGTAAGTATGTAGGCATTAAGATATAAGGTAAGAAATGAATTAATTAGTTAAGATATACTATAAGGGAATTAAATATATATATATATGTATATATATAAGATATGGAAATTAAAATTATAAAGACAATAAAATGTCAGAGACATATAAACATAGTCTAAATTATGTCTCAAAGAAAAAGACTAGTTTAAGAGACATTATTAATTGCTGGAAACAATAGTTATGTATCTACTAATCCTTTAATATTAAATTGGGTTATTAGAAGCTGATGTTACAAGAGTAAAGGGTTGGTAACACAAGTCAAGGGCTGGTAACACAAGTCAAGGGCTGGAAAATAAAACTACATTTCTTTTCTATTTCACCCACCCAAACCGAGACAAGAGGAAAGCAAAAATTCCTTAGGTAATGTTGACAGCAACCATCAAGAGAACCCCTTTCCCTTTTCCCTCATATCCGACCATAGACTAAAACCCTCTCTAAACACTCATCCATTTCACCAAAGGCAAAACTGATTGAGGCATTTCCTTTGTCAAGGAGGCAGTAACGAAATGAAGGAGGACAATGCATGTTGGTTGCAAGCTAGCCAAGGGAAATCATGAGCCATAGGTGCAAGGGAGCTTCGGTTCAACCCAAATAGAGAATCGGAAGTGGAGTAGAAGAAATAAGAAAGAGTTGTTCATAATGGGTGACTGAAGAAATTGAAGGATTAAAACCCCAAATTGAAGCAAACTGATTTTGGGACTTCCAACCAAGATAGCAAAGGTAATAAAGTAAGGTAAGTCAATATATGTTGCTGAGATTAAACTATGGAAATAGAATGTAATGTGGTCACTGGATTTGGCATTTATGTGTCTAGGCATAACAGTGAAGGAAGCTGTGAGGAAGTGGTCTGGGTTGTTCAATAAATTCTGAGTTTTGCATCGATTCAAGGGGTAAGGTTCTAACCTTATAATATTTGATTATTATGCATGAAAATGAAATTGTGATGAACTAAATCAAATGGCTATTGTTAGATAAAGGATTAACTAAAATTTTGACTTGATGTTCAATCTGGAATTGATGTCCTGTTCTGGGTGGAAATTAAAACGATCAGTTTAATTGCTCTACATGGAGAAAAATTCTGGAAAATTATGATTAATAGCCCTTTAAATTAATAGAAAGTCGGTTTTATAATTTCTTGAATTGGATTTCTGTAACTTGAGTTATGCACAAATGAGTGCAGGGTATTCTGTCCAGAAACGTGAATTAGGGACCTGAGTTTGAAAAATTATGGCAAATAGCTTAAATTGAATTATGTTGCAAGCCTTACATTTCTAGAAAGGTAATTAAGTTAGGATTGTGATGGTTCTGGGTTTGCATCAATTGGAGATTCCTATAACTAGATATGAGATAAATTGTGCAAATTGGTCAGTGTTATACTGTGTCAGAAAACTGCTGAACATACTGAAACTTTGGAAAAATTCTAGTGTTGATATAGGAAGAGTTAAATTATAAACCTTACACTTATAGATAGGGAAATTAGTTGGTTTTCATCTAGTTTTGGAATTTCTGGATTTGGAACCATATGGCTTAAGATCTGTATAAATGAATGCAGGACACTCATTGCTAGGGATAGATTACCTAGTGTCAACTTCAAAATTTCATAGGAAATAGCCCAAATCAAGTATGATTGCAAACTTTACATTTTCAGAAAGATAAATGAGTCATGATTGACATGGTATTGGGTTTGTACAAATTTCATATCCCTATAGTTAGTAATATATATTTTACTGAACACAGGTCAGGAAACTATCATGCCTAATGTGCCAGATTTGGACAAAAGTTTAGAAATTGATGGGAAATGGCACAGGATGAAATAGGAAATTAGCCTTATATGTCCGAATAGGGATCTGAGTTAGAAGTAATATAAAAATTTACGGTTTGATGATTAGGTTCTAAAATTTATACTTAATGCTAGCACAATATCATAAGGTCTAAAACCTTAAAGGGCAAAAATGGACCAAGTGGGTTATAAGTAGTTCAAGTGAATGACAAGACAATATACAGTGCTAGTAATGTTTGAATAATTCTGAAAACACTGCCAAGTATCGTTTCTTGTTGAATTATACAATGCTTAATGTTAGCTTATAATTGGAAGTACTAAGATTGATGGAAGTATCGAGATTGATTCAATCTACTATGTATTATGTAGAAGGTTGTCCTAAAGACTAAGCTGGACCCGAAATCAATCGACACTGCAAGACTTATTAGCGAGGGAGAATTGATTTAGAAGCTAAGGAAGTACTGTAAGTAACCCTAAGCGACTACTTGCATCCAAATTGTTTAATACTATAAATTCTTGGAATTTAGCTATTGAAACAAAATGAATGCTGCATCTGAGATGTCTTCCTTTGACTGTTGACTTTGTTTTACTAGAAATGGTTTGTAAACAGGTGATGGGCTCGCAAGAAATGTACTGTTTGCGTGTATTATATATTCAAGAAATATTTTAAACGTTTTAAAGATTTAAATTAAATTCTAATTTAATATAATTTTATATTTTGTGTTGTAACCTTGTTGATGTTTTAAATGCCTTGTGAGCCTTATTTTGTAGAATTACCTCTTTATGAACTACGATGATTGCTATGAGGTCAGGGAAGAATAAATTTTGTTTTAAGAATACTGGATTTCTGTTTTAGACCCGAGGTATTGAAACCTTAGGGTACTGTACCTTGAGAATTTTGTAGACACTCTTGATTGACTTAGAGCATTGTTTCTCGAGCATTAGTCTCGGAAACGATCGGCTTGTCCCGTATAATTACATTTGGACAAGTCCCGATGTCATATGCGCAATGAGCCGGGGTGGATTGGTCTATGCATAGGCAGTGTCCTTTTATGAGAGATTGCTACAGTTAGCTACCGTAGATCGTTAAAGTGTTAGCTCTAAGTAGCATGGATTGATACTATGCGAACTCTCTTGGTACTATGACTGGTTTTATTGATTGCACTGCATACTTTTTGTATGATTTGATATTGAGACTTCTAGTCTAATGATGGAACTCTACATTTGACTACGATCTGTTATTGAGTTTCCATACTGTGCTTTAAGTTTAGTGCAGCATAATCGATTTGATGTATTTGAAAGTGATTAGAATTAGCTTTCACAAATGAGGGATGCTTGGTATGATTTAGTTGCTTATTGTTGTTACTTACTGAGTTGTGACTCACTCCCCTCTTCTTTCCCCTCCCTTTCAGAGTGATCGATATCGCTACTGTTCATTTGGGCTTGGAAAGCTTCTTGAGAGTGGTCTTCCCTGCACAGTTTAAGGCATATGGCTCCCAACAGATTGTATAGACATATGTGGATGATAGCACAGTGTATTGAAAATCTTTTGGTTGTATATATATACTTACGTGACGAGTCTGAGATGTAAGCTAGGTTATGTTATTATTAGAATATTATGATCATTATACTTTTTGAGTTGGCATTATGTATGTTGGTAGATATGCCTGAATATATTAAAAGTCTGATGTAGGTGATCTTGATATATCACTATGAAGTGGCAAGGAATTTAGCTACTAACAAAGTTAATATGTTAATAAGTAATCTTAGTGATCCAAGGGTTATACAAAATCAAAAGGTAGCCTACACAGTCACCTACAAATAAGAAGCGAAGTAAAAAGGACAAAAAAAATCTAGCCTGCAATTTAATCTTCCGTAAGATATTATGAAAGACCGGATGTGACATCCTGCTAACTTTTAAATGGGTTTTCTACGTAAAAAATCGTTGGTCTCCTACTCTTTTCTTTTTCTCTTTTGTTATTTTCATTTATTATTATTGTTAAATACCAAATAAATTAATGTTAATAACTTATAAGTTTAGAAAATAAATAAATATTTAAAATACAAAATGAATGAATATTTTAAAAACATACTAACTAAATGAATGAATATTTAAATGCAAAACGACAAGTTTACATATATTTTAAATGATAAATGATAAGTCTAATTATTTTCAAACGTAATAAATAAGTTTAACACAATTAAAGAATGTGAGATCCCAAATTTCTCAATTCTCCCTATACTTATTAAGGTGTTGAATTAAAATATTAAGATAAGTTATGATAATTAATTCTTATATGTTGGGAAGGTATTGGAAAAACTGTCAAATGGGGCCCACAAGACAATCCGTAATACGGATGGTCTCTGAAGTGGCAAAATGTGAATTTTGGGCTCAGAATACTTAAGGGACAAGAAGACAACTTTTCGAAATTCTATACGATGAGCACATTTAGATTTACGTGCAACAAATTCAAAATTGATAATTTAGTCCATAGCCCGGAAGAGCTTTTCTGAATAACGGTCAAACTAAATTGACTTTGGACCCACGGACTGTCATAGAAAAATCCTCACGTAAAGAGGTTTCACGTGGATCCAGCCCGTAAACTGAATTACATGCAAATGCTAAAAACAATGCGAACGAAGCCAAAAGCCTTCATTTAGGGTAATTTAGTAATTTCACTACCCATGATCGGTCAAACCACCTTTGGGGTCAATCTTTGACCATGTTTGACTTGAATATATGGAAAATAATAAAAATAAAATATAAATTCTTGAATTTAAAAATATTAAAATAATGTTAGGACATAATTGTAAACAATGAGATTGTATAAGGGTATTATGGTCTTTTAGAAGGGGCTAGTCAAATTAGTCAATGTTTGACCAAATTTGACCTAAATAAATAGAATTTAATAAAAATTAAAATTAAAATCTGAATCTTAAAAATAATAAAATAATCCTAATGGCATATTTTTAAATAGTGAATTTTAAGAGAGGCATTTTAGACTTTTCTCACAGGACAGATATTTATATGATAAAACAATATTAATTTATGATATTTTCAGCCTTCTTCAACCTCTAGAAGGCCGGCCACTGTGATAATTGTGATCTCCGACCCCAATTAGCAAACAGATATAACTTATATGTGTATAAGTTAATATGAGGTATTTAAAAGTTATGGGAATTACTTAAGTAATGAACTAATTTTAAGAATTTAAATAAACAAGAAATTTTAAGATTTAAATTAAGGGAATAATATATATATATATTTAAATAAAAGGATATATATATATATATATATAATGAATGCACATATATGTGTAGATATAATAAAATATATAATAAATGAAGATAAAACAAAAATTATATATATATATATATATATATAAGTATTAAAAAAAGAAAATATAAAAAAATTATTATTTTAATGTTTTGGTGAGTGGGCGTTTCATCCCCTCACCTATGCTTCAGCAAGCACGGTCTGCTAAAGCAGTTCGCTTCAGCAAATGTGATCTACTGAAGCAAAAGAAAAGAAATAAATAATAAAAAAACAGAGAGGAAGAGATAGGAGAACCAGCCGACGATGAGGAAGAAAGAAGACTACTACCGGCCAAGAATGAGAGAAGGGAAAAGAGAAGGAGAAAAAAAATGAGGCGGCAGCACCAAACACACTTGCTGCTATCGCCGGTGCTAGACTTTGCTTTGTTGAAGGAAATGAATGATGAAGGAAAAGAAGAGGGAAGAGTTTGGTGAGGGACTGAAATGGCATAGTACAAGGCTGGTTGAAGGCTGTTAAGTGACGTGAAACAAAGTAGAAGAGAAGGTAGAAATCAGCAGCTGCGATTAAAAAAAAAAGGTAAAGCAACTGAAGTTTCAGCCTAGAGACAGGAAGGAGCAGAAAAAAATTGAGGAAAGCAAGTGAACCGAGAGAACGTTGGATTCTGTTGGATTCTAGTCTTAATCCAAAATTAAATCAATTTTCATATAAGTCGAATGTTGGATTCTGTTTCTGGACTTTTGAATCGAATTCACAATTTCATTTAGAATTTTTTTATTTGGATATATTGATTAAATTGTACACTAAACTTGAAATTAAACCTGGAATTTACTTTTGGATTCAGATTAAACCTTAAGGCCATTTTTTGTACTTTATTATTTATTTATTTATTTTTATTTCTTAATTTTATTAAAATTCAAAAAATAAATAGAAAACAGCATAAAAAATATTTTTTTTCTCTACATATGTAGCAATATTTGAACCACCAAACTCCTCCAAACCTGTAATTGCTACTTGAAGTTCTGTCCATTTAGTACTCTTTTGCCATCTCTTGATTTGGCAAGAAGTCCTCCTTTTCAAATTCTAAGATAATGGATTCTTCACAGGATATAGTGCAAAATTTATCAATTTATCTACTTCGTCAGCAAGTAGGGATAACTATGCATGAAGCTTTATTAACAAGAATTTATGCTTAAGTGGAAATTGGAGTTGCATTCCTTTATTTCTTTGATTTCTTTAATAATTAAGAAAGAATTTTAGGTTAAAAACTCAAAACTTGAGGAAAAACTATATAATGCAGTCCATAATATAATTCTATAAATTATTATAAATTTTCATGAACAAGCCAAAGCTTTTAACGAACTTGAGATGGTAAGTGAAATCGAACGGTAAGAAATCATGTGGGCAAAGGATAAGCAGAACTATAGGAGAGATTGATAGATGTACCAAACTCACGCATCACGTGCCAGCAAGCCTTATGCAGTCGTTGGGGCTTAGGCTATTATTCTTGGGTCACGCACGTGAACCTCAGCTACCAGCCTCTTCATCTTATTTATGGGCCAAACTCTTCGCAAAATTTAATCGTAGCACTTCCTTCTACCACTCATAGTAGCTGGTCAATACCATCTCCACCGCCACCCCCATCGGTTGCTAACCCTTCGGTTGTTTTGTGTGAAGAGAAAAGAATGGTGACCGTAGAGGAAGTTCGTAAGGCTCAACGTGCCGAAGGACCAGCCACGGTGTTGGCGATCGGCACATCGACTCCACCAAATTGTGTCGATCAGAGCACTTATCCCGACTACTATTTCCGTATCACAAACAGTGAGCACAAGACGGAGCTGAAAGAGAAATTCAAGCGCATGTGTAAGTTTCTTCTCTGTTTCTTATCTTCCTTTTGAAGATCATTCTTTGTGCACTTGTTCCACAAATTTATCTTAGAATTGAAGACGATTCGCATGAAAATAGGATAGAGAGATGTGCATGGTTCATATCATTTTCATGCAAATGCTTTAAAAGAAATTAAAAGGTTGGCAACAAAGTTTGTCGGTTCATTTCTTGAAAGAAGTTGTGAGGGATTCGTTAGAAAAAGTTTTTTTTCTAATAAAAACATCACCTTTTTTACGAGGATTTTATTTAATAGAATAGACAAAAAAATTAAAAGATAAAAAATTGAAAAAAATGATTTTTTTTCATTTATTTTTTAATAAAGTTATAAAATGAAAAAAAATTATTAATAAACTAAGATAATAATAAGAGATTTAAATAATCAAAACTTAGTTTAATGATTATTATTCATTTTTAATAAAAATTAAGTTAAACGTTCGATTTTTTCATTCTTCTATTATCTATGAATAAAAAAATGAAATTAAAAAAAAACTTAGTAAATATAAACACTTAGACTAATTTTTTATTTAAAATGATTTATTTTTATAAATAAAAAATAATGATTTTTTCTACTTTTCTCACTTTTTTTATCAAATATTTTAAAGTGAAATCAGGCAATTGATTTCATCTGAATTTTTTTTATTTGCCTTCGCCCTTCAGTCCTCCAGTTAGCTACTAAACCGATATTCTGCTTCCATTTTCAGGCGAAAAATCCATGATCAAGAAGAGATACATGTACCTGACGGAAGAGATTTTGAAGGAAAACCCCAATGTATGCGCATACATGGCGCCTTCAATCGATGCCAGGCAAGACATGGTGGTGGTTGAGGTGCCAAAGCTAGGCAAAGAAGCTGCCACCAGGGCCATTAAAGAATGGGGCCAGCCCAAATCCAAGATCACTCACCTTGTCTTTTGCACCACCAGCGGTGTCGACATGCCTGGGGCTGACTACCAACTCACCAAGCTTTTGGGCCTCCGCCCTTCCGTTAAGCGCCTCATGATGTACCAACAGGGTTGCTTCGCCGGTGGCACGGTGCTCCGAGTGGCCAAGGACTTGGCGGAGAACAACAAAGGCGCTCGTGTTCTCGTCGTCTGCTCAGAAATTACTGCTGTTACTTTCCGTGGGCCTAGTGACACTCACCTGGACAGTCTTGTCGGCCAAGCATTGTTTGGTGATGGTGCTGCTGCTGTTATAATTGGTGCAGACCCTGTGCCCGAGATCGAGAAACCATTGTTTGAACTAGTCTCAGCAGCCCAAACCATCTTGCCAGACAGTGATGGTGCCATTGATGGTCACCTTCGTGAAGTCGGGCTTACATTTCACCTCCTCAAGGATGTTCCGGGGCTTATTTCCAAGAACATCGAGAAGAGTTTAGTTGAGGCATTCCAGCCTTTGGGCATCTCCGACTGGAACTCCCTTTTCTGGATTGCGCACCCTGGTGGCCCAGCAATATTGGACCAGGTGGAAGCCAAGTTAGCCCTGAAGCCTGAAAAGCTAGGAGCCACAAGGCACGTTCTGTCAGAGTATGGTAACATGTCAAGTGCTTGTGTCTTGTTCATTTTGGATGAAATGAGGAGGAAATCAAAGGAAGATGGGCTTCAGACCACAGGAGAAGGGCTTGAGTGGGGAGTCTTGTTTGGGTTCGGACCTGGGCTCACAGTTGAGACCGTGGTGCTTCACAGTATCTCTGCTTAAAGAGATTCAAAGTCAAGAAATGGCCTGCATCATCATGATCTACTTCCTTGCATTTTTACTTTATTTTTTTAATTTTATTTGGGTTTTTCTTTCATTTCCTTTGAATTTGCATGGTTATTGTGAGAGTTAAACTCTCGAATGCTGTAGTGTGTTGTAGACCAGACCGGAAGCATATGACCTATAGATTTCATGTACCAACTTTTATCGTGGCAATAATAAGTCCTCATTTCATCATTTCCTTCCCTATGCTATGCTATAAAAAGACATCTCTTTTTATTTATTTTATAATTTATATTTCCGCATGGGAAATAAAACATTAAAAAATATATTTTAATGCATAATAGAGAGACTTAATACTTGAATATCTACTCAACTTTTGGTACAAAATAAATATAATTACTTTATTTTTTATTATATGCATATAAGTTTACAATTTTTTATTTTATTGTAAATAAAATAAAAAAAACTTTGAAAATCATATAAATAAATTTAAACCCTTTAAATGATATGTGACAACTAACATAACAAATCATAAATGACAGATAGAATCATTTAAATATTTGGATCAAAATAAAATTTTGTAAATTTATTTGTATGAATTAAAAAATACAGGGCTTTGTAACTATTTTGCATTTAAAGTTTGAAAAATTATCCTATACATTGGCAGTGGAGTTTTTTAACTCCACAAGTAGGGTTGGATGATGACATGTGCCTCATTATATTTATTTTATATTTTCTTAATATTTTTAAAAGACATATGTCATCATCCTAATCCCGTTTGTGGAGTTAAAAAACTCCACTGACAGTAGATAAGATAATAATCCAGTTAAAGTTTTGGGCATGTTTGAATATTAACATGATACAATCAAAATTTTGGGTTATAAAAATCACTTCAAAGTAAAAATATATAAATTTTTTTATTTTTTTTCCATTCCATGTACTCTCCTCCAAACAAACCATGTTCATGATCTGAAGCTGATACATTGGGGGAACCGCTTTAATTTGAATAGGAATTTAGAAGATATACCAATATTAATGAAGGACCCATTCACCTATATTCACCTAATAGTAGGACTATGAGTCTAGGACCCCTTCCCATCTACGACTAAAAGATATTTATAGATAGTAATACAAGCAAAAAAAAACCATTGTAAGATGCATAAATATAAATAATTACCAATGAGTAATGAAGAAAAAATAACAAAAAAATTGTGAACATAAAATAGTAAATAGAATTTAAGTACCATTATCATATACCTAACAGTTTTTAAGAATTTGGTGTAACCAATTCCCTACTTACTATAAAGATGATATTAGACCAACATACCATAGAGACTAGATTGGAAAGAACAGAAAATTCTCTCTAACAATAGAGACTAGTCGTGAGAATTTAATGGACAATAAATATTTGGCAAAAAAAAAAAAGGAGTAATAATGAAATTGAATTTTGAAAATTGAAATTATTTAAAAATCTATTTGAATGGGTAGTAAAATAAATTTCGAGATTAAAAAATAACAATAAAATTAATTAATTATAAATTTATAACGGTGAGATTAAATACAGTAATTACTGCAACTTTGAATCATGCCAAAAATATAAGAGTCAAATACCTCTAGATGATGATTGAAATTTCAAACCGTGTTGCACTAAAAATAATATGTTATCTAAATATACTAGAATCTAACCAAGTTGGCATAAAAATTCTGGAAACGCGTCTTGAATCTTGGCGCCCATGTATTCGGACTTAACTTTTTTTAATTCATCGATAAGTAAAAAAAAAAAAATCGAACTTTTAACTTAATATTTTTTGAAAGGGATAACAATTTTTAAATCAAATCTTGATCATTTGTATTTATCTTCTTCGTCATCATAGCAATGCCACAAAAACCACGTTTCTGAGTCATAATTGGAGTCCTAGAGTGAAAAAGGGCAAATTTATCTGCACCATATTGTTGTTACTGCTAGGTTAAGAGGGAATATAACAGAGAGGTAAAAAGAAAGAAGAAAGAAGGCAAGCAATTTAAGGGGAGCAAAATCATTGAGAAATGTCAAAGTGGTTGGCTCAACCAAGAATTGGATAAAAAATGATTGAACTTATTGCTCCAGTAGTGGCCATCATACTTTCTTAATGTCTATGGCTGTGCAACTAAATGTGTCCTAGCCATAAGTTTTTTTCATGCTAAAAAAGTGTCCATATTATTAAGCATTTTGCCATCATTGACACCATTTTTGGCAATCGAGTACAATTGTAAATGGTTGCAAGAGCACTGTGCTAGTCTTTGCTAAACTTTATCTATTGAGCAGTTCTCTTCTTTAACAGATATATGAAAAGAAGGAAGGCAAATACAATTAAATTTGATTTAATGATACATTTACTGTTTGATTCCTGGTTTCTTCTTTGTAATGTTCTTTGAAAAAAAAAACGACAGACTTTAATCCAATGGTTTAAACCAAATTAGCACAAGGTGGGCAATGTGTAACGCGTTGAAATCCCAAAGTGGTTGTAATCCATTGTCATTTTGGGGCATTAGTGCTTTGGAAGCGGCACTAATTGCATTCTTGAACGGATTTATATTTGTGTTTAATTTGGATGATGGATAAATTGTTTTGGATCATTAGTGAAATAAAAACCACATGGACGTTCCTCCCTAATAAACTTATAATTGAGTAAAATTTAGGTGAAAGTATATTGTTTGTTTACTTTATTCTATAATAAGTTTAAGATGTAATCTTCAAATTTTACCTTTTTCTCAAATAATTTAAAAATGTATTCGATTTTATTCATTCAAGATTTTATTTTTGAAATGTTCTATAAAAAGTGGATCCTCGTTGGCAAGGATGTCAAATTACATTATATAAAATTTGATATTATGTCATTTGAATTCAATACATATGGTTGGACATGGATGCAAAGAGCTAGGTCGAATTGTAATGTCCTTATGTTTGCTTGGAGCACCCAAAGTCCAAATTGAAAGATCTTAACAGTGCGTTTAAATAGAGAATTTTAAAAATTTGAAACATTTTAAAATAAAGACATTTCAAAATGCATCAATTTAAAATACTAGCATTTATAATTGTCTTGTTTTCAAAAGAATTTTGAATATTAGAATTTAAAGAAATAAAAAAAATTGTAAAAGAAGAATAATGATATTATATATAAGAAAAAGAAAAATATACAAAAATATGCAATATGAGTATGATTAGATTTTTAAAAATGTGTAGATATCATTAATAATATAAAAAATCAAAAATGTATATTATATTAAATAAATAATATCTTTCTTTTTTTATCTATATTTAATAGTGAGTTATATGTTAGAGGAATTTAGAAAAACCAATTCTTCAGGTGGATTCTGAAAGAGGAATTTGAGTATCTCAAATTCTTTCATGACTCCTAAATTTTGAAATTCTTCAAAATTTTTTTGCAAATAAGAAAATTGGATTTTATCCATCGGTTGTGGCTCAATTGGCAATGTAAGCTAAGTTTGTGGGAAAAGCTTTTCGACTCCCACTAAACACACTTTTGAAAGGGGTGAAGAGTTTTAACTGTGACTAAACCCTGAACAAAATTAGTTTCAAACTATTAAAACGGATAAAAATATATGTGATTTACACAAAAAAATTGAATTTTGGATTTTTAATATCCTTTTTGAAATGAAATCTCTCGTTGAAATCCCTCATCTAAACATAATCAGACTAATGTTAGTTAAAAACCCCCCAAAAAATTCCAAAAGAGTTACAAAATGATTGCAGGAGTTGACAACCCAACTAATGTTGGTGAGGGAGAATAAGCTTAGAATATTTTCATAAATTCCACCAAAAAAAATATTTTCATAATTCAATTTTAATAATTTTAAATATATCCTATAAATTAATTGCATTCTGGCCCCCAAGTTTTTTAAAATTATGGGTTGACCATAATCTTCTAGGACTTTGTACAATTAAGTTCTAAAATTATTTAATTTCTTCTTTGATTCGGTAATTTCATAATTCAATTAAATTTATTGTTTTTATATTGAAATGGCCCCATAATACGCTCTTTTTTTTTGGCCAGAACCATAATACGCTTCAACACTATTATGCTTCATATTAAAAGGTTGTCCTCTAAGATTTAGAGTTTTTTAATATTTTTTAGAGGAAGATATTGAATTTAAAATAAATTTTTAGGGCTATTTACTTTTTGAATTTTCAAATTTCATTTCATGTTTAGATAATATTTTTATATTCAACCGGAAAATAATTAGTGAAAAATGAGAAAAACAAATCCAGAAAACTGGGTCAAGTTAGGTTGATGGGTCGGGTCAAAAAAGTCTGACAAAAAGCTAACATGCTCCACCTCCACGAGATTGCAGTGGCTACCAACTAACATTTGAAAGCCGTAGCAGTAGCAGCTAGCGGGCTACGCAATTTTATTTTATTTTTCATAACGGGCTACTCAATTTTAAAAGATTAATTAATTTCTCTTAATTTGGCAGTTTCTGAATTAATTGACCCTATTTAATAAAATATTCAACAAATAAATCTTTTTCTCTATGCAACCATTTAATAGCAAGTTTTTTTTTGATTGGATTTAATAGCAATTTTAATTTATATTCTGAATGAATTTAAATTACTTTATTATTTTAAAAAGAAAAAAAGTTAGATAAAAAGGGAAATACGAAAGAAAGTTCTTCTTTTTTTTATAATTATTACATACATTAACAGTGAAATTTTTTTACTTTACAAACAGCGTTAAGACCGTGATACATGTCTTGTTTTATTTATTTTAATATTTTTATAAGACACATATCAAATCTTAACGCTGCTTATAAAATAAAAAAACTTTACTATCAATGTACATAACAATTATTTTTTTTGATCAAAAAAAGAAAGTTCCTCTTTTCCTGGCTCACATGCAACCTTCCCATAGTGGACCCTCTGTCAACTGTCTTTCGCTGACTCTTCTTGTTCTTATCTTTAAAAAATAAAAAATAAAATAAAACCAAAATTATTTAAAAAAAATAAAAATGATAAATTTCTTTTCTTTTTTCTTCTTCTTCCTCTTATGAGTCTTAAACCAAACTTCAAATCACATTCATAAAAATCCCATATTCAAAATTTCACCTTTTTAAAATCCTTCTCCAACTCTGTTTTGTACGAAAGGGAGTAACTTGGGTACTTCTCCTTTCAGTTTTTTTTTTTAACAAACACTTCTGTTTTTGGGTTGGGTTTTCCTGAAAGGTGGGATTTTGTTTACTTTCTTGTATAGCTATTATTTTCTTTGATTCTTTGCCATCATGTTTTCTTAATTTCTTTACCAGATTCCCCACCTGGGTTTTCTTTTTTAAAGTTCTTAATATTATTTTTATTTTGTTTCACACACCCACATGCATGTTCTTCAGTTTGTCCGATCTTGGATTGGATCACAAGGTTCGTTTTTTCTTTCTTTTCTTATTCTTCTTTGAAGAGGAGTAACAGAGAAAGAGAAGGGGAAGGGTCTTAGGTGGTGTTAAGTGCCTGAAATTTTTTTTTCTTATTCTTTTTATGGGAGCAAGCTTCGGTTGCTTAGAAGAAAAGAAGAAAGCAAGAAGAAGGTGAGATTTCTTTTTCTTTCTTCTCTTTTTGGGATCTCTATTTTGGGTCCACCAAAGAAGATTCTTTTTCTTTTTTCTTTTCCTTCTTACCTCTGTTACGATATATGCAATAACTGTCTAGTATTGTACTTCCATGTGGATGGAGTTTGAATTGGGTTTGATTCGTTTTGGCCTAAATTGCAATGTACTGCTCATTCCAGTGAAAAATTATGAATGGTCTTTTATTTGTTTGAATTCTTTGGTTTGTAGGATGGAATAGTCTACTTCTGCCGTGCTTGCATTGTTGGGGCTTTTGTGTTGAATTGGATATTTTAGTGTTGAATGATTGAGATTGGGTTTTAATAAGAAAAGCTACTCTTGGGGTTGATAGCATATTTAGACTCCTGAGGCATGGCGGGAATTGATGTTTCAAAGTATGCACATAGCGCCGTGCACAAGGCTGTTGCCATGAGGGATTATGCCAGTCTCAGGAGAATACTTGCAGCTCTCCCACGTCTTGGTAACCCGGCTGAGATTCGAACAGAAGCTGCTTCATTGGCTGAAGAAGAGAAGGCTGATGGGATCTCTGCTGTGATCGACAGGCGGGATGTTCCTAACCGGGATACCCCTCTTCACTTGGCTGTTAAACTTGGTGATGAAACTGCAACTGAAATGCTTATGGTTGCCGGTGCTGATTGGAGCTTGCAGAATGAACAAGGATGGAGTGCACTCCAAGAAGCAATTTGTAATAGAAATGAAGCTATTGCTATGATTATTGTTCGACATTACCAGCCATTAGCATGGGCAAAATGGTGTAGAAGATTGCCTCGCTTGGTAAGAACTATGCAAAGGATGAAAGACTTTTACATTGAAATCACATTCCATTTTGAGAGTTCTGTGATACCTTTCATTTCCAGAATTGCTCCTTCAGATACCTACAAAATTTGGAAAAGGGGTGCAAATCTGAGAGCTGATATGACTTTGGCTGGATTTGATGGATTCAGAATTCAGCGGTCAGATCAGAGTATTCTTTTCCTTGGTGATGGTTCTGAGGACGGGAAGGTTCCTCCTGGATCACTTTGTATGATTTCACACAAGGATAAAGAGGTGATAAATGCTTTGGATGGTGCTGGTTCTCAAGCATCCGAGGAAGAGGTTCGACAAGAGGTGGTTGCAATGTCTCAGACGAATATATTCAGGCCTGGGATAGATGTGACACAAGCAGTTCTTTTGCCACAATTGACATGGAGGAGACAAGAGAAATCAGAAATGGTTGGTGCCTGGAAGGCTAAGGTGTATGATATGCACAATGTTGTTGTTAGCATCAAATCTAGGAAGGTGCCTGGAGCCATGACAGATGATGAGTTCTTTGCAACTTCCAATGAACATGAAACAGAGAGTGAAGAGCTTGATGAGATCTTGACAGAAGATGAAAGGAGACAACTTGAAGTTGCTCTAAAGTTGGATTCTTCAGAAATATCCAACGAGAATGTTGATGGCATTGTTGGGCATCGCCATAGTTGTTATGAGTCAAGGGAAATTTCTGCCAGGGAGTCCAATGGATATAAAAATGGAGAGACTAAGCAGGAAAAGAAAGGGTGGTTTGGTGGATGGAGGAAATGGGAGTCGAAGCATGAATCGCAGAAGAAGACTGTGCCACCAAGAAGTTCTCTCTGTGTAGAAGAAAAGGTGAGTGACTTACTAGGAGACTCTCCAACTAGGAGTCAGATCAAACCTGGTAGACATTCTGTGGAGATTGTGGCAAGGGATGATCATCGGAGGATAAGAGATTCAAGAACATCTACTTCCATGAGTTCAGAGAGTGGTAACCGGCGTAAGGATGGTGGCCGTGAGAACGAGTATAAGAAAGGATTGAGGCCTATTCTTTGGCTTTCTCCAAACTTCCCACTGCAAACTGAAGAACTGCTTCCATTGTTAGATATTCTTGCGAACAAGGTTAAGGCAATTCGTCGGTTAAGAGAATTGCTCACTACAAAGCTTCCAGCAGGAACCTTCCCTGTCAAGGTATGTTGTTCTTTCACTGTCTGATTGGATCTTGTTATGATTGCTATTCCTTTTTGCAGTTCTTTTATTTAAACTATATGTTCCTTTTGCTTTAACATTATTTATCTTTATTGTTCAGATTTATGTTGATTCCCATACTGCACATGTTATGATGACCATATTTTTTTTTCTGCCTTCTCTTATGATGGTTCAGTCTCGTCATTTGTCAGTTGTGGGAAGACATTTCGCTCTAGAAGGATATGGGTTTTGAGAAGTATAGGTTTTTGAAATCTTAGAGTGATCACCTGTACAATTAAATGATTTTTGCATGGAATTCTGAGGCTTGCTTATTACCCCAAATTTGCTATCCACTAGTTTAGAGCTTGTGAATTATGAGGAAACATAGATGCTTTTCTAAATCTAGACGTTAGAATCCATTTAACCTTATACAAGCAACATTGTACTTGACATCTGTAGGGTATAAGACTAGGATTTTGGTATCTTTGTGCCTGGTAAAAGATCTAGTTCTTCCCTTCCATCTATTGATGCATACACTTGCCTTCATTCTTTCATTTTAATGTGCCTGTACATTGTACTAACTCCTCAGTTTTTGGGCTCTATGCAAAAGATTAAATAGAAAAAAATGAAAGGTAGTTATGTGCACAGAATGCTATTCATTGCTGTAGTTATCCTGTAATGAATGGGAAATCTAAGAAAATAATGCGTACAGAATTTCTCTGTAGGTTTCATGTTTAGCTTGTACAGTTTGAGCATTTATTCCTTATAATAGGGACTGTGATAGCTTAGTTTCCTTTAGTCTTTCTTCTTCTTCCTCCTCTCTTTTTTTTTTAATTTAAACAAAAAGGACACGTAGTTACTGCTGTTTTCCTCAAAACTTCTCTATTAAGAATTTGATGGTCCTTCTTTGATTTCCAGTGCCTGGCATCATCCAACTAAAAGGGTGCATGGTCTGTGAAACCTTTGACTTTTTTGCAAAGCTGTTTCAAATTTGGCATCTATTGATCAAAGTGTAGGAAGGACTTATTAATATAGGTTTCTCACAACAGGCAATGAAATGGAATCATATGTTCAAGTGCATGGCAGGATTGCTTTCTGGCTTTCTCTTTTCATGCTTTGTATAATTTCTTTGGTTTTTGGTCAGTTGAACTGGCCTTTGCTGTAGGCTCAATACGGGCAGTCCTTTTTGACTCTGCTGTTACTTGTTTCTTCATGCATTCGAAGATCTTTACTTTAGGGCTTCCTTTTTTATTTTTTATTTTTATTTTTTTTAACTTTTGTTCATATACCTTTTTTCCAGGCATTTAAAAGCTGCAGTCACTTACTTGGTTTTAATTCTAATCCTCGATATACTGACAATGCGGTCCAGAAAACTTTAATGTTTCTAGGCACGTGCTTCTTGGGTCTAAAATGTATACTTTATTATTATTATTATTATTATTATTATTATTATTATTATTTTGCTCAGGAGCTACATCATGATTTCCAATATGCTATACCTATTCCCAGAATATGACAGTATACATGTCTTTTAGTTGTTTATTTGTCCATTTTGAGTCCAATGGTGTACCAGATCAATTATGTGGCTTTTTTTGGGGTTCCTTTGATCTTTGTGCCTGTGCTCTTTCTCAATGTCTCACAAGCAAAGCCCTAAACTAACATGCACGTGGAATTGAATAGAGTGCATAAAGCACATATTGGCATAAATATATCAGACTTGGTATTATTTTTCTGATAGCATCCTTGTTTTCAATCAGAATGTGGTATTTATATGTTTATGTTTGTAAGCAAAATTTATCAGAAGGTAATTTCATTTAATCTTATATGTATTTTGATAAGAATTCTTCAAAATACGTTTTAAGAGTAGAAGTTACCTAATTTATTGGAGAAGTTTTTGATGGTTAATTCTGTTTATGATGATATGCATCATGTGTGCAAGGAGTAGTTGATTGATAGAAATGTTAACATATGGACTATGCATTTGTTGTCTTGTTGCTTGTTGGAAATTACTCATTCGTATTTGGAAAACATAATTTAAAGTGCTGTTTTTAGAATAATTAATTGTCAGCAAGTTTTCCATAAGAACTTGAATTAGAACAAAGAACAGAATAATCTTAACACATACTGAATCATTAACATATTAGTTACTGCTACAATGAGTGGTCATCTTTATGTTTATTCTGGTTCACTGTTTGACATGTTCTGGATTTCTTCAAGTGAATCTATGTTATCCTTCATGTTTATCTCGATGCAGTCAAATTTTTGGTGTTCATGTGATTTCCCAGTTGGTGTCCATCTCTGGATTTGTTATGCCAGAGGCAAAAATCTGTGAAGAATTTAGCTAAGCTACTGTATGAAATACATGCACATGGTTAAGCGCAATGACAAATAATGTTTGTCTCATCAATTATATTATTTAACATTTTACTGAGAAATCCTAATTCTTGCACTCAGGTTGCTATACCAGTGGTTCCAACAATCAGAGTATTGGTTACTTTTACAAAGTTTGAAGAATTGCAGCCAGTGGATGAGTTCTCGACACCCCCTTCAAGCCCCACTGCTGGTCGAGAAAGCCCCGCAATGATGCATTCCTCAAGTTCATCTTGGTTTCAGTGGATAAAGGCACCATATCACCGCCCTAGTTCATCCAGTTATAGCCACAGTAAGATAGAAAATCTTCAAGATCCATTCGCAATACCCCTGGATTATACTTGGATTACAGCTGAAGCAAAGAAAAAGAAGATGCAAGAGAAGAGCAAATCAAAGAAAGGTAAAAGTCAAAATCATTGAAGGCAAGCTAAGATCCTGATGTAAAACAAGTTCTAGCTTTCCAAAGAGGCTCCACCAGCTACCAAATAGGAAATAGTGTTTCATTAATCCATAAATTTGTGTTTCTGTTAATGAAAAAAGAAATAGAAAAATAGGTAACTGGGGCTATGTTGTGTGAAGTGTGGATATTCCCTTGTCATGGGAAGATTTGGTATATCAGTTGTGGGCGGTGGGAAAAAAAGGTGAAAAATGACATGATTCTTACAGCATTGCTTGGCATTTGGTGGGATGTTGACACTCTCTGGAGTCTGAATTGTTGATTTACATCTTTACTTGTGACTAACCTTCTACTACACGATTACTGACAGAATTGACTAAGTCCTTGTTTTATTTCTCTTTCATCTGTATTTGTCCAATCTTTTGGGGTACAATGGACTGCAAAATCGCCTGAATGAACCCTTTCATCTGTGATATTTGTCCTAAAATGTGATGATGGAATGGTTCAAGATCGAACATGGCAACAGTTTTTTTGTGAAAACTGTAATATTTGTGAAGAGAGTCGATTCATTATCATACTTGTGCACGGCTCCAATCATTAGCTTACAAAATAATCTTATGACTACTACTAGGCTTTGGATAAAAATAAAATTACTATGACTAGGGCACCACTGTTCTTGCATACATTGTGGTGCTAACCATGGAATTTGCAAATGTAGCATGCATTTATCATTTGAAATTCATTTCACATTCATGTTTAGCAGAATCCCAAGTTTTTGAAAACCATGGAATTTGATTATGCTTCCGTGTGGTGGTAATGTGGCCATCCAAGTTTATATGAGGACAAGTAAATGAGTTTAATATATCTTTTTAAAAAGGTAAAGTGACGGACAATTCAATCAAATATAAAGCATCTTGGCGATCATGTTTTATGTTAGTGCTGCAGATGCGTGTGCATTTCTGCTATGATTGTGGTAATGAACAAAGATCTCGATTACTTGTCTTTTTGGGGTCCTACAAAGGATCTGCAAACCCCATAGACATGACCAGCTTATTCTAATTGGAAACTTGGAATTTTCTGGGAATATATCAGTACCAGACCTGCTTCATTGCCATTGGCACTACTTGTCAAGATTATACGTAACAACTAGAACATTCAAGCTTTCAAAGATTTCAAGGTTAATTGAAGATTTTGATGCAAAGTAAAGAAAAATTCATCAGCTTCTTGGCATGCAGTTATTCCCATATGATTTTGAACTCATTTGGTAACTAGATTCACCAACCAAGGGCAAGGGGCCACTCAATAACACATGCACCTAAAAAAAAGAAGAAACATATGCACCTGTTTTGCAATAATTATGACCAATTTACTTTTGTTTTACTTTGAGGGTGGGTGTATGGGAACACTCAAAATTAACATACCCCACTGCAGAGGGGGCCCTGCCTCCTCTCCCCATGCCTCAGATTTAAAGACATTGATTGAACAATGAAGACTCTTGTGGGCACTAATTAAGCTGCAAAAGTCATTTTTCATGCATTGCTTAACCATAAAACAATCTAGCTACTTAACACAAATCTGCCTGCAATGCATCCTACTTTGAACAGATAGCTGATCGTTTGTTGTAGTTAATCTGTTTTGGGCAGCGTATACTTCTATCACTACTTCTGTCTTAAGATGTGGGGAATTGCATATTGATTCATGTTGCATTTTGAACTCTGCAAATTTGGCTAATAATGAATAAGCAACATTTTATGCACTAAGCAGGAGAATGTTCATGTAAATCTTCAAACAATTCTCATCCATGATTATCATAAAATGAGCCGCTAAGATCATCTTGAAGAAGGACTTTACCTATCAGTATCAGGGAATATTGCTTCATTGAATTGCACAAACGCAAGAGTTCCTAACTCCCTCCAGCTCTCCATCATCTGACACACTTTTATGATAAAAAACAAATAATAAAGTGTCAGAAATATAGAAGGTTGGCTTAACCTTAAGCTAACATTTGTATCATAATCAATAACACTTCTTGCAGTACTGCTATTCTGAAAGTATTTTCATGTTAAAAAGATGATGTTAATTTTCAATAAGCTGAACAAGCAATGTGAAATTTGTAGTCCACTAGCTATGGATTCTCTTTCTATATCCTCACTGGATTCAAGGACTGCTAAGAAATAGTAAATGAGAACACATGCCACGTTCTGTTGTCCCTCTAATATTTCATTTCATAAATCTCATCAAATTAACTCAAACTGCCAAAGATTGTTAGTTGAATGAGGCCTTTAGCTATTGAAAACAAGTGGCCAGCTAGCTTTATCTATATTAGCTACCTAAAGGGTCAAAAATAAGAGAGATATTCTCATAAGAAATTAAGATAACAAATTAATGAGTATATATACATCTTAAACTCATAGGCGTTTAGGTTTAAAGGGAGCTTAGACAAATCCTAAATTTACCCATGTAAGTGAGATTTGTTAAAAAAGAATCAAACCTTAGCTATCTTGGATTTGAATTTGAGTTGAAAGGGATACATAATTAGATAAGATTACCTTGGCTCAAACTCCTGAACATGAGCAATATCTTTTCCATGAGCATCTGGCCAACTTACTTTTCTCCTTTCTGTCTTTAACTGATTCTCCTGATCCACTATTGAGGTTGTTTTCTTGAGATTACTCTTGCGAGTGGGAATTAGCTCAATGTGAGGACCATTAGTCCCACTATTACTGCATCTACTGTTGCTGCTGCCACCATTCCTGATCCTGTCTTGGCCTAATTGTAATCCATCATCATTACCAACTTCTTCCATGACCCCATCTTTAATATTCTTTCCCACACCAGGCCTCTTCTTGCTGCCGCTGCTGCTGCTGCTGCTACTGCTACTGCTGTTGTTTATTTCTTCACCTTTGCTTTGAAAATTCCTTGATGGTACATAGCAAGAGCACACTAAAGCAGTGCACCTGTTCTGCGCCGACGCCGCCAGGAGTACAGCCCCGATCAAAACAAGCTTTTGATCATATCAAATTGATTAACCAAGCAAAAATGGTGAAAAAACAGCTTCACGTATGCATACAGGACATGATTTTGTAGTCTAACTTTGGTTTTCATACAAGAGCAGAGTGGAAATGAATAGGAATATGAATGGGAATAGGGAAAGGAAGATGTGGTGGAATTTTGAGGTTGGGAAAAGATGGATATAGAAGGCAAGTGCAATTATGTTTTTCAAATGGGCAGCTCCTCCACTCAAGCCTGTTTTCTTTGCTTTTGGCCTCAGCACTCATTAGTGAGGTGAAAATGGGGTGAAACAAAAAAGGATTGGACTTTGGAGTGCTCATTACTCCCCAACTTTAGACTGTTTAGCATTGTTTCTTATAGTTCGAGTTTGAGATAGGCATCTAATCTTTTCTTTTTTGTTTTTCCTTTCTCATTTTGCTTTGCTTTTGGTATGGCACGAGAGCCTGCAATGCAATCAATAAGTGGTAAAGAGAGGAAATAATTATGGTTTCACAGGACAATAGGACATTCATTGTCATTGTTGTAGAAAAAAGGAATAAAGAGAGAATTATATCTTAAATGCTTTGTGTTTTTACTTTGTTTTTGGGGGGTTGAGGGGGGCTTAATTTGTTAGGGTTTGAAGCAATTTTTATGGATTCTAATTAATTAACATCAAACATCACTTCTTTTGCTTCAATTTTCCCACTTTTCTTTGCTTGTTGTTTTAATCTTTATTTATTGATATTGTTTGATTAAAAGTAAACCATCCAATCCGAACTTGACTCTTAAGTTATTTAAGTTTGAATGACTTGAAATACTAATTAACTTGATTTCATTTTAAAAGCTGACAATTTTAAAATTAAAAAAAATCCAAAACCAAATAATTTGAATGATAAATTCGAAAAACTCAAATTCAAAAATAAATAAATTCGAAAAGGCTAAAATATTAAAAAAAACCCTTAAAATTTATCACTTTATTTAAAAAAGCCTTATATTTTTATGACATTCAAATAAACTCTTAAACTTTAATTTGTATTTAAGTAAGTCCTTAAACTTTAATTTGAGTATTCAAATAAGCCCTTAACCTTTACTTTATATCTAAATGAACTTTTAACATAAATCAATTTTTTATATGAGTGAGCAATCACTTGATTTTTCGAATAGGTTTTAGAAACCAACTTCTTACATAAAAAAATTTGATTATATATAATATATTATATACTATTTAATTATTTATATTATATATAATATTTTAAAAATATCGATTAAATCATTTAGTTTGATTCGTAATTTTAGACATCGATTTAATCGAATAAACCAACTTGAAAAACTGGCTTTGACTCGAAATTAACTTAATTGAATTGAATTAACTAAATTTTAATTGAATAAATTAATTTGAATCAATTTTTACTGGCATATAATATTTTATTTTGAAATAAGAGCTTACTTGAATATAGATTAAAGTTAGAAGTTTATCTGAATGCGATAAGAGTATAAGGCTTATTTAATTAAAGTGATAAAATATAAGGGCTTTTTTAATATTATGGCCAATCGAAAATGATCCAACTTGAAATGATCTAACTTAAATCCAATTCCACCCACAATCCCTTCTGCCACCTCTACATAAGATGGTGATTAAAATATTTTATATATAAATATATCGGCTTAATATCCAAATATATCTTCAATTTTCTACACAAGTTAAATATAAGCTCTCAATCTTTAATTTTATTATAAAAGTTCATAAACTTTTATTTAACCATAAATAAGCCATCAACTTTTCAAAACAATGATTTAAGTAAAATAAATAAAATGTTAAAGTTTTATAAGCCCTCAACTTTTTTATTTTATTGTAAAACTTTATAGTTGATTTGAACTTAATTACATTATTTTAGAAAGTTAGGGGTTTATAAAATAACATTAAAAGTTGAGGATTTATTTCTATTTTATGCAAAATATTGAGAGTATATTTGAATATTAAGCTTAAATATATATTATGATTATTGTTTTCCTTTTCTTCCATTTGGACTTTATTTTAGCAGCCTGCTCAATAGTAAGCTCTTCCAGTATCCAAAAACACGTTGGCATTATTTTTTTCACTTATTTTCTCTCTTGTTTTGGCACATTTGAACAAAGCTGCCTAATGCATACAAAATAATTCAGCAAGTTGATATCTATTTGGTCTAATTATCTTAATTAACAGTAAGAAGGAGGAAAGTATTAAATTTCAAATTCAAATTCTATTGTTCGTAATTAAGTTTATATTTATACATAAATTTTGGTGTATTAATTATTTGTTTGTTAATTTTTTTATTGTTTATTTAATTGATTATTTCCTTGATAACAGCCCTATCATAAATTGAAACTTATTTAAATGTAATTGTAATTGTAATTTTTATTTACGCATAATTTCTTGGATCGACAATGTTTCAACCCTGTCAGAAATTAAGTAAGATACATTGAACCAAAATTTCTTCCTAGCGACAGCAGTTCATGAATTCTAGTACTTTGAATTAAACATTACAGCCTGTTCTTAGTATTGTGTCCTATATGACATACGATTAGTTTCATGCATATGACGATCGCACCAGGATTTTTTTACACGACACGCAACATGTGTGTCACATTTTATTATTAAATTTTGTAAGAAAATATATCATCTTTATCCTGAAATTTAATCACCACATCTCCCATGTTCAACTATCTAGCAACCAAGATTTGGTCTAACGATTATTACTATATTTTAAAAAGATTAAGTCTAAAATTCGATTCTCCATTTCTTCTTTATACCTTATTATGAAAAAAAAATGCCTACTATGAAAGTCAATGTTGTCAGTTTGATTTTACAAGAAAATTTAAAATGTAATAAAAATGTATTACATTTTTTTTATTTATTTACATCTAATAAAAATATTAATAACTTAATTTAAAATAACATAACATAAAATGATTTATATATAAAATTATTCAAAATCAAAATAATTTAAATATTGAAAATTTTGAAATATTGATTGAAAATATTAAAATTTAAATTAAGTATAATTTTGTTATTTTTAATAATTAATAAGATTAAATCTAATACATTTAAGAAGAAAATCATGGATTGAACAATGCTAGTGAAGAATAGTGAAAAATTGTGAAAAAGAGTAAAGAATCATAAAAGATAAAGCAAAAATAAAAACCAATGTTTGTTGGACTGAGTGGAAGGAGTTCAGTGCCCTTTAAGCAAGGTCTCGAGTTTGAGCCTTGTGAATGGAAAAAACAGTATTGGAAGAGCTCTTCCCGTTTCGGGTCCAACCGTAGCTCGACTTCGGATTAGTCGGGACCCAAAGTGGCCTATGAATACCAAGGGGTTTCGACAAAAAAAAAGCAAAAATAAAAGAATGAAGAATTATTTATATTGAAAAGTTTAAAGTTTAGTAATTTTGTAATTGCTCGCATTCCATTAATTTTTGTTAACGATATTAAGTTATTTGGAATTGAGTGTCCATTTTCAATACTAATTGACTAAGGTTGAATTAAGTTCAAATCTCAAAGATTTAGATGGTATTTATCCTAATTAATTATTAAATATTGCTTTGACTAGTTGACTTTTCCTTAACTAGCTGCTTTCAATAATAGTGGTAGCAAACGTTGCAGATATTGGTGCTTGGCAACACCTACTTTGATAAGATGCATGTGCTGGCTGTTATATTTTCCCTTTTGCAGATGATGTATTCTTTATTATTGGCTTCATTGCTTTTATCAGTTGTCTCTGTTTAAACGAACCAGCATGCTACTTAGCATGTCTTATTTCCATGGACATCATTGATTTTAAATGGCACCTAGAATGTATTTAATCTAAAAATTGCTTACAGATTTATTACCCAACTTTAGGTTTGGATGACACTGGCCTAGGACGCCAAATACGGTGCCAGGAATGCAAACAACGAAGTACTTGGTTAAGCACCTGCTTTAAATGACAGAGGCAACTCTTGTTCTCTCTTAGATGCTAATGCTGGTTTTGGACTCTGTAAATAGGTGCGTGGTGTAGAATAAGGTGCTACTTAGTTCTCTGTCGTCACGTTCGCAGGTATTGATAAGCTATGCAACCTTTAACATAGTTAATCTGTCTTACTTGTAGTTTTTTTCTTTCATTAATCCTTGGAACAGTTACTTGGTCCTCATTTGCTGTTGGAAAGACAAATTTGTGCACTTGATACATTTGAACCTTCTTCTTTGGAAAATCTTACTTAGTTTCTCCAGTCCCGCTGTGCCCCCACATAGAGGTGTACATGGCCCCGGTTGAGCCGGATTTGGATTATATATTAGCAAACGACATGTAAGTTTGAGTTCGGCCCAAAACGATCATTCGGGCTTGAGTTTTAGTTCAGGCCGATTTTACATATTTTTTGTATAAACTCGGGCTTTACCTGATTTTTTTTATTTCTTGCATTTTAATTTTTTTTAAAAAAATTATTTTATTCTCTTAAAGTTTAATTTGATTTGTCAAACTTTACATGTCAATTTTCATATTACATATATATAGTGTTTATTAATGAACAATGTTTTAAATACATATAATTATATTATATTTAATAAAATATATAAATTTTTAATAATTTAATATATTCGAGTCAGGCCTAGTCTTCCAAAGGCAAAGCTCAAACTCGGCTCAAAAAGTCAACGAGTCTAATTTTTTTATCCAAACCCGTTCATTAGGCTTATTTTTTTGTCTAAAACCACTAAAAAAATTAGACTAATTTTTTAGTTTCAACAGACCGCCCAATCCATGGACAGGACTCCACTCCCCCTCATTTTTTCCTCCCAAATATTGAACATTAAGAATGTCGTCATTTCCTGAGAGAAAGCACATTCCCACTAATAATATTGCAAAAGAATGCAGTTTAGTCTTCTTCCATGGTGGTGGTTTTACAGTCATAATTGAACCCAGGTAACTTAAATGTTTTTGGAATACAGATTTGCTTAAGAAAATATATCCATATTAATCCTTGGAACAGTTATTAGGCCCTCATTTACTGTTGCAAAGACAAAATTGTGCACTTATATATTTGAGTCTTCTTCCTGCTGGTCCAATTGCACTCGTGCCAATTGGTGATAGGCTTAGCAATATTGTTTGGACTATGAACCCAAAACAGTCATCAGAGTTCAAATCAATGAGTGAGGACGACGTTCTGAAAGTTGTGAATTATGCTCTGGATTATGGTTATGGTCCTCATCCTACATCAAGTTTATTGGGCAATAGATACGTTTTTCCTTCGCTCAAAGGAGATATCTCCAGGTTGGCTATTGGCTACTGATTGCTTTGAAATTCCAGCAAAAGTAGTCAAGTTAGCCTCTGAAAGAATGGCTTTCCCATTATCTTGAGGCATGCTAATGACTATGCATCAAAATTTGTTGTTCTTAACGGTGATGCAGCTCACATTTGGGTTTTTACGATGCATCTACTCTTTCAAGTGTCATTTCTGAGGGTATTGCAGTAGGCACAGACATTGGGGAGGTAACTAACCATTCTAATAAGATGCGATGAATCTGGTTACGTTTCTAGATTTACTCTTTGGCGACCATAAGTTTCTTTTGATTTACTTCTTTCTTTCAAGAAAAGAATCAGAAACAATGCGACTGATCTTGATGCTCAATTAGTTTCATCAAATGGTAAGGTTTTACATTTTCAGGTATCACTACTGAAGGAATATGAAACAGACATAAAACTAGCTAACGCTATGATGATGGCAGTCCTGGATGGTATTCAGAAGGCATACCCTGTTGATTTTGGACCTTCAAATATTCTACGAGCTGCAGCATTCATGGGGCACACTATTTTTCACCACTTAACAGAGATTGCCACTATTTTCTTGAAGACTTTGGTAAACGTGTTTCCGAAAACTAGATAATCACAGAAAAATTATGTTACAGTTTTACCTTCATCAACTTGTACAGTAGTAATTTGTGGACAGGAAAGATTAAAAGAACAATTGTAAATTTAACTTCGATTTAAGACGAATTGCTTGTATGGGGACGGCACCTTAGTACTCATGGCAGAAACTGCAGAAGCATTACTTTATGCATTTTACTTCTATTATTGTTCTTTTTCTTTGTCTTTGGAAAAGAAAAGGAAAATGGCTGCTAAAGCAGTTATTTGACTTTCATCCCGAAAGAGAAATGGGTTTTTCAAATGGTCTAGAAACCGACAGAGAGTTGTAACATTCCTTGTGGATTTACAAAGGAAGGTAGGCAGCCAAGAATTTCCAATTCTTTTTTCTTTTATTTGATATTTGGATTCTATTCTCTGGTAGAACTTCCTAGCCTTAGCTCGAATCACATGTGATAAAAGAGAAGAGAGGCAATAAAACTTTTGAGATTCTATTCTCTCTTAAAGATGTATTTGATTGTTTACTTGTTATGAAACGAATCTGTTTAGTGTTCATGCGTTCAGCATCTTGTTTTCAGCAGATTCTCTGTTAGGTAAGAATCCTAACTTTTGTTTCATTCATATTGTTTCCACTCAGCTTATACATACCAGAATCTGAATAACTAAAACACGGTAAGATATAAAATTCTGGAACTGAACTGATTCTAGTTTACCATTTGAGTCCCTCTTAATTTATTATATTTTGTTGTAAAACCTCAGTTCAACCACTGCCATTAAGATTTGCAAGAACAGGAATTTCTTAAAGCTAAAAACAAAACTACACTTTTGGAGTATAAATGAAAGTGGTGGTGTATTATTAATTAATTTCAGTATAGAAGGAGAGTTCGACTTTAACGACTCATCCCATCAATTGCTTGATGTTAACACTAGCACGTTTGATAAATGGTAGTAAAACATAAGAAATTCAAGCAGCAATGTGAAGCTGCAGTCTTAACTCATCTGTCACAAGGACTCAATTATTTTTCATATTAAGCAGACAAGAGAAAATGGCAATCCGGACAGCAAGATTTGCTCTGTCAAGTTGAGTGAGCTCTCAGGAGGCTTTGTATTAGTGACTTTGCCGATGAAATGGTTCCAAGTACCCCAAGAAGGGAACCAAAAACAATGAGGGCAATGTTCAGAATGAGGAGACGTTTCGATATCTGAGGCCAAGAAAGCTTGATGTAGAAGGCAGAGGGTAAAATCATGCAAATGCAGACGCTTACGAGGGAGCCGGTGAGGCTAAGCACATGCTCGAAGTATGGAACAGAAAGAGCAAGGGCTAGTATCACAATAAGGAGAATGGAGCCTGCACAGCCTCTTATGATCAGCTTCATCCGAGAACTTAGAGAATCCGGTAAATTATGCTCGAGCTGAATGGCAAAAGGTGCAAACTCAAGTGCATATTTAGTCATGGGGGTTAACACAGTTGCCCACAGTGCAATTTTTGTGACAAAATGGTGTGGGGGCAAGCTGAGGGTGATCTGAGCGTTGACTTGTGGCCCAAACAACTTGGCACCCAGGAATGCTAAAGCTGTGTAAAGTGCTGTGACTGATGCAAAGCTCACAATAGATACCTGGAATCAAGTGCAGAAAAAGTTGGTCACTTACAATATTCATGCTAGCTAAAGAAATGCAATTGCTGCGGATATGAATAAAATTTTGATTCTTAGATTCTACTTCAAGTTTAAGTTTGGAATCAAGGAATTCCAAAACGTAAGTAGATTCTATGCTCATGAAACAAACTAAAGCAATAAGAGTTTGTTACAACAAAAGAAAAAGAAAATCTTAATGGCAATCTACCTTAGTGAACCTGGATGGATCTTTCATGGATCTGTATAAGTTGGGGAAAACAATATGGCCGGCATAACTGTACATGTAAAGTCCAGATATGGCAGGAATCTTTTTCATACATAGCAATGGTATGCTGTGGTTAGTCTTAACACCTCCAAAAATAGCAGTGGACACCACTGATATGAAGATAATCATTGACATGAGAATACCGCCTGATGAAAGGAAAGATATGGAAGAAAGATCCCTCAACCACAGACTTGGAAGTGCTATCAGAACAGCAATCAGAGTAATTAGCTGAGATGTAGATAGATTAGCCCCTGGCAACTTAAGTCGGGTCCCGGAGAACACTGTAGATAGATTGTCATGGAGAGAAATTGTGTAGGACACAAGAGCCATGAAAATTTCCAAGTAGATGAGGGTTGCTGCCAAAGCCCTTCCTTTTCTTCCAAACGCATTCTCCCCAATATCAGCATAGCTTTGGGATTTGTGATTCCTCTCCAGACATATTCCAAGCAGATGAGAAGTATAGGCGCATATAACCCCAAGTCCTACAAGCAGGAAAACAGAAGCCCATCCTCCATTTTCTAGAGCATATGGGGTTGATAACTGGCCAAGACCTGTTTTACATGTGAACTGCATAATGTTATTGTGTGCTGTAATCTAAGGCATAGAATTAAAAATAGTATTATGATCCATATACACCGAAAAGACATGTGGTATAACGCAAATGGTTATTGTACTTTTAAAATATTTATCAGGAAAGCAAGTTGTGTACATTTAATATATTCATCAGGAAAGCAAGTTGTGTAAATGAATGCAAAGAATTATTTCCTATATTTATTCTACATTGGACTGAACAAGTAAACATGCAGAGAATTAGAGAAGTTTACCTATGAGCATTCCACTCATATTCAAGACAGCATGAAGAAAAGAGCTATCAGCCCCAGCTTGTTGATCAACATCGTTTGCATTTACAGGACTTTGGACATGACCACATTTACAGACTTGATCATTGTCCTCTATACAAACATCACACTTCACCTGTCTCAAAGCCAAATTTGCACCATGGACTGTCTCACTTGCCACTTGGTGATGAGAGAGACAATTTGATTCAGGGCATGGCAATTTTGCCATTGATTTCCTCAGCTTTCCCAGCATACTTGGTTTGCACTTCCACAAAGCCTGGGGCAATAGAATCTAAAGGAAAGTGTCCTAACTTAAGGAGAAACTTGAGTAAGCTTTAACAAAGAAGCCAAAGAGTGGCTGTATTTATAGCTAAAGTTTAAAGGGAATTTGACATATATTGCACTTACTACAATTTGAGAGAGAATCTTACTGTATGTTGAGATACTGGCTTAGCCTTAAAATAAATATGAAAACAAAGTTAAAGAGAAATGAGCGTATATATGTATACGACAGAAGGAAATCAACACACGTAATACTATAACTACCATCTAGAAGATTCTCTAGCAATTAGGCATGAGATCAATTGCATGAGATCAAGTGTACTAGTCCACAAGTAGATACTATCTGCCATAAAATGAAGCTGGGCGTGCAAATTGAACGCCTGGCTTTCATCCATATTCTAATGGCAAATTCCACATTAAGGTCACAAAAATTGACCTTATTTTAAGGTCATGGAATTAGAACCATTGGATTATTCAAATCTAATATAAACCGTTGATGAAATTTTAAAAATTAAAAAACTCTTTAACTTGGTAACCTGCTAAATCAATTATTAAAATTAACATTATTTACTAAATATTATTAAATTTATACTATTATATTACTAATATAACCTTGTTATAATTGTAGTACTATTCTTCTTATATAAACCTTTTTATTGTTTTTAAACCCTAATTCCTAAATCATAAACCCCAAATCATAAACCCCTTTATTTCAATTTTTGTCTGTTTTACCTTTAATCCAGTTTGTAGCTGTCTCACTATTTTATAAATCATAAACTTTAAGCCTAACCTCAATCAAATAGTTGTTCTTCTTTATTACCCTCTTATATTTTTAACAATGGGTAAGTTTGTGGAAGAGAATCGCATAAACGATGAAAATTGCGATGAAAAGTGCGAAGAACCAATGATTTACAAAGAACGTCCTCCCAAGTGATCAAGAAATCATTATATTTTTTACCAGTAAGTTTTTTAATTCTTGACATGTTTTCAGGCAGTTAAGTGCCTGATTTTATAAGTGTTTCGAAACAAAATCTATCGGGGAAGTCGACTGCTCGATTGAAGCAGTCGACTTCCTAAGAGAAAATTTATCGCAGAACGTTAGAATGACGCTCATATGTGATCTTTCCATCTAACTTCCCATCATAATCCTGTATTGAAACATTAATTATTTTATGAAACTCAAAATATCTAAAAAAACAAATGTGTTTAAGAAATATATTAATTCAAATTACTTTAACAACATGATAATTTTTGAAATCTTTAATATCATCTAAAATTTGATCAATCCTATCTTGGTTCCATGCAGCAATCTTAGGTTTTGGATATAATCCATTTCCATAGTGTATTTGTGCACCAGATACGTGATAAAAAAAATAATCTGTGCAATAATATAAAAGTGACATGTATTAGATAATCTACAGTTACAAAAATAAGATTAACAATAATGGTACAGATAACTAATTAAACAATACTAACCTGAAGAACCAAAACACATCCACAGAACCATCTTGTTTTTCCTATCATTGCATGGCTTTTGCTGCGAAACTTGCTAACTCCGCTTATCAATGTTTGACATACATATTCAGCCAGATTCAATGGTTTACCAGACTTTATACTACTTAGGCAAGAAAGGTATTTTTGTTTTGTTTTTATGCCTGTTGAGGGGCATAGTAAACAACCTAAGGCATATAAAAGGAATTTTGCCTTGAACTCATTTGAATTAGGAGGTAATGATGGAATTTGTTCTTCTAATTCAGTAAGCAACATGAAACTCTTGTGAACACGAAATTGCTTACAAACACTTGATTTTTCTGACTCATCAATTTTAGATCGAACAAGGGAGCCTTCAGTTGAGACGCCAAGAATGACAGATACTATTTCAGGAGTCAATGATATCTCACGACCGTACAAATTCAAACATTGTTTTTTTTATATCTACCCTTTCAATCAACCACAAGCAAAGATCCCTGTTCAATTTATGCTCCTGAATATGTAGCAAGCCTCCTAAACCGATACTACGGATTGAATTATGGCATTTTGATTTAATATTTACCAATAACTTACAAAATCGATGTGGACTACAACGTGTATCCCAAGAAACCTACATTTAAAAATATTTACCACCAAATTAGTATAATTTTATTAGAAAATTGTTATCTATAAACAATTTTTTAATCATTTATGTTATAAAACAATATCACACATTCATTAAAATCACATACCTTGTTCAGTTTTGAATTCATAACTTTCTTTTCTTTACCATACCGCAGGCGGTCAGTACGCGCTAATTCATCGTAAACTAATTTCGTATCATCAGGAAGAGATAAAAATTCTTTTGCAACCTGTCAAATAATTAAATTTAAATAAAAGATTATATAAACATTTAATATGATTTGATTTACAATGTACATATGAATTGAATTTGACAAAGATTTTCACCTCATTTAAGTTTGTCATCTTCTTTAAATTTTTCTTGTCAACGCATATTGATTGGCTGTATATCATAAAGTTAAGAAAATGTTATTCTTAAAAGACAATACTATAAACTGAAATAGCTAAGGAAATATCACACATTCCAATGTAATGCTTTGTAAATGCACATATATAGCAGTCGACTACTATATGAAGGTAGCCGACTGCTACATTACGGAAGTCGAATTCTATTGTAAAGCATTCGACTGCCTATGGGAAAAATTCAAAACAGAACGTTACCATGGCAATAGGCAGTCGACTGGGTTATTAAGCAGTCGACTGCCTTACGCATTTTAACGTTCTGCGATAAATTTTCTCTTAGGAAGTCGACTACTTCAATCGAGCAGTCGACTTCCCCGATAAATTTTGTTTCGAAACACTTATAAAACTAGGCAGTCAACTGCCTGAAAACATGTCAAGAATTAAAAAACTTACTGGTAAAAAATATAATGATTTCTTGGTCGCTTGGGAGGACGTTCTTTGTAAATCATTGGTTCTTCGCATTTTTCATCGCAATTTTCATCGTTTATGCGATTCTCTTCCACAAACTTACCCATTGTTAAAAATATAAGAGGGTAATAAAGAAGAACAACTATTTGATTGAGGTTAGGCTTAAAGTTTAGGATTTATAAAATAGTGAGACAGCTACAAACTGGATTAAAGGTAAAACAGACAAAAATTGGAATAAAGGGGTTTATGATTTGGGGTTTATGATTTAGGAATTAGGGTTTAAAAACAATAAAAAGGTTTATATAAGAAGAAGAATAGTACTATAATTATAACAAGGGTATATTAGTAATATAATAGTATAAATTTAATAATATTTAGTAAATAGTGTTAATTTTAATAATTGGTTTAGCAAGTTACCAAGTTAAAAAGTTTTTTAATTTTTAAAATTTCATCAACGATTTATATTAGATTTGAATAATCCAATGGTTCTAATTTCATGACCTTAAAATAAGGTCAATTTTTGTGACCTTATTGTAGAATTTGCCTGAAATCAAATACTTATGTTGAACTTGAAACTAAAACTAATTTGTCAAGGTCCCAACCTTACACTTGGTGATTTTACTTCGTACTTAGTACAGTAAAATCCCTTTAATATAATACTCTTACTCTGTTAGGCACATCATTGAATATTAATTTAAAAGGATCATTAATTTAAAGGTTTTACCTTGTAAATTGTTTTTTTTTACAAAATGTGTCAGTTTAATTTTCACTCATTGAACTCATCCAATAATTTAATAGTATGTAATTTTCTTAAAATTTCATTTTTGGTTGATAAATTCCCTAAAAATTTGTTGATGTGTGGCAAATGAACAACTTAACTAATAAAGATCAAATAAAAGAAGTTTGGAGGGAAGAAAGAACAAACCTCGAGCTTAGATGATCAACAATGCATGATTCTGAAAACAGGGAGAGAAGGAAGAACAAGGTTGAAGAGAATCTTGTAGTTTCATCCATGTAACTTCCTAAATTACAATCATTTAGAACAACTAATGATATTGATAGTTATTATTTTGCTAAAAATATTATTTAACTTTTGCTAACAAAATTAACTAACATTCTAACTATTAGCTAAAAAACTTCAACTTAGTTTACTGCTTAACTACAATAGCTCCTATGCACGTCAATAGCTTTGTTCATCTGTCAGTTCAAACAACTACACATCAGCACCATATCAGCTCCATCTCAGTAGCTTCCCATTTACCACACATCAATACCCATTCCTTCAAGTGTAGCCTTGTCCTCAAGGCTAGAAATGAGGAAATTTCTTGTCAAGAATACTATTTAAATGTCAATTGGTTTAATTAATTTGTTATTTTAGGAAATCTGTAAATATGTATATGCCTAGTATTAAGGTTATAGATTTTATCTGTACCAAAAAAAAGTTATAGATTCTATTAATTAGAATAATATCTAGGATTATGAGTGATATACTTTCCTATTTAGTTAGAGTTCTTTGTATATAAATAGGATACATATATACTATTTTATTTTAAGTCTTTTAATACAATATTTTGATTCTCTACATGATATCAGAGCTTTAAGTTTTTTCTTGAAAATTAGTCACTTTTTCAGCATTCATTGCTGATTTTTTTGCAGTTTCTTCTGCAGCCTTCATTGCTGATTTTTTGCCTTAGGCCTTCATAGTCATTTTCTCATCCAACCTTCATCACCAAAATTTGTTTATGTTCATCTTTATAGACTCGGTTTTAGTTATCTTGTTCCAGCCTTCATCGCTGTTTTTTTTTTGCTCAGTTTTGCTCAATTTTCTAAAGACAAAACATAGTATTTCACGTGTTCTTTTTTACCAGCCTTCATAGTTGGATTTTTCCTCTATTTTTCATTATTGGTGGTTTCTCTTTGTTGCTTGGCCTTCATTGCAATTTATTCTTGATTCTCATCAGTCTTTTAGCAAGTTTTGATTTGTGAAAGATGTTAGAAGTTGCAGAAACAACCATTGTAGCACCAAAAGAGTTGGGTAGTCTCAACAAAGAAGAAATTAAAAAGTTGAGAAATCTCCTAAGTATCCTCAAAAAACTTTCATGTACCTATTCATTGATACATTCAGGTAAACTTCTAATCTCTCATGCTTTAAATGCCTCAGATAGAACCTTTAAACATTTGTAGATTATTGATTCAGGAACAACGAATCATATGACTCATTTCTCTCAAAACTTCAGCTTATATTCACCTTGTTCTAGCATTAGGAAAATTGCTACTGCCGATGGCTCCTTGGCCACGATAGCTGGGGTAGGAGAAATAAAAATCAATCTTAACCTTACTTTGAAAAATGTCCTACATGTTCCCAAATTGTCCACCAATCTTTCATCAATATCTAAGCTTTCTCATGACATGAATTGCAAAGTAACTTTTTTCCATCTTATTGTTTATTTCAGGACCCGGGCTCGGGAATGATGATTGGACGTGCTAAGGAGAAGGATGGATTATACTATCTTAAGGAATTCGAGAAATTGAAGGTTGGTAAGTGGAACCAACCCCTAACCTACCTTTCTAGACAAAACCTTACCAATAAAGACACAATTTGGCTTTACCATTTTAGGCTCAAACATCTTTCTTTTTCAACCCTTGAAATTATGTTCCCTTTTTTGTTCAAAGGACTAGTCAATAAGCAATTTCATTGTGCTGCATGTGAACTTGCAAAGCACAGACGTGCTACCTATTCTACCAATAATAAAAAGAAGTCTTTTTCCTTTTGAGTTGATTCATAGTGATATATGGGGTCCATCTACAATTCCAAATATTTTTGGGGCATGTTGATTTGTTTCATTTATTGATGATTGTACAAGAGTTGCCTAGATATTTCTGCTTAAGTCAAAATCTGATGTGAGTGATATCCTCCCAAATTTCTTTTTCATGATAAAAAACCAATTTGGGGTCTAAATCAAAAGGTTTAGGTTAGATAATGCAAAAGATTATTTCAACCAAACACTTTCCCCATATTTTCAATAACAAGTTATTATTCATGAGTCATCCTGTATCTCTACTCCACAACAGAATGGAGTTGCAGAAAGGAAAATTGGCCATCTCCTAAACACTACCCGAGCATTATTATTTCAGAAAAATGTGCCAAAATACTTTTGCACGGAAGCAGTTCTTACAGCCACATATGTCATAAACAGGTTACCATATCAAGTGTTAAACTTCAAGAGTCCTATAGAGGTATTGTCTCACTTTTATCCAAGTCTCAGTACAACAAACCACCGTGTTCCTAAAGTATTTGGGTGTGTCTCATTTGTTCATGTCCACAGCCAAAATAGAGGAAAGTTAGATCCTAGAGCTATCAAGTGTGTGTTTGTAGGATACTCTTCAACACAGAAAGGGGACAAGTGCTATTACCAACCTACTAAAAAACTCCTAATCTTTGCAGATGTTACCTTCGTTGAAACATAACCATATTTCACTCAACCTTATCTTTCGAGGGAGAGAACATCTGTGGAAGATAAGGATCAAGACTTCTTTCTCCTTGACTTGCTGTCATCATCTTCTAAATTCTAACCCGAGACCAAGACCTTCGTTGAAGTTACAATTGAGCAACATAAGCCTCTTCCTTTACAAACCCAAGCCCTCCTTACAACCTAATTCACAAGCAGATGGGGGAAAGGCCACTACTGACAATCGGTTCTCATAGGTTTACTCAAGAAGAAAAAGTCTATCTCTTGAACTAAGGTCGGACCAATCATCAGACTCAAATCTTGAAAATGAGAAATATCTTCTAGCTCTACTCCTTAAAGTGATTCCTTATCTAACATTAATTTGCCTATAACCTTTAGGAAAGGAACTAAGGAGTGCACAAAACATCCATTATACCCAATATCCCATTTTGTGTCCTTTGAAAAATGCTTTCCATCTCACAGAATTTTCCTTACTAACGTAAACACAATATCCATTCTCAAAACATTATCATAGGCTTTAAATTTTGAAAATTGGAAAAATGCTATGAATGTTGAAATGCAAGCCCTAGAGAAGAACAATACTTGAGAGATTGTAGAGCTATCAAGAGGAAAGAAACCAGTGGGATGTAAGTGGGTCTTTACAGTTAAGTATAAAGCAGATGGAACGCTTGAGAGGTGCAAACCTAGGCTGGTGGCTAAAGGATATACACAGGCATATGGAATAGATTACCAAGAAACCTTTGCTCCGGTTGCAAAGATGAACACGATGAGAATTCTTCTGTCTCTAGCAGTTAACTTTGACTGGCCTTTACAACAGTTTGAAGTAAAAAATGCATTCTTGCATGGAGATCTTAAAGAGGAAATCTACATGGAAATACCCCCTAGATTCAATAGAAACATGGCTGCAAATAAGGTTTGCAAGCTTAAGAAGGCACTAAAACAGTCACCAAAAGCCTCTTTTGGGAGATTTGCCAAGGTAATGCATTCCATGGGGTACAAGTAAGGCTAAGGGGATCACACCTTATTCATAAAATAATCGAGTTCAGAGGGAATTACTGCTCTTATTGTCTATATTGATGATATCATCATGATGGGAAATAATGAAAAGGAAATGCAGAGCCTGGGAAGATGTTTGGCAAAGGAGTTTAAGATTAAGGAACTAGGAAACTTGAAATATTTTTTGGGCATTGAAGTGGCATGATTGAAACAAGGGATCTTTATATCCCAACAAAAGTATGTTCTCGATCTATTGAAAGACACGGGAAAATTGGCGTGCAAACCATTTAGCACACCAATAAACTTGGAGAAGTATAGGGAGATAGTGCTACAAACAAAGAATCATATCAAAGATTGGCTGGTAGACTAATCTACCTATCCCACACACGACTTGATATTGCCTATGCAGTTAGTGTGGTAAGCCAATTTATGCACAACCCTAAGGAACTCTATTTGCATGCAGTTCACAAAATATTGCACTGCCTTAAGGGAACTCCAGGAAAGGAATTTTGATTAAAAAAAGTTGATAAGCTCACTTTGGAGGCCTACATCGACGCTAACTATGCAAGCTCAATGATTGATAGAAGATCCACCATGGGTTACTGCACCTTTTTGGGAGGAAACTTAGTTACTTGGAGGAGCAAAAAGCAGAATGTTGTGGCAAGATCAAGTGCAAAGTCAGAATTTTGGGCAATGGCGCAAGGTGTATATGAACTAATATAGTTGAAGATCATTTTGGAAGATCTAAGACTCAAGTGGGATCGCTTTATGAAGCTCTATTGTGACAACAAATATGCAATTAGCATTGCACATAATCCTGTTTAGCATGATGGAACAAAACATATTGAAGTTGACAGACACTTCATTAAGGAAAAGCTTGATAGTGGTCTCATTTGCACACCCTATGTACCAAGTGAATCACTGCTAGCAGATGTCCTAACCAAGGGACTTAACAATCCACTCTTCCACAAGATTGTAACCAAGCTGGGAATGGACAATGTCTATTCACTAGCTTGAGAGCGAGTGTCAAGAATACTATTTGAAAGTCAACTGATTTAATTAATTTGTTATTTTAGGAAATTTGTAAATAAGAAGTTTATAGATTCTATTAATTAGAATAATATCTAGGATTATGAGTGATATACTTTCCTATTTAGTCAGAGTTCTTTGTATATAAATAGGATACCTATGTACTGTTTTATTTTAAGTCTTTTAATACAATACTTTGATTCTCTACATTTCTGTTGTAAATCAAATAAGAAATCCAAATAACATCTTTAGGGAATGAGTTTAACCAATGGACTGGTACTTGAGTGGCTGATTTGTCTCCATATTTGACCATCTTCTTATCTAATATGGCTAGGAGTTTCATAACAATAGCTGTTGTTGGTTCTGGTAGCTGAGTACCAAAATTTACATGAATCTCGTCTTGTTCTTCAACTGAGACATATGAAAAAGAGGGTGCAATTGTGGAGTAGGAGGTAAAGATAATTTATAGACCTCGCAATACTAGACATGACACAATAACAAGAGACAAAAATGACACAAAGGTGACACAAGCAAAAAGTTGGTGAAAATTGAATGTGAATATGATAAAATCTAAAAAAGAGGTTTTATGTTTGGTGCTGACACGAAATTTCGTGTTTCACACGGCACGAACATGATTTTTCATGTCACAAAAATGAATTTTACACATGAATTGCCAAGTCTACTATTTGTAAGCAACAACTCCTACTTTATCTTCCACTTGGTAGGGACCAAAACACCAAGGGCTAAGTTAGTGAAATAGTCTATCAACTAAGGAATTCTGTTTATAAGGTTGCAACTTAAAGTATACATAATCTCCCTTTCCAAACTATCTCTTTGATCTGTGTCTATCAATCTATGTCTTCATTCTACTTTGGCCCTTTCTTAAATGAAACTTCAGTAGCTATAGCATATTATCCCTATCTTGAAGGTGGATATCCACTTGATGCACTAATGAACAACCAGCCATATAAGAAAGATGGATAGGAGGGACATATCCATAAAAAGCCTCAAAAGGAGTTGTTCTAATGGCAAAATGTAAGAGGAATTATACCATTATTCAGCCAAAGACAACCATGTAGCCTAGCTCTTTGGTTGATCACCTGCTACATAACTAAGATAGGTCTCCAAGCATCTGTTAAGCCTTATATTGACCATCAGTTTGAGGATGATAAGATGTAGAAAGATATAGAGAGACTCCTTGGATCTTGAATAGCTCTGGCCAAAAGTTGGTAGTTAAGATTGCAACCTTATCATTGATTATAAATTGTGGAAGACCATGAGGTTTAAAAACATTATCTATAAAATCCTAGGCTATGATAGCAGTTGTGTAAGGATGTTTAAGGCTAATAAGATGTGCGCATTTTGTATGAGTATCTACTACTACCAAAATCACATTTTCCCCTTCTGATTATAGGAGTCCTTCAACGAAGTCCGTTATGATTTGAGACCAAGTAATCTCAGGTATTAGCAAGGTTTGCAACTGGCTAGGAGAAGCAATATTGTCAAACTTATATCTTTGATAAATATCACACATTTTAATGAATTTCCTAACTTGTTTCGCATTCTCCTTTTGAAGAATACTATACTTATCCTCTTAATGGTAGTGTGTATTTCAAAAATATCTACTAGTGATATAATGATTTCAATTAGTTATAGCATACACAATGGTAAATAATTCTTTCTCGTAGATTGATTGATTTTGTTGTCTTAGAGCTAGTGCTTTACTGATGTAGGCCAATGAATGACCATTTTGCATCAATATTGCTTCAATTCCATTACTCGAAACATTAGTCTCAATGACGAACTCCTAAAAGAAATCTAGCAAACTTAGCACTGGTGGTGTAATCATGGCCTTCTTTAAATTCTATAATGCAACTTCAGCTTCTTTGGTGTCACGAACTTTTCACCCAAAATTAGGGTTAATTTTTTCTTTTTCATTCATTTAGTTGGGCTGTAATCAGTGTTATCAATTCAATGTTAAGCTAAAACTTACTTAGCTAGTTCAATATCCAATTATTTAGATTGGTCTTAGTACAATCATTATTGTACATGTTTACTTTCCTTTATATTCTCACTTCAATTGAATATAGTCAAGTAAGATTATTTTATAACTATACTTAACTAAATAACTTCAAACTATAAAAATATCAAGTATAGAACTCTTAACCTTAGTATGCATTCATTTCTATATCAAATGACTATCACTGACATTTAAACTCCTTTAGTTTACATCCCCTTTGACACACTAAAGTACTGTATAGTAAAGTCTAAATACATAAAGTAACTGTACAATTATACCTCCATAGTACAATGCCAAAGCCTTGAAGGAATTGGATCAGAATCTTCTCTTTAATAAGGAGCTATTATTGCAAATTACATGTGAGGTGGAAGAGAGGGGGTGAGCTTATGCTTTGTAAGAAATACATATAAAAAAACGATTACCATGCTAACTATATGCACGTATCCTACATATGTTCTTACGATGATAATTTACCATCAATAACATTAGTCCTGATCTCGAAAGGAATAGATACTATGCAACTAACATGCATGTATCCTAACTATATTTCTTACATTTATATTTACTATCGATAACCATAACCTTGGACTCGGAAGGAACGAATTACTATAACCGGTTAAGGATACCAAGTTGAATAAAGAAGGATGCTTTGAAGCACTTCACTTGTCCCGATCCCTAGGTTCAACTATAAGTGTCTTAAGGGAACTTACAGACATTGGATTCATGCATTTTCTAAACAATGGAATTTCAATACAATACTTTTCAAAAACCATGACAATGCAAATGATAAACACTTCATTTCAAATCCATAATTCTAACTTTTGAATTAGTAACCGTTAAAAAGATAAAATCTGATAAACAGTTTCAATTCCAGTCGATAAGAATCACGATGATATCATTCGTTAGACAATTTACATTTAAATCAAGAATTATATCATGTAAAACCATTCATTGCAGACAATTATTAAATCATTATGCATTATTAAATGATAAAGTTATATCAATAACAATTCGCAAAATCTTTTCTTTCAAACAACAAAACCATAACCTCGATACATTCTTTAACATTAAAACATTTTATTTCGTGAACAGAGATTCAATAAAATCATAACACAAATACATTTCTTTGTAGTAAAGTATTTCATTTCAATAAATAAAATTCGATAGAAACCTTTCATTTCATTTCAATAAAACATTTGATGAAAACATTGCATTTCATTTCAATTCATATCAGTAAAACATTTGGTAGAAACATTTCATTTCATTTCAATAAATCATTCGATGGAGACATTTCATTTCATTTCATTTTAACAAAGCATTCGATGGAGACAATCAACATCCCAATAGAATCATGCAACATTAGGTTCCTGAATGGGAAAAATATTAAAACATATAACCATAGTCATAATGGTGTTTATCCAGTGTCACGGAGTTAGTGATATCTTGTTGACTATTGAAGACTTGTTCAGGGTCAACAGCAAATATTACACCCTACAGTACCACAAAGCAGGTGATATAAAGGTGGCTATAGACTTGCTCGAGGTCTAATAGCAAATATTACATTATATTACATTAGCATGATTACCTGAAGGTGACATGAGAGCTACCAATCTCAAAACATTTACTTGATTTCCATGAAAATAATAAAACAATACTTTATACTTTCAAACATTAAACAATAACATATTTGAAACATAACTTTTAAGGAACCAATTTTCATTTTGCATTCCATGGATTTTAATGGTGAGGTACACTGTGTAGCACTTATCTCCTTTAGGATATTAAAGGTGACTTTCACAGTCTTAAAGAAACTCGTGTAGCACATAGATCCTTTAGAAATCTAGAGGTGGATATAGCTTTCAAACCGTAGCCTACTATGTTAAAACATTTATTATAACTCATCTTTCATCAAACCTTTCATTCGGTATAAAACCAAAACATTTCATTAATACTTCAAAATATTTCATTGCTATAAAGCGAAAACATTTCATATTAATTTCATTCAAACTTTAAAACATTCAAAACTATACATTCTTTCAAAACTGTTAAACATTAACAATGCATTCTAAAATCATCATGCATAATGATTGAAAAAAATCAAAACAATAATCATGTATGTGAACAATGCAAATGTGCATGACTAACAGATGCCTATACATTATTATTTCATTTTCAATTCTATACCATTCCTATAGCTCTAAATCTAATACTTTTGATGCAAATCATAACATCCGATCATTCATCCTATATAATCATTAATAATCCCTAAACATTTCCTTTCATTCAATAACAATTAACCATTTCAATCCGTCAAACCTGAAAAATCTATTCAATCATTTCGATACACTCCATTTTCAAGCACTGTACTTTAAAATATTTTAGTACTTTTTATTAACTTTCAATCATGTAATATAACTCAACACATTCAAACGTATACATTTAAATCAATACCAATCATTTTGATCCTAAGTCTCATTCTAAAATCACCATTCACTATTAAAATCCAACGATTCCAAAACAATAGATGGACATTAAAACCTTTTAGAATGCTTTAACTTGTTTAAACCATTACTTTACCTAGCACTTTCTTAAGTCAAAACCATTTTGGATTAAGGCAGTTGACTGCTCTTTTGGGGCAATTGGCTATCATGCATTTCTTTAATTTTCAAATTAAAATTCTCAATATTTAAAAATTGACTGTAAAAGGGGTAATCAACTGGTTACTTGGGCAGTCGATTGGTTTTTAGACAGAAAGTTTTTGGGCAAAATGCAGTCGACTGACCTACATGGCAGTCGATTGTTTTTTAGACATTATGATTCTAGGTAAAAGGTTGTCGACTAGTCTTTAAAGCAGTCGACTGGTCTAAGTCGGTTACTATGTAAATACCAAGATCTTGTGTCTAGGCAGTCAACTGCTCCATTGGGCTTATAAATCAAAGCCGAACTTTGGTTCCAATTGAAAAATGGTGCTACAGATAACAATAGACTTAGATTACAGTAGACTTAGATTATCAACAATCCATGACTTCGGAAATAAGGGAGAGAAAGAAGAACAAGGTTGAAGAGAATCTTGTATTTTCATCTATGCAACCTTCTGAATTACAATCACTTGCATGTAAAGAACAACTAATGAAATTGATAGTTGTAACTCTGCTAACAGAATTAACTAACATTCTAACCACCAACTAACAAACTTCAACTAACATTCCTGCTTATCTACAATAGCTTTTGTTCACACCAGTAGCCTTGTTCATTTGTCAGCTTAAACAACACCACATTAGCTCCATATCAGCTTCATTTCAACAGCTTCCCATTTATCACGTTTCATGAATAAAAAATTGCAAACATAATAACCTTTTTGCAAATTAATATTTTTACATGATTTTCTAGTTCTTGAGATTACGTAATATATTTTATATTTGAACAAAATCCACTGAGATTCTCAAGGTTTTACCATAATTTAACTCTACATCATTAGTTTGAGAAATGAACATTTTGGTCTAAAATTATAAATTTGATGGTACAAAAAAAATTATTCTATTAAGTTATTATTAAAAAATCTATTAACCTAAACATTTGTTACTCATGAAATATCTATAATACATTTTTTGGTATTAAAAAATAAAAATCTTACATAAAATAATTTTTAAAAAATTACTTAAAAATAATAAATAGTAATAAAATTTATTGTTGATACTTGAAAATGCAATGTTATTAATTCAAGTTTAGTAATTGATTGATATTTATTAAAATCATTTGTGATTTTGGATCAAAGTGTTCATTTTCATAACTAATGGACTGGATTTGAATTAAGATAAAATTTTGAGGATTTCAGTGGAATTTACCCTTTATATTTTTATCAAATTATTAATTTATACTAGAGTTGAGACCAAAATTTTACACTAGGTTTTAAAACGAAATAATTAATTATTGTGATAAAGGGATTTATTTAATTTTCTTGATTGGCCTGATTCAGGACCATATTTTTTAAAATTAATTTAGACATATTAATAATTTAAAAGAGAATAATTTACTGTACTATTTGTCTTGGCCGTTGGTTGCTGTCATGTGAGATAAATGAAACGATAAGCTACATCACCCACAAAGAAGGTGAAGTGGTGATGTGTACCGAAATTAGGCTGCATTTGAGATGCATGGCTGCAAGATCTGGAACAAACAAAGAGCTTCACCCACAAGAATATCTTTTTCCTTAACATTATTCCCATGTCATTTAAAAATGTTTTTATGGGTATCTTTTGATAAGAATTCCTGGAAGTAGTGTCTGAGGCGGAAAGTGATTATGCCAAACGAACCAAATGAAAGCTTGGTGCAAGATCGATCCCTGGTGCAAAATGGCTTATAAATCAAAGCCGAACTTTGGTTCCAGTTGAAAATGGTGCTACAGATAACAATAGACTTGGAAATTGATGCCAAACGAATCGATTAAGAAACTTTGGTGTGGACTGAGTTCGCATTACTGGGAAAGCAATAGCTGATGCTACCTTGCCTTGACATCAGCCTCGAATATATGTATAGATCCTGTTTAGGTTTGCTCATTTTCATCTAACTTTGAAGGCTGAGGTTTAAATGATCAATAAGTAATTGAAAGAAATGAAAGTGAACTTGTTCTCTAAGCATTTCAACATGATTCCAATCCTAAAATTGCTATTGTTAAGAAGATTTTATCATTTACTACTTCCTACCCGAAAAGGAACAGCCTCAAATTATAAAATAGATTAAAATACATATGATTACACCCACAAAAAAGAAGGCCGAAATTTAAATGCGGTTGAAAAAAGTTGTCGCATCCGTCCACATTAATTTCCCTCTGAAAATGAACCAAATCACCAAGATATTATTCTGCCGTGATGTCGGGTAGAGAGCATCTCTTGAGTTGAACATAATCTCTGATTTCACACATTTTAATGGTATCTTCCCTTTCCTGCATTCCTCAAGATAATTAATGAATGACTTTTCGCCTAAATTCTGGAAATTAACACATAATATTCATCATCGTCATCAAGACCTTATCTGTATTGACTTAAATCAAGAGTGAAAACTAAGGTTTCTGTTTCAACTCTCATACCAGAGGCTAGTAAAAGAAGCAAGAAATGCATAAGACGTAATTGCATTTGTCATATATTATATCCCTGTACAAACATTTACACAATTGATGGAAACAATTGGACCATATCGAAAACGATTACAAAAATGTATCTCGAATTAAGCGTGCCAATACCCGAGAAGATAACTGACTAAGCACCTCTGGAAGCACCCTGGCAGATATGGCCGGCATCATTGAAAGCAACTCTTGGATAGTCTGAGCAACATTAAAACCCTGTTGATTTTAACAAAATAAAACCAGTTAAGGAGACATGAAGATTATAATCTGTTAAAGAGAGAAGTTCCTTCCATAAATGGTTTAAATTTGTTAAAGTGCAAACTCCGGACTACCTGATTTGATGTCGCTGATATCAAACTTCCTGCTGTTAAGAACTCAAGAATCTTTTGGACATTATTCAGTGTAATTCTGTCCTCCTCAGTTATTGAAGGCAAAAGTCCTGCTGGCTTGAAAGGTCCAACTGTAGGAACCATGCTAAACACAGGGGCAGCATTTCTGACTCCCAACACAGACATTATTTGAACTAACTGTTCTCTGGTAAGTGCATCAATGCCCTTCACAATCTGCATGGCACCCAAGAAACATTAGAAAGATATCTGAGCATCCTTCCAACCAACCCACACCAAAAGGAGGAGGGTGCAAGCTTTCTTTGAATCGAGCAGAATCAGTATGGACACTGAAAAGGTTAAGCAATTACATAACCACACATCAAAAGAGAAAGAAAGATCCTATGTAAAGGGCACAAGCACACTAGCAACTGTTTTAAGGGAAAATTATTAGCATGCATACAATAACATTTTGTTCCATTGATCCCAGCCAAATTTAAGAATTTGCTAGTAAGTTTTTACAGATCAAAACTAATGCAGTGATGGAAGTAGATAGACTGTGAAGACAGTACAATGGCCACTAAAATCATCGTAAACTTGTCCAATAACTAACTATACATGAAAGTGAAACAAGAGGTCTAGAAAATAATTTTCTCTATCTCTTTGGCATACAATACGGTTTTTTTTATAGGAGAACTATCCTAAAATAGATGTGGGAAAACATGATTAATGTACAGCCAGATTTTTAGGAGATTTTGCAACAGTTTGTATCCCTAGAATTTGGCTGATTTGATTAAGAATATTCCATAAATCATGGGATTTGATAGCCTAGTTAGTTTCCTTTTCTATTGCTAGGGTTATTATATATATACATAGCCACTTTGTACATATTTTCTTAATGAGATATACAACAGAAAATTCTTTTGTTTCTCAATTTACGTCATGGTATCAAGAGCTTTAGGTTTTTTCTTAGAAATCAGTCATCTTTTCAGCCTTCATTGCTGATTTTTCTGCAGTTTCTTTTTCAACCTTCATTGTTGATATTTTCTGCAGTTTCTTCTTCAGCCTTCATTGCTGATTTTTTTACCTTAGGCCTTCATCGCCATTTTCTCATCCAGCCTTCATCATCAAAATTTGTTTCTGTTCATCTCTTTTGGCTCGATTCTGATTCTCTTGTTCCAGCCTTCATCGCTGTTTTTTTTGCTCTGTTCTGCTCTGTTTTCTAAAGAAAAAACAGAGTATTTCAAGTGTTCTTTTTCCATCCTTCATAGCTGGATTTTTCCTCTCTTCTTTATCATTGACGGTTTCTCTTTGTTGCTTGGCCTTTGTTGCCGATTTATCCTTGATTCTCACCAGTCTTTTAGCAAGTATTGATTTGTAAAAAATGTCAGTAGTTGCAGAAACAACCACTGCAGCACCAAAGGAGTCCGACAATCTCAACCAAGAAGAGGTCGAGGCTGAGATCTCTAATTAGTAAACTTGACAAACCTTCAGGTACTTGTTCATTGGTGTATTCAGGTAAGTTTCCATTCTCTATTAGATTAAATGTCTCGGATACAACATTTGCTTACTCTTGGATCATGGATTCAGGAGCTACCGACCATATGACCCACTCACCAAATGTCTTTTACACATACTTCCCATGTCCAAGCAATAGGAAAATAGCCACAGCTGATAGTTCTTTGACTACTGTAGCAGGTGTAGGAGATGTTAAAATAAGCCCATCATTGACATTAAAAAATGTTCTTCATGTCCCTAGATTATCCACAAACCTTGTCTCTATCCAAAAGCTTACTCAAGATTTATGTTGTAATGCGATTTTTCATCATAGTCATTGTATATTTCAGGACAAGGATTCGGGGAAGACGATTGGACATGCTAGAGAATGGGATGGGCTTTACTACCTTGAAGCACTTAGCCAATCAAATATTACCAAGGGCAAATTACCTTCTTCTTTTGTTTCAGAACTTTATGTTGAATTTGGAATAGAAAAATTTCTCTTATTCCTCTGTCTAATGAATTAAAATATGACCTATTTATATTACAAGGTGGACTGATAGTTGTTAGCTTTAAATTGACAAGTATTTTGAAAATGAGAAAACTCAAGCAAGCTAAGAAATGATTTTTATACAAGTAAATTTGCTTTGAATGAACTCAATGATTGAAACTATTTTAACAAAGTCTTGGATTGCGATTTCAATTGAAAAAGACAGTAAATACTCTTAGAAAAGTGTTAGAAGATTTTGAACTGACTTAAAATCACAAAAGCCTTAAACTTTGCAGCAAATTAAGTGCAGGATGGTGTACTGGACAAAAGGGATCGATCCCTACTGTAGAGGGATCGATCCCAAATTGGCAGAATGCTCTTGAACCATTCGGGAAAAAGTTGGAAAACATTCTGGAGAAAAGGGATCGATCCCTACTGTAGGGGGATCGATCCCTTCGCACGAGACCTGACCCCAACGGCTAGTTTTTGAGGGTTTCAACGGGAAGATTTGCATTAAATGCTTCACCAACTGTTCTATCCGTTTGGTGGGTTATAAATAGAGGCATTTATGAAGTTTGAAGGTAGAACAAGCATTTCAAAAGTATTCAAGCTTCAAGAGAGAAACTGAAATCTGAAAATCTTATTGTAACTCCATTTTGTGAGATTGTTTTCTGTGAGATTGTTTTCTGTGTTCTTCACCCATTCACTGAAAAATCAGATATTCAAAGGGGTGAGCTATCCTTGTAAGGTCTGATATTATAGAGTGTGGGAATACTACAAGGGTAGAGGATTAGAAAGAGATTTCTAAAGTCTCAAGAGAAATTGTAAGAGGTCTTGCCACACCTTCAAGTAGTTTGTAAGCATTCTCAAGGAAGAAGTGAATCAAAACCTTGACAAGGAGTTCAAGGAGAGAGGACGTAGGCAAGAGATTGGCCGAACCTCTATAAAACTTGTGTTTGCTTCTCTTTCCCTTACTCTTATTTACTGCATTTATTTCATTATTGTTTATTTGACTTTGATTGTGCATTAAGAGTTAGGAAAATTAGAAATAACTAGAAAAACCGATTCACCCCTCTCTCGGTAGAGCCAACAATAGTAATCAGCCAGAAAATCAGAAAAAAATAAAACACTTATCAATGGGAATCTGCCAAATAAGGAAACCAGATTCCTTTAACATGGAAACAAATAAACTGAACTTAATGGTATACAACTGTAGATATATAGCTGTAAATACACAAAATCTGCTCAAATTTCTACACTCCCCCTCAAGCTGGGCTGTAAATATCAAGTAAGCCTAGCTTGGATTTCATATCTTCAAACTTTGTCTTTGGTAGTGCTTTGGTCAAGATGTCTGCAATTTGTAGAGTCGTGGGTATGTAGGAGATGTTGATCATACCTCCTTCGACTTTTTCTTTGATAAAGTGCCTATCTATCTCCACATGTTTCGTTCGATCATGATGAACGGGATTCTTAGCTATGCTAATGGCAGCTTGATTGTTATATAGCATGTTGATAGGACCTTTTACTGTAGCCTGGAGTTCCAAGAGTAATCGTTTTAGCTACATTCCTTCACATATCCCATGAGCCATAGCTCGGAATTCTGCTTCTGCACTACTCCTTGAAACAACTGTTTGTTTCTTACTTCGCCAAGTGACCAGATTCCCCCATACATAAGTGCTGTATCCTGATGTGGATCTCCGATCAGTAATAGAACCAGCCCAATCTGCATCAGTAAATACTTCAATGTTCCTTTTCTCGGTTTTCTTGAAGTAGAGACCTTCACCTGGAGTTTTCTTCAAATACCTCAATATGTGATACAACCGTTCCATGTGTTCTACAGTAGGGTTATTCATGAATTGGCTGGCAACACTGACAGCAAAACCAATGTCTGGTCTAGTGTGTGAGAGATAAATGAGCCTTCCTACCAATCTCTTATATCTTCCTTTATCAACTGGAACACCTTTTTCTACTTCTTTGCCTTTGGTGACAGCTTCCATTGGGGTATCTGCAGGTTTGCATCCAAGCATTCTGGTTTCTTTGAGTAAATCAAGAATATACTTGCGTTGAGAAACAACAATACCTGTTCTGGATCTTGCAATTTCCATCCCTAGGAAATATTTCAAATTTCCTAAATCTTTAACCTCAAATTCATGAGCTAAAAATCTCTTCAATTCTTTACTTTCCTCTTCGTGATTCCCTGTCAGGATTATATCATCCACATACACAATAATAATAAATATCCTTTCACCAGGAGAGTGTTTGACAAATAATGTATGATCAGATTGGCATTGAGAATAACCAAACTTCTTCACTGCTTTAGTAAAACGATCAAACCAAGCTCTAGGAGATTGCTTGAGACCATAAAGAGATTTTTTCAGTTTACAAACCTTATCTATGTTTGTCTGATTCTTGAGGCCTGTAGGAATCTCCATGTACACCTCTTCTTCTAAATCTCCATTGAGAAATGCATTCTTGATGTCTAGTTGATGGAGTTTCCAATCACAATTCACAGCAAGTGATAGAAGAACCCGAATAGTATTTAGTTTTGCGACAGGAGCGAAGGTCTCCTGGTAGTCAATGCCATAGGCTTGTGTAAAGCCTTTAGCAACTAAACGAGCCTTCAGCCTTTCAACACAACCATTGGCATTGTATTTGATTGTGAAAATCCATTTACATCCCACTGGATTCTTGCCTGGAGGTCGGTTGACTACTTCCCATGTGCCATTCTTTTCAAGGGCTCTAAGTTCCTCTTCAACTGCTTGTTTCCATTCACGTACTTGAAGAGCCTCTTGAATATTATTAGGAACCTGAATATCCATGAGATTAGTAGCAAAGGCACGGTAATCAGGGGACAACTTCTTGTAGGACATAAAATTGCGAATGGGATAATTGGTGAAGGACCTTACACCTTTCCTCTTAGCAATCGGCAAATCAAGATTATCCAAAATCAACTCATCAGAATTTAAAACAGTGTTACCTGGCTGTGTTTCGCTTTGAATTGAGTCCGGTTCAGCTTCATGACTAGTCTCTGACTGCACTTGTTCCTCTACACGTTCCTGGTTTTGATGTTTCTTTCTTCTAGAGTAGACAATGAACTTATTCTTGCTGTCAATAGAAGGAACACTTGAGGACAGATCAGAATGATTTTCTGTGGGAACACTTGAGGGCAGATCAGATTGATTTTTAGTGACAAGTGGAGCTGGACTAGATACAACAGAAAATGGTTTGGACTCACCAAGAGTGGGTACTTGACATTCGGGTACACTCTCAAATTCCCAAAAATGATGTTCCAAGTTTCTACTCTCCCCCTGAACCTCGGTTTTGGAATAATAAGGCTGATTTTTCAGAAAAGTGACATCCATTGAGTGATAAAATTTCTTTGTGAGTGGGGAATAACACTTATAACCTTTTTGATTTGGTGTATACCCGAGAAATATACATTTTATGGCCTTAGGATCAAGTTTTCCTCGGGATTGACTGGGAATGTGAACAAATGATGAACACCCAAACACTTTGAGAGGAATAGAAGAAATAAGACGAGTTGATGGATAGGATTTTTGAAAAATTTGACAGGGAGTTTGAAATTTAAGGACTCGAGAAGGCATTCTATTGATTAGATATGCCTTAGTGAGTATAGCATCCCCCCAAAAAATTTTTGGAACATGAGACTGAATCATGAGTGCTCGGGCAACCTCTAGTAAGTGTCTATTTTTCCATTCAGCTATCCCATTTTGTTGTGGGGTGTTGGTGCAAGAACTTTGGTGAATAATGCCTTTTTGTTTTAGGTATTCCCCAAGAATAGAGTTAAAGTAATCCTTAGCATTGTCTGTGTGAAGAATTTGGATTTTTGCATTGAATTGAGTTTGAACCATGTTATTGAAGGTTTTGAACAATTGACCAACTTCAGACTTTTCTTTCATGAGGAATACCCAAGTGAGACGTGAGTGATCATCTATAAAAGAAACAAACCATCTGGCCCCAGTTACACTTTTAATTTTTAGTGGTCCCCAAACATCACTGTGTATCAAAGAAAAAGGATGTGACTCTTTGTATTTGTGAATTGGATAGGAATTGCGAACATGCTTAGACAATTGACAAGTTTCACATTGAAGATCAAAAGGACTTTTATTGAACAATGAAGGAAAGAGTTCTTGAAGATACAACTGACTAGGATGACCCAAACGATAGTGCCATAACATTAATTCACTATCTTTATTTGACCTAAGAATAGAAAATGACCTTTTCTCTTCTACTGACTTTTGAGGTTGTCTTCTAGATGATTCGGTTGTTTTGAACATGTAGAGCCCCAAATGCAATTCAACACTGCCAATCGTCTGTCCTGAATTCAAATCCTGAAAAACACAGTAATTAGAGAAAAAATTAGCAACACAATTCTTCTTCTGAGTGAGTTGACTAATAGATAAAAGATTGCAATCCAAGTTGGGAACCAATAAAACAGATTCAAGTGTGATGTTTTCTGAGATAACAACAGAACCAGTACCAACCACTTTTGAGATAGAACCATCAGCTATTCGAACAGTGTGACTCTCAGAACAAGGTGTGAAATTTTGAAAAAGAGATATATTACCGGTCATGTGATCAGAAGCCCCAGAATCTACAATCCATGATTCTTTACTGTCCACCTTTTTAACCTTAAGAGCAGTCAAAAAATTACCTTTTTGAGCCACTGTTGCTGTTGCCAAGGAGTTGTTATTTGGAGAGATTGAAGTTTGCTGAGTCTGACTAATTAACCTTTGAAGAATTTCCATTTGTTCCTTACTGAACTATCCAGGTTGTGTACCAGTAAAACTTTCTTCAGTTGTAGTGTGATTTCCACGACTTTCTTATATTTTGGTTTCCAATCAGGTGGCTTCCCATGGATATTCCAGCAAGTGTCACGGGTGTGACCTGTCGTCTTGTAGTGATCACACCATTGTCTCCCTTTCTTTGTTCGACTATCATCGGATCCTCTTGAAACTAGAGCAGATGCTTCAGTGGTTGTTGACTGAGTTGTAGTACCCATCATTACCTTCTTTCGGCTTTCTTCGCGTCGAACTTCAGAAGCGACTACACGTAGATTAGGTAGAGGCTTTGTTGCAAGGATTCGACCGCGCACCTCATCTAGGTTCTTGTTGAGTCCCAAAAGAAACTTGTATATCCGTTTCCTTTCAACAATCTTTTTATACTTAAGAACATCACTTGGACAGTCCCATTGAGTAGTTTCATACATATCAAGTTGTTGCCAATATCTAGTCAAGCGACTAAAATATTGGGTGACTGTGAGATCCCCTTGATAGAGATCATGAAGAATACCTTCAATCTCGAATGCCTCTGCTATGTCTTCCTTATCAGAGAATGTTTCCCATGCAGCATCCCAGATTTCTTGTGCTGTTTCATAAAGAATAAAATTCTCTCCAACTTCATTAGTCATAGAGTTGATAAGCCATGACATTACAAGATTGTTTTCTGTCTTCCAGGTCTTGTAACTTGACTCATTAGGCTTCGGTTTAGTGACTCCACCAGTGATGTAATCATCTTTTCCTCTGCTGCATATGAACGTCATGACTGAATGGGACCGCTGGAGATAGTTGTGGCCATTTAGTTTGTGTCCAGTGATGAGGAAGGCAGTAGTTTCAGATCCTCCATTGGAACTAGTAATAGAGGAATCTTGAGAAGATGAAATTTCTGAGATGAACGATGGCTCTGATACCATGTTGAATTTGGAATAGAAAAATTTCTCTTATTCCTCTGTCTAATGAATTAAAATATGACCTATTTATATTACAAGGTGGGCTGATAGTAATCAGCCAGAAAATCAAGAAAAAATAAAACACTTATTAAAGGGGAATCTGCCAAATAAGGAAACCAGATTCTTTTAACATGGAAACAAATAAACTGAACTTAATGGTATACAACTGTAGATATACAGTTGTAAATACACAAAATCTGCTCAGATTTCTACACTTTATTCGTCCAATAAAGACAAAGTTTGGCTTCACCATTGTCGACTTGGACATCCATCATTTAGAGTCATTAAAATTCTGTTTCCATCTTTATTTCAAGGTCTAGACGTTGAGAGCTTTCATTGTGAAGTGTGTGAACTTGCTAAACATAAACGTGTACCTTTTCCAGTAAGTAATAACAGAAGCTCTCTTCCTTTTTATCTCATTCACAGTGATATTTGGGGTCCTACTATTCCTAATGTTCTTGGGGCAAAATGGTTTGTGTTATTCATTGACGATTGTACTCGTGTTACTTGGATTTTCTTGCTTAAACATAAATCTGATGTTAGTACTATCCTGCCAAATTTCTGTTCCATGATTAGGAACCAATTTGGAGTCAATATCAAAAGGTTTAGGTCAGATAATGCTAGGGACTATTTCAATCAAGTCCTAACTCCTTATTTTCAAAAGGGATAGTACATGAGTCATCCTGTGTCAATACACCACAACAAAACGAAGTTGCAGAAAGAAAAAATGGTTATCTCCTTCAATCAACCCGAGCACTCTTACTCCAAAAAAAACATGCCTAACTTCTTTTGGGGGGAAGCAGTTCTTACAGCCACTCATCTTATAAATCGTTTGCCATCTAGAGTCTTGGGATTCAAGAGTCCAATGGAAACACTCTCAACATTATATCCAAACATACAGACTACAAATAATCTTGTCCCTAGGATATTTGGGTGCGTGTCATTTGTCCATGTTCATAGTCAAAATAGAGGGAAGCTAGATCCAAGGGCATTAAAATGCGTATTTGTGGGTTATTCCTCAACTCAAAAAGGGTAAGTGTTATCACCCTCCATCAAAGAAGTTCTATGTCTCAGTGGACGTTTATTTCAATGAACAAGTGCCTTACTTCACCATAACTTATCTTCAGGGGAAGAATTCCATACTTGAAGATAAGGATAGGGATTTCTTGCTTGATCTGTCGTCACTTCCAATGTCTGTGCCAGTATCTAAGTCCATGTCAAATCCTGTGTCTGAACCTGCGTCCGAAATTTCAGAACCTGTGTTTGAATTTGCATATGAAATTTCAGAATTTATGCCAAACCCTGTGTCTAAACATTTGCCCGAAATTTCAGAAAATCTCAACTCTGCCATTGAAAATGTGAGATTTGGCAAGGTATACTCAAGAAAGAAGACGGCTGTCCCTGAATTAATGCAAGTCCAAGAATCCAACCCAAATCCTGAAAATGAGGTAACAATTTCTAATTCTTCATTACAAGTTAATACTGAATCTCATGTACGCGATGATGACCTAGACTTTCCCATTGCTGTTAGAAAAGGAACTAAAGAGTGCACAAAACGACCTTTATATCCTCTTGCACACTCCCTGTCCTTCAAACATTTTTCACCATCACATAGAGCCTTCCTGTTTAGCCTAAACACCATTGACATTCCTACCACCTTATCTGAGGCGTTGTCCAATGAGAAATGGAAACAAGCCATGAATGTAGAAATGGAGGCATTGGAGAAGAACAAAACGTAGGAGTTAGTGAAGTTACTAGCAGGAAAGAAACCCGTGGGGTGTAAATGGGTCTATACAGTGAAATATAAAGCAGATGGGTCAATAGAAAGGTATAAGGCAAGGTTGGTGGCCAAGGGCTATACTCAAACCTATGGGATTGACTACCTAGAGACTTTTACTCCAGTTGCGAAAATGAATACTGTTAGAATCTTGCTGTCATTAGCAGCTAATTATGGTTGGGAGTTACAGCAGTTTGATGTCAATAATGCATTTTTGCATGGAGAACTAGAAGAAGAAATTTATATGGAGGTCCCACCAAGTTATAGGAATAATTTGGATGCTTATACTGTGTGTAAGTTGAAGAAAGCTTTATATGGACTTAAGCAATCACCACGGGCATGGTTTGGCAGGTTTGCGAGAGTTATGATTGCCATGGGGTATAGTCAAAGCCAAGGGGATCATACATTGCTCATTAAACACTCATCTTCAGGGGGAGTCACAACACTCTTAGTGTATGTTGATGACATAATAGTGACAGGGAATGATGATAAGGAGAGACAGCTTCTAAGTCAGTGTTTGGCTAAGGAGTTTGAGATCAAAGCATTAGGAAGGCTGAAATATTTTCTTGGAATTGAGGTGGCTCACTCTAAGCAGGGCATTTTTATCTCCCAACAAAAGTATGTTACAGATCTCCTTAAAGAAACAGGACGGGCATGGTTTGGCAGGTTTGCGAGAGTTATGATTGCCATGGGGTATAGTCAAAGCCAAGGGGATCATACATTGCTCATTAAACACTCATCTTCAGGGGGAGTCACAACACTCTTAGTGTATGTTGATGACATAATAGTGACAGGGAATGATGATAAGGAGAGACAGCTTCTAAGTCAGTGTTTGGCTAAGGAGTTTGAGATCAAAGCATTAGGAAGGCTGAAATATTTTCTTGGAATTGAGGTGGCTCACTCTAAGCAGGGCATTTTTATCTCCCAACAAAAGTATGTTACAGATCTCCTTAAAGAAACGGGCAAAACAGCGTGCAAACCAGCAAGTACTCCAATAGACCCAAATCTTAGACTTGGAATGGCTGAGGAAGATGCTGCAATAGATAAGGAAATGTATCAGCGCTTGGTAGGAAAACTCATTTATCTATCTCACACACGACCGGACATAGCATATGCAGTAAGTGTGATTAGTCAATTCATGCATAGCCCAAAGGAAGTTCATTTGCAAGCAGCTCATCGAGTGTTGCAGTATCTCAAAGGGACGCCAGGAAAGGGTATTATGTTTAAAAGAAACAGAGGTTTGGTGCTTGAGGCTTACACAGATGCTGATTATGCTGGGTCAATAGTCGATAGGAGGTCAACCACAGGATATTGCACCTTTCTTAGTGGTAATCTCGTGACGTGGAGGAGCAAGAAACAACATGTGGTGGCACGGTCTAGTGTAGAGGCAGAATTCCGAGCAATGGCTCAACGTGTGTGTGAACTACTTTGGTTGAAGATCATCTTGGAAGACTTGAAGATCAAGTGGGACGGCCCAATGAGACTTTATTGTGATAATAAGTCTGCGACTAGCATAGCTCACAACCCGGTACAACATGATCGAACGAAGCACATCGAAATTAACAGACACTTCATCAAGGAGAAACTGGAGGGCGGGTTGATTTGTACCCCTTACGTGTCTACACATGGCCAACTTGCAGATGTGCTTACTAAAGGGTTAAGTAGCTCAATGTTTCAGAGTATTGTATCCAAGCTGGGAATGGAAAACATCTATTCACCAGCTTGAGGGGGAGTGTGGGAAAACATGATTAATGTACAGCCAAATTTTTAGGAGATTTTGCAACAGTTTGTATCCCTAGAATTTGGCTGATTTGGTTAAGAATATTCCATAAATCATGGGATTTGATAGCCTAGTTAGTTTCCTTTTCTATTGCTAGGGTTATTATATATATACATAGCCACTTTGTACATATTTTCTTAATGAGATATACAACAAAAAATTCTTTTGTTTATCAATTTACGTCAATAGATATAATTAATTCTAAGAATTAAAACAGGAAACTACCAAAAATAAAAAATCAGAAAGTTGACCCTAATCAGATCCCAATAATTCTGGGATTTTCCTAATCTTTCCAACACTCTCCCTCAAGCTGGTGAATAGATATCAATCATTCCCAGCTTGCTTACAAAAGAATCAAATCTCGATTTTGACATGGCTTTAGTGAGAACAACAACTTCTTGTGATTTAGTTGATACATAAGACAAGCTAACAGTCTTGTTTTCAATCTCATTTTTGATGAAATTTCTGTCAATTCTCACGTGCTTCATTCTATCATGCTGAATAGGATCGTAAACAATGCTGATGGCAGATTTGCTATCACTGTATAACTTCATAGGACCTGATAACGGTATATTTAGGTCCTTTAATATCCTTTCCAATCAGATTAGCTCACAAACCCCTTGAGCAATGGCCCTATATTCCACTTTTGCACTACTTTGAGCAACCACTGTTTGCTTCTTACTTCTCCAAGTCACCAAATTTCTCCATAGTTTAGTACAATATCCTGTGGTAGATTTGCTGTCTTTAATCGACCCTGCCCAATCAGCATTAGCAAAACCTTCAACTTCACTTAGCTCAATTTTTTAATAGGAGTCATTTACCTAGAGTTCCCTTTAGATAACGAAGAATTTGGTTCACTGCTTCTAGATGCCTTCTTGTGAGTGAGTGCATGAATTGACTTGCTACACTCACACTAAAGGCAATGTCTGGCCTTGTGAGAGATAGGTATATTAGTTTTCCAACCAAATGCTAGTACCTTTCCCTATCTACAGGTGGATCTTCCTTAGTAATTTTCTGTTTCCAGTTTCGCTGTAAAGGAGTTCTAGCAAGTATACAACCAAATTTTCCAGTTTCTTTTAGGAGTTCAAGAGTGTATTTCCTTTGGGAGATGAAGATGCCTTGTTTGCTTTTAGCTATTTCCATCCTAATAAAGTACCAAAGCTTCCCTAGATCCTTCACCTGGAATTAAGATTGTAACTGCCCTTTATGTTCATCAGTCTCTTGAATATCTTTAACTGTGATTACTATATCATCAACATAAACTATTAGAATTGACTTCCTCCCATCTTTAGCTTGTGAAATGAAAAGAGTATGATCAGCTTGCCCCTGTTTGTATCCAAACTGTTTCATGGCTATGCTAAACCTTGTAAACCATGCCCTTGGTGACTGTTTCAGACCATAGAGGGACTTTTTTAATTTACACACCTTGCCCATTTCCTTCTTTGTCTCAAAGCCAGATAATATCTTCATATAAACTTCCTCCTCTAGGTTCCCATTAAGAAATGCATTTTTCACATCCATTTGATGCAATTCCCAATCAAGGTTAGCAGCAAGGGATAGAAGAACTCTAATAGAATTTAATTTTGCTATGGGTATGAAAGTTTCCTCATAGTCTATGCCATAGGTTTGTGTGAATCCTTGAGCAACTAACCTTGCCTTGTATCGTTCCATGTTCCCATCGAACCCATGCTTCACCACTAATATCCACTTGCAGTTTTTTCCCTTCATGTAGGTCAATAATTTCCCATGTCTCATTATCAATCAAAGCCTTCATCTCTTCCAAAACAGCTGCTTTTCATCTAGGATCTTGCATGGCACTTTGAATGTCTTTAAGAATCTTCACATTATCAATCATTGAAGTAAACACCTTGTAATCTTGAGAAAACTTGGAGTAGGTTAGATGATTATAATTGGGATGCTCAGTGCAAGATCTTACCTCTTTCCTGATAGCAATTGGAACATCAAGATCATCAATTATGGCAATATCTTCCCTTGTGATTTTTGAAGGACTTGGCTCCGATTCTGATGGTTGGCTTTGAGGAGGAACTTGTGGCCTTCTTGAGTGACCAAAATCTGGTTTGGTGTAGGAGTTGTCGCTCCCCCTTGAGTAGGCTCAGAATGATTTAGTGAAGGAGTAATATAAGGATCTAGTAATGGAGAAAAGGATGGATAGGTAGGAAGAGAAATAGAGAGTGAAATGGAAATATACAATGATTTTCTTCGCTAGATTTTTCCCCCTGAAGAGAAGCATTGGGATAGAATGTTTAATTTTCAAAGAATGTTACATCACAGGAAACATAAAATCGTTTGGAAGATGGGCAATAGCACTCATAACTTTTTTGTGCAGGAGAGTATCCAATGAAAACACATTTGAAGGCTTTTGGATCAAACTTCCCTCGGTTAGGACTTGAATTATGAACAAAGACAGTGCATCCGAATACTTGAGGTGGAAGGGAGTTAAGAATGGAGTTAAGAATTCGAACTTGGGGAAAAATTTTTTGTAAACAACTTAGTGGAGTTATAAATTGGAGTGGTTTGGAGGGAAGCCGATTGATAAGATAAGCTGTAGTTAAAATGGCTTCGCCCAAAAAGAGCTTGGAACATGGCTAGCAAACACAAGGGATTGGGCAACTTCAAGAAGATGGCGATTCTTCCATTCAGCTATTCCGTTCTATTGAGGGGTATAACCACATGAGCTTTGATGAAAAATTTCACGTTTAACAAGATACTTTTTAATCTCATGTGCAAAGTATTCCCCACTATTATCAGTACGAAGATTGTGAACAAAAGATTGGAAGATATTGGTGACAAGTTTATGAAATTGTTTGAATATAGATCCGGTTTCAGATTTTTCTTTCATAAGGTAAACTTAACAAACACGAGTATGGTCATCTATAAAGGTAAAAAACCATCGGCTGCCTGTTATATTTGAAAAGTGAGCTGGTCCCCAAATATCACTATGAATGAGGTGAAATGGCTTTGAAGACAGATAAGGTTGAATGAGATGATTTTTTCTTGGTTGTTTGGCATAGATGTAATGCTCATACTGAAATAAGGAGAGATCTTTATTGATAAATAAATGAGGATACAAAAACTTTAGATAAGTAAAGTTAGGATGGTAGTACCAGCCATTGTTCTTAACAATTCTTTTAGTTAAGTATGAAAAACCAGAAAGAAGAATATGCCAACAGGAATATCGGCTCTGATACCATGAAACAAGAGGTTTAAAAAATAATTTTCTCTATATTTTTGGCATACAGTAGGGTTTTTTTTATGGAAAGAGAACTACCCTAAAATAAACATAATTAATTCTAAGAATGAAAAATAGAAAACTACCAAAAATAAAAAATTAACCCTAATCAAATCCCAATAATTCTGGGATTTTCCTAATCTTTTCAATAGAAAGAAGGCCAAAAACTTTGGAAACTATAATCTTTTCTCAACCGGACAAGTTACTCTACCCCAAGATGATCATTCTTCCAAAATTTTAAACTATGCATTTTTCCATATCTTTTGAGAGAATTTCAGAATGAGAGAAAAAATTCTCTTATTGTTATTGAAAAATAAAACATACAAGGGGAAAATAAATAGGAAGAAGAAAAAATCTGTTCCTGGAAATCAGGAACAAAATAGGAAAGATTAACAAATCTCTTTATTTTAGGAAACAAATTCCTAGAAATCAGAACATAAATCTCAATTTTCCACACTTCCCCTCAAGCTAGGTTGTAGATGTTAAGTAAACCTAGCTTGGACTTAAGCTCATCAAAGTTCTTCTGTGGTATTGCCTTAGTTAGAATATTAGCAGTCTGTTGACTAGTCTGGACATAAATGAGTGATATCACGCCTGACTCTATCTTCTCTTTAACAAAGTGTCTATTGATCTCAACATGCTTTGTTCTATCATGATGGACGGGATTTTTCGCAATGCTGATTGCTGACTGGTTATCACAAAAGGTTTTTATAGATTCTGCAGTTTGAATTCTCAGCTCATTAAGAACTCTTTTTAGCCAAATTCCCTCACAAATACCATGTGATAGTGCCCTGAATTCTGCCTCAGCACTGCTCAAGATACTACTAACTGCTTCTTGCTTCGCCAAGTGACCAAATTTCCCCAGACATAGGTGCAGTAACCCGAAGTTGACCGTCTATCAGTTACAAACCAAGCCCAATCTGCATCAGTGAAGATTGTTACTTCTCTGTTTGTTGTCTTTTTGAAGAATAATCCCTGATTTGATGTCATTTTAAGATATCTCAAGATTCTATACACTGCCTCCATGTGATCTTCTGTAGGATTGTTCATGAATTGACTAACCACGCTTACAGCAAAGCTGATATCAGGCCTAGTATGTGAGAGATAAATGAGTTTGCCTACCAACCTTTGATACCTCCCTTTGTCTACAGGAGCACTATCTTCCTTATTTCCCAATTTTGAGTTAGGGTCCATTGGAGTGTCAGCAGGCTTGCAACCAAGCATCCCTGTCTCTCTCAGTAGATCTAACACATTTTAGCTGTGAAACTGAAATTCCTCTTTTTGACCTTGCTACTTCCATACCAAGAAAATACTTGAGATTGCCCAAATCTTTGATTTCAAATTCTTTGGCTAGAAAACTTTTGAGCTTAAGTATCTCATCATTATGATCTCCAGTTAAGATGATATCATCTATGTACACAATAAGTATTGCCCTTTTTCTTGAGGATGAGAGCTTAACAAACATTGTGTGATCTGTCTGACATTGAACATACCCAAATTTCTTGACTGCTCTAGTGAACCTGTCAAACCAAGCCTTTGGTGACTACTTGAGCCCGTACAATAACTTATTGAGTTTACAAACTTTATTGGTGGTAGCTAGAGTATCAAATCCAGGAGGTATTTCCATGTAAACTTCTTCCTTGAGGTCTCCGTTGAGGAAGGCATTCTTCACATCAAGTTGATATAGTGGCCAGTCTAGATTGGAAGCAAGTGAAAACAACACTCAGACTGTATTAAGCTTGGCCACAGGAGCAAAAGTCTCCTGGTAATCGATTCCATATGATTGAGTGAACCCCTTAGCAACTAGTCTAGCTTTGAATCTGTTAACACTCCCATCTGCATTATGCTTGACCGTAAAAATCCACTTGCAACCAGTTGGACGTTTCCCTGGAGGTAACTCAAATATCACCCAAGTTCCATTCTTTTCTAGAGCATGAATTTCTTCCCAAATAGCTGCCTTCCACTCCGGAATTCTAAAAGCCTCATGAATTGAACTTGGAACTTGTATTTTGTCAAGATTGCTAACAAAAGCACAATATTTGGGTGAAAGTCCTTCATATGATATAAAATTATAAATGGGATGATCCATGCAAGTCCTCTTGCCTTTTCTCAAGGCGATAGGTCTATCATCATCAAGTATATGTCCAGAATCAGAGTTGGTGCTATTATTACCTGGTGAAATTTGAGGTTCTAGAACCTGGTCAGACTCATGGCCTCGTTCAAGCATCTGCAAATTTTTCCCTTCTTGAGTTTTATTTCTCCTTGAATAGACACGTAACTCAGAATTTCCTGCAAGTTGTGTGTGACTAATACATTGAGGTGATTGGTACTCTATTTGAGAAGAAGATTCAGGTTCAGATTGGACAACAGGAGCTGACTCTGGCTGGATAACAGAACTTGGATCAGAAAGTTGAGATGACTGAGGATGTTCGGATTGGACAACAGGAGCTGACTCTGGCTGGATAACAGAACTTGGATCAGAAAGTTGAGATGACGGAGGATGCTCGGATTGGACAATAGGAAATGAAGATGAATCCAATGTATCAAAACTCCAAAGCTGATATTCTTAATTAGATTTCTCCCCCTAAATATTAGCTTTGTAGTAGGGTTGTTGTTCAAAAAATGAGATATCCATTGAGTTGTAGAATTTTCGAGTGACTGGAGAATAGCACTTGTACCCTTTTTGATTGGAGGAGTATCCGACAAATATACATTTGAGAGCTTTTGGATCAAGTTTACTCCTATGTTGTGCATGTATATGAACAAACACTATATACCCAAAGATTTTCATAGGAAGAGTATTTAGGATATGAGTATTGGGAAAGCATTGAAGTAGGACCTGACATGGTGTTTGAAAATTTAAAACTTGAGAAGGCATCCTATTTATTAAATAGGTGGCTGTTAGGACTACTTCACCCCAGAAAAATTTTGGAACATGGATGGTAAACATCAGTGATCGAACAACTTCAAGAAGGTGTCTATTTTTCCTTTCTGCAATCCCATTTTGTTGGGGTGTATCAACACATGAACTCACATGAATTATTCCTTGTCCCACTAGATAATTTCCTAGAACTGTCTCAAAATATTCTTTAGCATTGTCAGTCTTTAACACTTGTATCTTTGTTTGGAATTGAGTTTGAACCATAATGTTGAATTTTTTGAAAATATGACCTACTTCCGACTTCTCTTTCATAAGAAACAACCATGTGAGTCTAATATGGTCATCTACAAATGATACAAACCACCTAGTGCCAGTAACATTTTTAACTCTCGATGGCCCCTAAACATCACTGTGAATCATTGAAAATCGATATGATGACTTGTATGGAAGATTATGATAGCAATTACGGACATGCTTTGAAAATTGACACACTTCACACTGAAAAGTTTTTGGATTTTATTCTTGAACACTAAAGGAAACAATTTTTGTAGATATAAGAAATTAAGATGACCTAGACGATAGTGCCATAACACAATTGCACTATCCTTATTGGAATTTTCATGAGAAACAAGATATTTTGACTCAACACATATTGCATTAGGAGTTTGTCTTACAGGAGATTCCTCAACTTTTAGAAGAAAAAGACCAGAGCACGCCTTAGCACTGCCAATCGTCCTCCCCGAATCCAAATCCTGAAATTCACAAACCAGAGAAAAATTTAGCCACACAGTTATGTTCTCGAGTGATCTTGCTGACAGACAACAGATTACATTCGAGATTTGGAACATAAAGAACATATTGTAGAGTTAGGTCCTTCGAAATAATAATAGAACATGTTCCTGTCACTTTAGAAAGGGATCCATCAGCTATTTTCACCATAAGATTTTGCTGACATGGATTATACTTGTGAAAAAGTGTGGCATCTCCCGTCATATGATCGGATGCCCCTGAGTCTACAATCTATGGACCTGTTTTTTCAGATTTTACAGTGAGTGCACTTGAGTAATTACCTTTTTGTGCTAAAGATCCCATTCCAAACAGAATTTTGTTGTGAGAACATCTTTTGCAGAATTTCAAGTTGTTCTTTGGTGAAAGGGCTGGATCCGCGAGCTGCTAAGGCAGAATTTTTAGCAACTAGAGTGAAGGTGGATTCTCCAAGCATCACTTTCTTCCTGCTCTCTTCTCATCGAACCTCAGAAAAGACTTCTCGGATGCTTGGCAGAGGCTTTAATCCCAGAATTCTTCCTCAAACCTCATCAAGATTCTTGTTTAGACCCATTAGGAATACGTAACATCGGATGAAGATGAACTTTGTTTTTCCATGACCATACCAGAAAGAGTTTTAGAGGCTCAGAAACTGCTCTGATGCCATGAGAGAATTTTAGAATGAGAGAAAATTCTCTTATTGTTATTGAAAAATAAAGCGTACAAGGGGAAAATAAATAGGAAGAAGAAAAAATCTGTTATTGGAAATCAGGAACAAAATAGAAAAGAAAATAATCAGAATGGGATTAACAAATCTCTTTATTTTAGGAAACAAATTTCTAGAAATCAGAACATAAATATCAGTTTTCCACATCTTTGAAGAACAATAGATCTTTGAGACTTAAGACCTTGCAAGCAAGCAGAATTTTGAAATGAGTTGCATGATCTAGGAGGTTGATGTAATCAGATCTATTCAGGAAAAGATTGTACCACAAAATAAAGGTAGGGTTGACATTTTGCATAGATGATTGGGGGCAAAACAAACCTCTTAAAAACTAGAACAAAGTGATACCTGTGAAGCAACTTTTTCTTTTTGGTACAATGGAGGCCAAAGGCTGAGAATAAGGGAAGGGGTTGCAAATGCTAGGATTTGAACCCTAGACCTACTTGTCACCTCTAAAATGTGACTGTATGAACTATTTGAGCTAAGTGCCAAGTTCAACTATATGAAAAAGTATATTAAATTTAGTTACTAAATACATTTAAAACATCATCTATATGTGTGCCTTGTATTGTGGTGGTATTTCAAAAGGTGGGCTCAAATTTTCCAAAATAAAATTTCTTTCAGTAGGGTACACAGCTGCAGCAGAAACCTTGAGGTTCTCTATTTGAGCTGAGGAAAATTAACTGTGGCTCTTTTTAAGGATTTCTGGGTAACACTGTTTTAGGAAGGGAAATTTTCCATATCTCTAAGCAAATGACAAAACTCCCAACAAACTTTTTGAGATATAAAATCATTTGCAAAAAAGAATTATTGTGGAAATTTTTGAAATTTTTAGATGTGAAGAAAAGCCAGTAAAGAATGGGTTGCATTATGGCAGATTTTGTCATCTTCCAGCCAAAGATTGGCGCTAAGTGGCCTTTATTTTGATATGATTTAAAATAATGGAAAATGTAGATGTAATTCTTGTTAACAAGGTAACAGCAACAAAAAATACCAAGGGCTTTTCAGATGAAAAAAGATTTAGCATTCAAGAGGCTAAAAGAATATGCCTCTGGCCTTAAGAGGGAATAGAGACACTATTTTAAGCCAACAAATAACATTTTCTTTTCTTTTGAACATAAGATCTAAAAATACCTCATGCAGAAGGAATTCTCGGAAAAAGTTCCCCTTCTCAGACAGCAGAAATGCTAAGGCTGCTCTTGTTTGAACAGGCTGCTTTGATTGAGATTCACTTGGTAGAAATCCAGGAAAAGTAAAATCTGCTTGATTCTGTAGAATGCCTAGTTCAGCCATATCCCCATTCAAATCCTCTCCACCTCCACTTTTTGCTGCAGTAATGAAATTCTCAAAGGCTTGCATGACATCAATAAATCTTTCAGCATCAAAAACACCAGACTTCCCATATATCATGTAACGCAAAGCATCCCTCAGCCGTGGGGATTCATCAGTGAGAAGCCTCTGAGCAAAGAAAGAAATATAAGTACATGATAAACCTATATTCTGGAAAACACTGACCATTTATTAAGAGAAAGCACAGAAGCAATAGTACAAATCTTTGCACACTCTTCCATCTTGGTCCGATCTAATTGCTTTGGTGTTTGGGTTGGTCATATGGATTCTTTTACACCATTCAGCAATCTAAAGATCAAGTCCCCTAAAGCCTCCTTGCCTCTTGCCTCTCATCTATTGCTTTCACATTATCTTTTCTTACCTTCAAGCTTAATGGCATACAATTATGTTATTTTGGTATGTTTTTAGAGCCACTAATTTAAGACAAGTTTCAAAGTGCATTCTAACTAAATTTTCTAAATAATTACATTCACCATAAACATACAACAACCTGGTCAATCAGAACTCAAAAAAAAAAAAAAAAGAAAAGAGTTCAAGTGATAAATTCAAGTTTTTGCAGTAAGATATAGTGAATTCAAATGTCTTCTTCATTCTTCGTTTTTTTATTCATCAAACAGAAAGTAAATGGACAATACTTCAAATTTCAATCAGAGGATCAAATAACCTTTTGGGTAGAGATTGTTACCTTGCATGAAACTCAACAATAGTCCTTAAGACAGGTAGCATTGATTTGATATATTTAGGGAAACATTTTTATCCTGGAAGTACTCTTAGGCTTTAATTAATATACTAAGCATAAACTAATTAATTGGGCAATTAGCTATTTAGCAATCACATGATAAAAATAACAGTGGACGGTGCATATTTCTTTTTTCTTTTTGGTACAAATGGACAGTGCATAATTCATACCATAATTACACTGAAAAATCAAATTCATTTCACAATACAATTTGCAACAACAGGATCTTACCTGTGCAATATATGGATAGGCCTCATCCACGATAGCAAATTCAGGATTCCCCACTAAAGCTATTCCTTCCAACACGCCTATGGCCCTTATTATATGAGCAAAATAAGGAGGTATCCTGAAAGGATAATGAAATGTTATCTGTGCCAAATCTGATGCCAGCTCCTGAAAGTTAATGTTTTTTGCACCACCACCCTCAAGTGCCTGATCAAAAACCTTTGCCAGAACAGGCAGGATGGGTTCCAAATTAACCCCCTGAGGAATAAAATCAAGTTTAACAAAATCTTTAACTATTTCTGCATAGTCCCTGTGAATAAGATGAGCAATTGCTTCAATCATTCCATACTTCTGATCATCAGTTAATTTTGTGACAAGACCTGTTACAGCATAAGCAAACTTTACAATCTATAAAATAAAGACTTGATGAAAAAAAGAATGTATTCTCATAGTAACATTTAGCATTTATATGTATGATCAGGATAATACCAATTGTTCATGAAGAACACTACTAAATAATTGAAAGACAACCATGTATCAATCTCTCAACCTGGCTCAATCCAACACAACTACTACATTGGAAGTTGGCTAAATAGATTTCCTTGAACTTGCAGAACAAAAAGTCCTAATCCTTATAAGTCGCATAAAAAATAAATCTTTTTTGACCACTTAAATGGATCATCAGAAACAATGCATATCCATTTACAGTTGCTCATGATAATGTTTCGTACAAACAGTAATTAGCTTATGGCTGAATCAGGCAATGATTCCTGTTTTTGAAAGAAACACACCAACGTTGTGTTCCACACAGACTACTATGAATTCTAAAATCCAGAATTCCACATAAAGGTGCTTGGACTAAGACACAGTTATAGAGATTTTGGTCTTATTGTTATGGTTTTGATTGCCACCATCTTTCAGGAAGTACGCCTCTGATGACTGATCCTTGGAAACTCGTAAATAAATTACATCTAAAAAAAAAAGAAAGCCAACACTGAGCAGTAAGCACAAATTCAAACATTCACAATAATGAAAACCAGTTTCCATTAGACCAAATCAAATGTGGAATACAGCGTTACGAATAGATAGATCTGCTGAATGGCCCAAAAAATGAGCTCAAACAAAAAGATTAAGTTTCTCGGCATCCACCATGATACTCTTATTTTCTTATTTTTTGGCTTTAGAATATAAGCAGTAATTCAGTAATTCAGAAAGCAACCACTGGTTGGTTTTTCAAGATGGCTACTGCTAACCATAGTTATTTATTAAGTTGAAGACACACTTTCCGAGCCAACTGGTACAAGAAGATACAGAAGGGAAACACAAAACACTCTGCCATTTATCTAGGGAGTGCTTTTATATTGGGTGGGGAACAGCTCAAAATAGCTGCATTACCCAGAATAACACTTAAATAAGGACATAGGCCCAAATCATAAAGAAGTAAACAGATCCATGTGATGCCATTAAACATGTTGAAAGAAGATCTTTCCCAGTGTAAGCTTAAGAATATATTATTACCAAAGTCAAGTATGGCTAGCTTCCCATCAGGGGTGCGGATCAAATTCCCAGGATGTGGGTCAGCATGGAAAAAACCGGTATCTAGCAACTGAAATCAAAATGGGATAAGTCATTCAAACTAGATAATAATCCTAGGAGCTTGTCTAGTGTAGAACAATAAAATATCTAAAACAAATAAATGCTCAGTGATCTATATGTAGTGAATATTCATAACATCTATCGGTTGCAATTACACATGTACAAACAATTGGTAAGCACGGAAAGGAAGATGAAGACATGTGGAAGTGATAATCATTGATACTCATGCACAAACACTGCATATATTATTAGTTAGGTATTTAGGTTAAAGGGTATATTAATCATTTGCACTACCTAATGCTCCAATATAAATACATAGGAGACTACTACAATTGTAAACTCCACTTTTTCCTCAAAAATGAGGTATCAGAACTACATATTTTAGGTGGCAAATTTTTTATTCTCAAACGGTAAACGGAAAAAAAAAAAATCTACCAGTGTGTCTTTCCCTATTGATTCAAAGACCTCAATCAATTTTTGGTGTTTGGTGACAGCTTAGAAATTAATTGGATAAAACTCAGTTGTTCTGTTCTACACATCAAATTTGAACAAATCTTATTTCAGCATGAAATTCAAATTTTTGGCGATCTTCTTCAACTTGTTTCTAGTACATTGACTGTGATGGAGAAAGCCCAACCATATTCCTAGTCTTGTAAATGTTCAATTTGAAGCTTTGTGTGGTTTGCATGCGAACTCATGTTGTTAGTGTTCTGTTTTAAGTTTTGTCTTGTTTAAGCCTATGCCTTGTTTGTTTCCTGGAGCATTGGTAACCTGTTGGTGGCCTTGTCATTTGACATTAGCTCCTAAATATTCAAATGAAAAAAGAAACTTTAACTTAGACTCCCCTTTCATAAAAAATATTTTTTTACGCATGAGGGATTCTTTCTCTTACCATTGATATGACTAGCTCAACCAAAGGTGAATTTTACAACTATCAATTGACTGTAAAAAGTTACCAAATGAACAAGATAGGATTAAATATCTAAGAAATTATTTAATGCTTTATTTTTTTAATTAAAGCATAACACTCCTAAAAATGTCACAACATTGGCAATACTACCACTCTTATGTGGTGAAATTCTTGCCACCATTTCTTGCATCGTAATCCTTCTTATCATATCAAAGTTGAAGTATCACATATTTGACTGTTGAAGGCAACTAGTCCCATTTTAGCACTAATTAGCCACAAAAGTGACCAAAAAAAAAAAGCCCACAAAAGGATTGATATGGAAGTGAAGTTTCACATTGAAGAAATTCTCTCGTCAACAAAGTAAAAGAGAACCAATTTTGACCATATATCCATTGAACATAAACTAGAATGAGCATACAGATTTAGTGCATTACCTGCTTTAGGTAGCATATCACTCCAACATTGACCAGTTCACCAACATCACTTTCCATACTTTGCGATAGCTTCTCTCCTTCAATCCATCCTGTAGTAAGAACCTTTCTTGATGTATATTTGTGATAGGTGCTTGGTATAACAACCTGAAAAAAAAAAGATAATTCATTGACTTCTCTAGATATTCTTAAGAAACTGATTAAAAAAGAACAACATGATGAAACAAGTTTTTTTAACCAGAACCACACAGGTTTCACCAAAACCAGGAGTGACTCCCACAGACATGATAAAGCTATAAGTTTAGAAAATACCACACTAACCTGTGGAAGGTCCTTTTGCATCATTTCAGAAAAGAGCTCTCCATTTTGACCCTCATTAACATAATCTAGCTCCTCAAACAATCGAGCAGCCCATTCATCAACCAATCCAACAACATCTATAGAGATCTGGAATGAATAAGGGAAAGAATGGGAAATTAACAAAACTACAGCTACAGAATAAAGATGTCCTCTTTACGAGGAAAAAGTTTTGACAAAAAAAAGTATGTGGTAACAGCTATAATCTACACCTGAGGAAACTTCCGAAGCACCAGACCCAAGTTCCTTATGATGAACAAATCAATAGTCACTGTCTCAAGAACAAAAGGCCTCTGCACTTTGACAGCCAGCAGATCTCCATTTTCTTTCAAGCGTCCTTTATAGACCTGTCCAAGAGATGCTGCCATAGAAATCCCACGACAATTTAAAATATTTATAGTTGGAATGGCAGGTAAAAGCTATTCAAATTTATCTGCATAATATCAATAAATAAATAAAATTTTCACACACACACACACACATATGTATGCACGCAACATGTATTCAAGCTGAGATTACCAGCAGCTATTGGTGAAGAAGAAAGTTCAGAGTAGATTTCTTGCCATGGCTGACCGAGTTCCTCTTCAATAAGAGCCATTGCTATGTCATCTGGAAATGAAGGAACCTTCACAGACGAGCAAACAAAAGTTAGTTATAAAAATAGACTTAACCCACCACCCTTGAAAGAAAGTACTTTAAAGAATATATTAATGCTAACAAGTTTAGTAATATCCACCATATGGAACATCATCAACAGTTTTGGAGAAAAAAATTCAAATTATTCCAATCACGGTGATTATTTAAAAGTAAATTTCCTCCTACAAACTCATGTTTATGAATTGTACGAGAAAGGATGAAAAGTGGTCAAAGAAATACCAAGAAGGCCCTCCTACATCAAAACCAATTTTCCAAAACCCATTGTTTGGCAGCTTTTGCTGCTGATATAATATTCAAACAAACTAAAATAAATCATATGTCACATTTCAAGCCCATCAAATATGGTAACAATTCACTGCAACAAGTCGTGCCATCTACTAAAGGTATTTCTAAAGTTGAAGAATATATGAGAGGAGTTCATCCTAATTATAAGGCAATGATTAACGATCATATAGAAGGCCAAAAGTCAGGCATATTAGATCTAAAAACAGGCATCAGAACTAAGATGCAGAAATGTTCTCACATTATCTATATCTATTATAGCAGTGCCAAAGGCAAGAATTAAATTTCTTTACTCCTGATAAGTTATATCTTTTGAACAACTTTTGAGGCATGTAAAAAGAAGAATTGATTCGATATAAAATTAACTTTAAAGGGAAAGGATAAGAAATGCCTACGTGATAACTCTACCTTATCACAAAGCTTTTGCAACTCAGTCATTGCAACAGGAGAAAGTATGTCTGGTCGAATGCTCAATGCTTGCCCAAGTTTTATGTACGCAGGGCCCAAGGAGGTAACAATTTCCCTTAATTCAATAGCTCTAGCAACTTCGTTCTGATAATAAAACATAAACAAATTAGAAGGCAGATAATCAATGTTGAACAAGAAAAATTATTCGAACCCGCAAGTGCATGTTTTAGATGCAAACACACACACACACACACACACATACACAGAGTAAAGGAAGCCCAAATACTTTGATGAAAGAACATGAAGAAGGGAGAATCGTTTACAAAAATTTATGGCACTTAAGATATTCAGAAATCAAAAGCAAACAGTAGGGGGTAGAGCATCAAGTATTCACCTCTTTGACCTTCTTGTTTATGACATCCAAGGCCAGACGTGAAAGGAAACCCCCAGCAACAGATAGTAACTGTATAATACGAGTTGCAACAGCACGTGACCGTTTTCCCCAGCATGCAGAGATGCTAACCGGATCATATACCAAAGGTAAGAACTTACTGCTTTCATCAACCTATGTTCCCAGAAAAAGATTGATATGACTAGCCAACAATATGGTAAAGAAATGGCACACTAGCAAGAGACGACAAGTGCCAAAAAATCGTTTGCTAAAGCATCATTCAAAAGCACTTCAGGTATTGAGTTGACCTATGTACTAAAAACATCATACTAAGCAAGTAAAAAGTATACTAGAATTCAAACTTGACATATATAAGTTACAAAAACTGAATTTTTACTTCAACCAACCGAAGCCGAATGTTGTCATCAGCAAACTGTGAATCCCGTAAATTTTGGCCACGAAGTCCTCTCATTAGTATAGCCAACCGTTCATTTTCTTCCATTTGTGCTCTCACTCTTCTTATTTCCTGTGAAACTTCACCCATCCTCTGCTAGTTCAATTATAATCAACGTAATAAGTTAAAAAAAAATACCAAAACACTAACCAAAAAAAAGCAATTCCAAAAATTAAAATTTTTATAATTACTAATAAATAATAGTTCATTTCGAATGATGTGGCAATTCATGATTGCATCAAACATAAACTATTTTAATAATAATAAAATAAAATAATTACTTAAAGTTTCCTTTTCATTGACCTTCACCTTCTCAGCAATCAGAGAAACGTTGAGCTAATGAAATCAAATTTCATTTCACTGAAAAAAAAAATACTTTTCCAACATTAATAAGAACGCATTTATTTATTTTTTACCGTGGAAACTCCGTTTACAGATTTTTTAGATGAGGAGGAACTGGAGGAGCCGCTGATGTTGTTGTTTGAAGGAGACGGCCCATTACGAGTGGGCTTAGGTTCGGATGCGACGGGCGAGAACCGGTCTGGTTCGAGTACTAATAGAGACTCTGTTGGACCTCGGTGAAGAGAAGCGGACGGGATCGATTCCGCAGTAGAGGATCAGCGGTGGCGCTGGTGCGTCCATGGCGGAAGCGACGACGGAAACAGCTTCTTTCGAGAGAAACAGAAGTCCAAAAAACTGGAGATGTTTAGAGAGAGAGTTCTGAAGCAGAAGAATTGGAGTGGAAAAAATTAGAAGTGCATCGATCAAGTATTTTGTTTGTTTATAAAATGAAAATGAGAGGGTTCGGCCAGTGGAGAAACATGTGGCGAAAGGTGGTGCAAGGAAAGGCTTTTTTATATTTTACGTATTTTTTATTTTCTTAAATTATTAAGTTTAACCGTTGGTTTCCCGCGGGCGAGTGTTTGGTATGGAAATCGTTTATCTTTCCCTTTTGTTTATTATCTATACAGTAGATCTTGTCTAAGATCTTATACATGATACGATTATATCATACAAAAATAATATAAATATAAGATACAATATAATACGAATTAAAATTAAATAAAAATTGTATATCAATATTGTAAAAACTAAAAATAAGCTAAAAATAAAATTTTATATTTTTCATGTCAGCACGAAATTTTCGTATTTTATACAACACGAATATAATTTTACATGACACAAAAAAATTAAAAACTCGAATTGCCAGATCTACTATGAAATAAGGTAGAGTTGACCATATTCATTAAAAAAAAAAGTAGAGTTGACCAAACGGATTTGATTTACACTGTAAGAACGTGATGAAACAGTAAGAAGTTAGCTACCCTTGTAATAATGTGACGAAAAAGACAAGTTAAAACTTAATTCAAATTTGATTTGAACTAAACTCCGATTGTGTGGGTTTTTTTTCAGCCAAATGTGCCAAGTCTTATACCCTACTCTACTCGTAGTTACATTAATCTTATAATTGCAATGCTATGCAAGTAAGTTTGATTTGAAAGGTGAGCTGACTAATGTAATTGTCATACCAAATAAAATCCTAATTGTTTTATAGTCAAACAATCTTTTTACCAAACCATACTTAAATAGGTTACCAACAGTTTTTTTTTTTTTGGTACAGAGGCTACCAACAGTTTAGAAGAATTGTATTGTATATCCTTCGCCACCATTTTGACACAAAAAAAAATTCTTACTCGTCATCATCAACAATTGAATGACAAACTATAAAGAAAGTGAACTGAGGGCAGTATCTCACAACAATGAGCATGATCATAAATCATAATATACTTTCAAACAAACCACAATACAAAACCAACCGTTTGAACCATCAGCCACATACTTCTCTTAACTCTAAAAGGTTCATAAAGAGAGTAAAAAAATAATATTCATATAAAAGGATTTAGAACACAAGAGGACCAAAAAAAAAGACAGATCAATAACATTTAAAATGGTCAAATAGAATATGCAGGCATCCAAATATTCCTCCGTTACAACATAAGAAATCATTTGTGAAATATTTATATACCGTAAGAATTTCAAACTATAAGCTATACATATACAGCCAACCAACATACAAAGCCTCTCACTATCCTAAACGGCTAGCAAAGGGAGAAATATGTGACCCAAAAAAGGAAGTACCATCAAAACAACCCAGTCGGCAAGGCAGCAAGAGCTGTACCGGTGAAATCCATGACAGATTAACATTTGAAGCCATGGCAGACTGACAGCACAATGATAAGAATCAAGGCAATAATGATAGCCAAAACAATCAATTTTATCTTCATATTCTGAATCCACATCTTTCTTCTCATCTTAGTTCCCTGCTGCCTGAAATCTTGTGCCTGTGATTCAGATATCAAGTCAAACGCATCATATCATGTATCTTATGTATAAAAAGTTGAATGCATCATTTGGTGCAACGACGAAAGATGTATAAAGAAACTAGACATGAAAAAGTAACTTCAAATAGAAACTTAGATTGACAAGAACCTTAATGATTTCTAAAACCATATCCGTTAAGGAAACTGCTTCACCAGAATGCAACAGTCACTGTTTCAATAAACAACAAGATGTAGTTTGAATAGGACTAACCTGTGAGCGAAGGTTCTCAGTTTTATCCACCAGCAGCTCAATCTTCTCACCACGGTCAAGGACCTGGCCAAAGACAAATGTTACTACGAAAAGAAAACAGCACAGTGCATGCAATATATCTGAAGTGCCATTCTATTGTATAACCCACACTTGCAAGTTGTTGCCTGCAAAGGCTGGCTATGAATCTTGTCACATTTTAACTCTCAAACTACAACTAGAACAGTTACAGAATCAGCAGCAGCAGCAGCAGCAGCTATTACCTTCTCAATGTTTTCCATCATAACACCCTTGACTTCAGAAACTTGAGCCTTCACTTTGGCAAGTTTGCTGATCTCTTCAGGATGGTCCACACAGTATTGCATATGCTCCCTCAATTTGGGCCTATTATGTACAAAGAACTAAGCATGTTGCCAAGAAGTAAAAGAATAAAGCCATGAGAAGAAGATAGAAGAATAAATACCCAAATTCTTTATTCAGGCTCTTGGCAGTAGCAGTTGCAGCCTTCCCTCCACCATATCTCTTGTTGAAGTCTTCCTTAACTCTTTCCAGAAATGCAATTGGAATCTGCCTACCAGCAGATTCAACTGCAACCACACAGTAGGCTGCAGCACCAAATTTATTTAACAAAATGAGTATATGATACAAGGATTAAAGAAATTCGAAGTTGTGAAAAACAATCTCTCTCTCTCTCTCTCTCTCTCTCTCATACACACATATAATATATATAGGATAATTATTTTATACACCGCCAGTAGAGTTTTTTTACTCCACAAGCGAGATTAAGATTATGACACATGTCCTATTTTATTTATTTTTTGTTTTTTTTTAATATTTTTATAAAACATGTATCATGATCTTAATACCGCGGAATAAAAAAACTCCACTGACGGTGTATGGAATAATTATATATATATATATATATATATATATATAGCATTCATTTAGAACTACCAACATAGAACTAATTTTCAAGCATGTTCATAGGAACGAATCCAGATGCACAGCACATAGACATCAATAAATGGAAACATCCAGAGACATTAATTTTTGGATGGGAGGGGAAAAATCAATACGATATGCAACTACATAATGAAAAGAGAACAGGGAAAAGTGTAGAAGCAACAATTAAAATAAATATCATTTCAGATCAGACTGATTCATTTAAATTGTAAGTATATGAGCCTTTAAATGACGTTAAATTAATCTGGTAATGTTTACACTCATCTCATTAATGCACCAACACCAAGTATTACTCCATTTGCCTACCCCACCCACCCCCTGAAAAAGAAAACAAAACCACAGCTACCTTCAAAAGATACAATATTATATCCTTCATTAACACAACTACTCTGATTCTTAAATATGCCATATACATCCAAATAAAACATCATCCTCTATTTAATCAGTAAAAAATAAAACATTACCATTCCTAAGCTAACCTTATTTCTTTGTAAAGAACAATTATGAACACGTCCAATTATTACATTTAATCTATAGTTTCTTCTTTTTCCACTAAAGACTTGTTTCATAAAGATTCAGATAAACCTAATGAACAAATAAAATGCGTGCAAATGAAGGCAGTCAACATAGAAAGCTCATAAATATAGAATCCCCCACATCATTTCCTTTCAATCAAAAGCTCAAATGCATTCCCTTCCCCTCCGTTTTCTTGGAACCAAGCAGAACATAACACAGAACTGAGAAATGAAAACAACAAATACAAACAAAAACACCTTTCAAATACAAAAGCTAAGCCCAGATCCAACACGTTGATATAAAAATCAGCCTATCAACAAAAGCCAAATCATAACTAAACACAAAAAAGATTGCATATCGATATTCATATCTGAATCATTAAATAAGTAATCAAAAAATAAAACAATCTTGAGATCACTCCATTGAAAAAAAAGACAACCCCACAAAGAAAACGAAGATCCAGACAAAAAATGGCAACCAAACAGAAAAACAACAACAACAAAACTCTACGAAGAAACAAAATAAATATCTTACTGAATCCATTTTCAACAGAGTAATTGAAGGTGTGGCCATCGCAGTTATAGGTAAACTTGTTGTTGGAAGCAGGGAGCTTCTGGAGACATTGAGCGGCGATGCTGGTAAAATTACCGGTGAACTCGGTGTATTCAGCGAGAATCACCGTGCCACGCGCCACGAAACTGTAGATCAACGACTGTTGCCCCATCTCTCAAAATCTTACCCCTAAGTTTTCACAACCAAAAATTGAATTCCCAAAGGATAAAGAAATGAAAACAGAGAGATAAGCAAGGAGGGGCGATGGGATCGGAGAGAAAATAGAAAAACGAAGAAAGGCTGGATTTGCGGTAAATGAATTTATAGTTACATTTACATTTATATTTATATTTATATTTATATAATACGACAATTTTTATTTATTTATTTTATATATATTTAGAAAGAGAGGGGAGAGAAGGAGAATTGCATTGAAATAGTGGGAATTTTGGATTTGGTGGTGAGGGAGGGAGATGGAGGTGGACATATTGAAGGTAGTGTTGTGGATTACAGGTGGTCATGGGGGTCACGCGGTAAAAAAAATTTTTTTTTTAGTGTTTGATGTAGAGCTGTGAATCGGCAAAAGTTGATCCAACGTTATTATGTTTGTTTCTTATTTTTAAATATTATTTGTGTTCCATAAATTCGATAGGTTTATAAATATGTATTTGTAAATAATAAATAAATAAATTCTTAAATATCTAAATGATCATGTTCATAAATATATACAAAAATATTATACGAATATATTTGTGAATATTAAACAAAAAACATAAACAAACAAATAGTATTCACTTCAATATCGAATTAAAAAAGTCCCATAGAAAATATATAACTTTAGTAACAACGTATTAACGTTGAATTATCTCATTAATGTGGACTAATTAAGTATAATTAATATCATATAATTTAATTTAGTAGTATATTTTGTATAAAGTGTGACCATAAATATAAATAATTGTAGACGCCGTATTTTGTCCGGAGTCTTAACTTGTAAAAAATAATTAATTGGATTGGGTGATATTGTATTTTAAATAATTTGGTAATTTAAATCAGGATTTTTAAATTTAGAATTAACATTAATTGAGAAATTAAAATTAAAATAGGATTTAGGAATAACAAAAAAAGAAAAAAAAAGAGAAAGGATGAGAAAAGGAAATAAAATTAATTTTAGGATAGGATAATTAGATTTTTTAGGATAATTATATGGATTAATATTAAATTTGATAGAGTTAGATTAGGATTAATATAAGAATTAAATAGATAAAATATTAAACGTAGGAGATAATTATTAGAATAAGTATAGTTGTATTAGGACTCTAACATATTGGTGGCTATAAAAAGGGATTTAGGGGACACATAATGGGGAAAAAAAGAAAAAGGAGAACCCCGAGCACTTCCATCCATCTGGCCGAAGTCACTTACTTTCTCCATCATGACACTTTGCTGCTTTCCGAGCTTCACGCCTGGCATCCTTGAACTACTGCTGCTTCCACTATGGAACAGACTTGCACCACTCGAACCCCTGTTTGAGTCACCATCGTCGACCGCACCATAATTACTGCACACCCAGTCCTTTATCGCCCTTGGTTCTTGCTGCTACAACTTTGCCCATACCTGAGTGCCTTGTCGTTGTTCTTGCCTTGCCGTTGTTCCTGCCTTGCCCTTGTCCTGCTTGCATTGGTTGCTGCTGGGTTCTGTTCGGTCACCTTCACTGCAAGTCTAGTCATCCCTGGCACCCCATTGTTTCGTCCCGCATCATCTTCGCCGCTTCTACTTGTCCTGCATCCCTAAGGTTTCGCCGCTCCAAGCAGCTGCCGCACCCCTGTTTCAAGCTGTTATTGGCTACTACTACGAGAGCACCTGTTGCACCAGACGTCTGCACCGCCCTTGTTGTCCGGTTGCCGCTTCAACACCGCTGCTCGTGCCTGCTCCTTTCTGTGCTACTCTGTTTGCCATGTCAAGACCGAATTGATCAATACAGAGGGCTATTGTATGAAACCAACGTAAGGGAAAGAAAAGACGTGAGTTGCAGTTAGTAAAAAAGAGAAAAAAGACAACAAAGAAGCAAGGCTAGTGAGAAAGAAGATCACGTGGGAAAGAATAGAAAGCAAAGGAAAGTACAAAGAAAGGAAAAAAGATAAAGTGAGGTACAAGAGTTTTTTACATATTAATTTGTATTTGCTAATAGTATTTTAATTGATGCATGATTATGTAAGAATGTAATAAAATAATAATTTGTTAGTTCCCATGTTAATATAATATTTGATAGATTTAGTTTGTATAATATTTGACTAAGTTTTGCATAATAATTCGATTTAATATTAATTTGCATTCTAATTCATGTAAAATTTAAATTAGTGTATATAATTAATCTGACTTAATAATCTTTAAATATTAGTAATTTGTATATTTTTTATAATTTTGCATGATTTGTTTATTTGTAGAATTAAATTTAGTTTGAATGTAATTTGTATGAAAAATGTGATATATTTGCATGAGAATATTATGATATTGTGATAACTTGACTTTGCTTGCATGTGTCGTTAGGATTTAATTAAATAATAGAATTGTATGATTTACATGATCGACTTGGCGATTTTATTTTAGAAAATATGGCTTATAAAATAAGATAGATACAACAAAAATTAGAAAAAATAATTAAATCATAAAATATGGAAATAAGTTGAGATTATTCCGATGATAGAATTCCGAGTGTCACGAATGGTTGCCATTTTGGAAATTCCTAGGTGAGGATATTTACCTTAGATTTTGCCAGCATGATAGAAGATTTAAGGTAAGTGTTCAATATTAATAATCGATATTTATTTCTAAAAACATAAATATATATTAATAATCAATCTCTATTTAAAATAAAATAAAAATAAATATTTATAATAAGGAATTAGGGAATAATGAGTAAAAAAGTTAAAAGTATAATAATAAATTGAGAATAAGTGGAGGTTATCCCGATGATGGAATTATAAGGTATCACGAATGGCTGACATTTTAAAATTCTTAAGTGAGATGTTTTTTTTAAATTTCGCCAACATGATGGAAGATTTAAAAAAAATTTTCAAAAAGAATAATCAACATTTATTTTCAAAAGATAAATAATATTAAAATAAAGATAAAAAATAAAATAAAAAATAAAGGATAATTAAAAAGGAAAAGAAGATAAAAATAAGAATAAAAGATGGAAAATAAAATTAAGATATTTCATAAACGATTTAACAAATCCGACGACGGAGCCTCTTTGAGAAAGACGAATGAGATTTTTTGAATACTCTTGAGATGAGGATGAAATTTAAGAAATTCCACCAGCATGATGGAGAGTTTCTTAGAAATTGTCCAATATTTAAATATTTGAATTTAACAAGATCAAAGACCATTTAGTTAAAAATTATTAAAGATATCACAAAATTAGTTGGTACCATTTTAGGATGGGCGTTGTGGGAGTGCTAATCCTTCCCCACACATAATCGTACTCCCGAACCCTAGATTCTTTGAACGTAGATCATGCCTTATCTTTAGACAAGAATAGGTGACAAATCACACTTTAAGTTTGAATGGTTGGTGGCGACTCTTAGAATTTTAAAGTCTATCGATTAAGTTCACAGACCTAGACGTTATGACAATAATATATATCTGTTATAAATGTATTATATCCTTAATGGGACGGATATAATACATGATTTATGATATAGGAGGTCCCTGCCCATGACACACATATATATAGATAATAGTGTGGCCCATTGACACTATTGCCATTTTGACAAAAATGTGAACATGGGGCAGACTCTCCTTTTCTCTCTCGTTTCTTCATTTTCCCTCACCATCATCTTCATTTCCTTCTTGGTACAGGTCACATGGCAAACCCAATCACCACCGACGGACCTTCGGCGGAGCACCGGCGTGATTTCCTCTCCATGGCAGTGGCTAAATGATGTGATTTGGTGGGTTATAGCTTACCCACCAAAAGGTTAGTTTTTCTCCTCTTTGTTATTGTGTTGATGGACTTTGTGGATGAATTTGTTCCAACAATTGGCATCAGAGCACGTCCACAATAAAGCCATTAGCCATTTTTTGAAGAAAAATGAGATTTATGGATTTTTTTTATTTTTTGGGTATTTTCGGACTTAATTGATACCCAAAAAATCTATGCATTTGAAATAATGCAATATATTTGTAGAGGATGATGTTTTATTGAAAATGCTATGAAAATGTAGTGAAATAAGGTTGTGTAGGAAGAGAAAATGCAAGGTCGGGTAAAATTACCCATTTTTTCTGCATATTTCGCCCAATTTAGGCGAGAAGATGACTGGCGCGTGCGTTGCACGAGCCCGATGGCTTCAGAAGGGCTCCCATTGGAGCCAATGCCTATTTAGGTGGGCGCGTATACCATACGTGCCTGCCTCTGCTAATTAATTAAAAAAATTCCTTTTAATTGATTGGGCCATGAGTTTTGCCCCCCTCCCCTCTTTTTGGTTTTTTTGGGCTGCTGCAGTATTTTTTTAACTGGGCTCTTTTTCTTGATTATTTTTTTTGGCCAAATTTTGTTGAATTGTTTGAGCCACCATTTATGGAATTAATAGGGCCATTTTATTTTATTTTAGTTAGGCCACATGTTTTAATTAAGTAAGTCTTAATATTTAATTAACTTTAGGCCAAATTTAATTTTTTTTATTATGGGCATTTATTTATTTAATTTTACTAATTGGCCATTTAGCATTAATTTAATTTTGGGCAATTAAAATTAATTAATTTTGAGGCCATTTTGCCTAATTAATTTAGGGGCCATATTGATTAATTAATTTTATTTGACTATTAAATTTGAATTAATTAGTGGCAATTTTTCATAATTAATTAATAGGTCATTTTGGATTATGGTTTAATTGGCCATTTTGATTAATTAATTATGAGCCATTTGGATAATTAATTTTAGACAATTTTGGCCATAAGCCAAATTTTATTTAATAGTCATAATTAGTTATTAAGCCTAAAATTAATGTGATATAAGTGAATTTTTGGAGGAATTAATTTTGGAGTAATTTCTAGAAATTTAATTACTCATTTAATTCATAATTCACTTAAATTTTAAAATATATATACTCATGCCCATAAATTACTAATATTTGGCCTAATTAAATAAGTTCAAATAAATTATTTGGTTATTTTGTTGAGCCATTTTGGATTATGGTTTATCCATTCGTTAATAATTTATTTAAACAAATAAACTCTCTAGAAATGAAAATTGCCTTATTATTTGAATATTCGCATTTATATGAAATTAATTTAATTAATTGATATTTGATCTAAAATTACTACATATGCTTCAGGAATTGCATATTTTGGGTGTAGTTAATTCTAGTCAACAAATTTTTTGAATATTCTTAAAATTATAAATCATTAATTGGATTGACTAGTACTTGCTTGTCGCAGGAATAGTCATGAAGATTTTCTGACAATTTATTTTGATAATTTTAAGGATATAATAATAAGGCAATGCATAGTGATAGTTGCAATTGCATAAATTTACTAAGATCTCTAGAAGTGGCTAGTCTCTCCCTGTCGGATTGTTAGTTGCTTTTAGAGATGCTTGGGACTGAGAGGATTCTGGTTGGGATATGATACGGTCTTCCTACTCTGTCGGTGGGCGATCATTCAGGTTATATTCAACTGGTTTTGTCTTATCCTTGGTAGTGTATTGTGGAAATTATTGAGTTATTCCACTAGCCTCCATATTGTGCAACTATCACGTATCGAATTTCTAGCAGGATCAAATTAGATAGATAATATGAATTATTCTCTACAGTTAGGGACATATTGAACTAAGAAGTAGTCCCGAGAGTCGATCTATCTTCTATACCCAATAATGTGAGCTCTTTGAGGATAAAATATTTGAAATTTCAGCAACACTCAAATGAAAATTCCCTGATTATATAAAGTATACCATGAAAGAGTACATTAGAGGAAGTGTTCCGATTAGGAATAACCAAGAAGCATTTATGGATGCCATTAGAAAATAGTTCGCATAAGATGGATAAAGGTTGCTATAGGATTTTGATTTCATATATGGCAGATTCAGTACTACTTCCTTCTGGGAAGGAGAATTGGAGATCTTTCAGTTTTACAGATCTCATTTAATGCAGAAGGAAGTATGACATTTTAATATCAAAATTGATATTGTCATTTAAGAGTGAGAGATCTTTCAGGTTAACAGATCTCATTCAGCCATAATGATGACATATGCCAATATCACTGCCAAAAAGAAATATTGTTAAGAGGTCTCAATAAAAAGGTCATTTTAAAAGAAGAAATTTGTCAAGTCTATTTCCCATTCTGATTCCACCAGCATCTCTAAATATCAAAGTGTGCCACTTCTATAATAATCCTGGGCACAAGAGGGTAGATTGCAAGAGTCCTCTAGATTGGGATGTGTAAAAAGGCATTCCGTTAGCCTTTATTTTGAATCCAATCTAGAAGATATGCACTCTAACTGTTGGTGTTTGGATACTTGTGCTATTATTGATAAAGCTATAAGCAACCGGAGATAGAATAAGGGAAAATTGTTGTGAATTAGGGCTATAGAGTTAAAATCCATATTGAAAACATAGCCAGATTGTTGTTACATTTTGAAGACAGTTTTGGAACTACTGTCAGTTTATACTTTTCATTGATAACAGAAAAGTATTTCTATTTAGTAACAACATGTGTATTGATTCTGGAATTCTGTGTAATGGATATTTAGTAGACTTATACCCCAATATTAGGTAAATTTTCTTCAGTTGTGAATGACGTGACTATCGATTCAAATTATGATAGAATAAATAGGAAATCTGTCGTATAGTGGCATAAGAGTTAGGAATATTTTGAGGCACATGTAAGATTGTATTAAGGCAAATCTTACTGCTAATATTAAGGAAATGATTAGCAGATATTGAAATGATTAGGAGCTGATATATACTGACAATTGTAGATCATTCCCACATCCTGTATTCAGTGGATATAAGTGTTTCATCACCTTCACTAAAGACCATTTTGATTTAGGTCATATAGAGTGAAAGATCTGATCTTATATATGCCTTAGGCATTCTGATTAATTCCGCTGCACTGCTTGAGGCAATGATCAGACAGTAGTGATAAATTTTATGCTCGGCATAATGAAACCAGGCGAAATCCTATACTAGTTTTTTGAGTTAAGTGTACTGTAGGATTATGTATTGATGCCTAGTATGCATGCTTGGAATACCTACAAGGATGAGATTACAGTAATAATCATTCGTACATTTTGATGTGGTACGATTTCTGTTGAATCGCTTCAAATATCCGGAATTTAGATGGAGTGAAATTATAGAAACTGCAATTCACATGCAAGGTTGATCTCCAAGCAAGACCAGTTCCTAAATGCATCCCAAGTTGTAGTTAGACATTAAGCCGATTTTATGCCGCTTCCTGTGTTTAGGGTTATAAGGTAAGGCAAAAGAGCTATAACCCACAGTTAAGAAAACTTGACGAGAAAACTATCAGCGGCAATTCTGTTGGCTTTTATATCGGCTAGAAAGATTCTAGATTTCATTTCTCGTTATGTGACACTAGAATCATTAAGTCTGACAATGCATCTATTTAGTGGATGACTTGAAGAGTGGGAGTTGTGAATTCCACAAAGTCATTATTAAAATATATTTTGTTGTGCCATTCTCATATATGCATCAACTTTTAATGATGAAAAGCCACAACCAAAAGAATCAATGATTGATCCCAATACCATATTTTGAACCTGCACCTCACTTTACAGAAAAACATGAATATGAAATTCATATGTCTTTTGTTTCTGATATTTGTCGGGAGACTATACTGAATCGAACTCTCAGAGTTAGATATTAGTCACGCAGGATGAGTAAGCATTTATGTTGTAGAAGGATGCATGGGATCTATTTCAGTTGTCACATCATTGTAGACAAAATGGAGACTCAAAAGATTAGGTAGATGATTTAAAGCCAGATTTGGCCAAGGCTTTAAACAATAAGAAGAAATTTGTTTTGTGAAAACCTTCTTTCTTGTTTCTACCTAAGATTCTTTTCGAATTATGATGACGATTAGTAGCTCATTTTGATTAGGAGTTACATCTTGGACAGTAAAATGTCTAAATAAAGCAACCTAAAAGTTTGTAGTTCCTAAGGTGGAACATACAGTTTACGAACTCAAGGAGTTCATTTATGAACATTAAAAAGCATCCAGATTGTAACATATAAAGTTTAATGAGATTGTCATTTTGAGGAGAACATTATCGTTTGATAATTGGATCCATTGCGAGGTCAGTGGGAGTTATGTGCTTATTGTGCTCTAAATTGATGATATCAGCAGCCTATAGCACTGACCTATTGTATGAGACATTCCATGTCGTCATGTCACTTTAGGATGGAGAATCTAAGTGAGGCTCTATTTTGTTTTAAAGATTGAGATTCTTCGTGACATATCAATAGGCATACATTATTGGTCTCATAGAACCTACATTAAGTGTTGAGTAGGTTTATTGTATGTTGTTCTCATAATAAGACGTTATTTAGTGAAAAGTGACATATTGTGAAAATCTCAAAGTCCTCAAAGTAAAAATAAAAGAGCTCATATTGAGTGTTATGTATGTCTTATTGTGGGTAATTATTGTATGCTCAAGCTTATACACATTTGGACATTGTGTATGTTATAAGTGTATCTCGGAGATATTTGAGCGATCCTGTAATAGAGAACTCAAAGCTATAAAGAGAGTATTTGGATATTGATAAATCTGACATTTTGAGTTTGGTAAGATATTCTGATATTAATTTTGCAAGCTCTCCAGATATTGAAAATTATTTTGGTTATATATTTGTGGATATAAAAGAGGTGTATTTTGGAAAGTGTAAAGCAAACACTTACAGCATCTTTGATTGTGGAGGCTAAATATGTAGCATGTTGTAAAGCTACATGATGGGCCATTTAGGCTGCAAAATTTCGTCTCAAGGCTGGTTTTCTGTGGTTACCATTTCGAAGTCTTGTAGGTGTACTGTGGTAATGCTGCAGCAAGTATTTTTCTCTCTCAAAATACTTGGAATTCCTCACACTCCAAATATTTAGATATCATCATTCGGTTGGTTAGAGAGAAAATAATGGAATCCATTACTTGATTGGATTATAGAGCACATGTTTTAAAGAGCTCATTCTGTCTAACTGAAAGTTTGGCTGCTAAAGTGCTTTGACGACATAGCACTTATATGAGGCATATTGAACCATTACTGTATTAAGTTAGTGGGAGCTATATGTAATGAAATCAATTGTAACTATGTGGATGGATTCATATTTGCCATATATGCATATTTTGTTTGTGCGCATTTTGATGAATATGACATTCTGTTGGATGAGACATTCAATAGTAGTCTCATATGCTTTCGTTGAAGCAAGGCATCATTCGGTTTAGATGCATGGATCTAATGGAAATGGATATTGTTTCTGTTTTCATATCATTTCCATTTCACACTAATACTACTAATTTTTTTTGTTGCAGTCTTTATAAGTTTACGCATTTGTACCCCGTCGGTATGATGCATTTTGAAACTTATAAAAGGTTTGTTGTTGTTAAAGTATGTATGAGTCTACACATTTGTACCCTTTCGGTACAATGTATTTAGAGGGCTTACGAATACATACTGAGATTATATGATATACTTTGTTAATTAACTTAATTATCCAAGTGGGAGAATGTTGAATTATCTCATTAATGTGGACTAATTAAGTAAAATTAATATCATATAATTTAATTTAGTAGTATGTTTTGTATAAAGTGTGACCATAAATATAAATAATATATCTCTGTTATAAATGTATTATATTCTTAATGGGACGAATATAATACATGATTTATGGTATAGGAGGTCTCTGCCCATGGCACATATATATATATATATATATAGATAATAGTGTGGCCCATTGACACTATTGTCATTTTGACAAAAATGAGAACATGGGGCAGTCTCTCCTTTTCTCTCCCGTTTCTTCATTTTCCCTCACCATCATCTTCATTTTCTTCTTGGTACAGGTCACATGGCAGACCTAATCACCACCGGCGGACCTCCAGCGAAGCACTGACGTGATTTCCTCTCCATAGCAGTGGCTAAATGATGTGATTTGGTGGGTTATAGCTTACCCCCAAAAGGTTAGTTTTTCTCCTCTTTGTTATTGTGCTAATGGGCTTTGTAGACGAATTTGTTCCAATAATTAAAACTACTTATAAGTGAATCTATAATTTTAAAATTTTATTATTATTGTCAAATAACATTCGAACACTAAGCTAATCATTTAATGAACGATTTTAAAGAAAATATTAAAAGAGTTTTTTTACGAATATAAACAATAAAACACATATTTATTCGTGATTATTTGTAAAACTTAGACTTTGTTTGATTCATTAAAAATTACTTTCAAAAAATAATTTTTGGAAAACATTTCACATTTTTTGGAAAAACAAATTTTTTTCGTTTTTTAGATGAGTCAATGTAAATATTTTTTGAATAAATTTGTTTTTGTTTATATAATGATATTAACATAAACAATTATTTATTAATTAATTTATTAATATTAAAAAATAATTATATTTTGCAAATAATTATTTAATGTTAAAAGATTATTATATTAAACATTTAAAAGAAAAATATTCATTACTACTTATATTAATATTTTTTAAAATTTGAAGCTATATTACTATTTTAATATATAATACTAATAATATATTAATATGTATTTTTGAAATATTAAAAATATTTATACTATTAAAATAATTACATTTTATACTGAAAGTATTTATTATTAAAATCATAAAAAAAGTATTATTTATTTATTTATTTATTTATTTATATTTATTATTAAAACATTAATAAAAAAATATTTGTAAATAAAATATAAAAACATAATATCTTCAACTAAAATTTTAATAAATTATTAAGAATAAATAAATATATATTTATTAAATTAGTATTTATTTATTACTAAAATAATAATATATTATTGTTTATTATTGAAATATTAAAAAATTCAATATTAATAAAATAAAAATATTATACTTAAAATATTGAAAGATTTTTCATGTTAATATTTTAATATTTAAAAATTTTAATCTAATTAAATAAAAATATTTTTATTAATATAATAATATTTTATGTAAGGTTAAATTAAATCAAAGTTTAAAAAAATAATATATAAGGTCTAACTTGTGTAGAATTACACTCACGAGCTTGGTAAATAGCCTTACATATAGATAGCTATTTTCTGAAAAATGTATTCCTCTTTTCAAAAGTGCAAAATAATTATCAGAAAAATGACTTAATTTTCTGTGGATTAGGAAATATTTTTCGTTGACGAATCAATTTTCTGCCAATTAAACACCAAAAAATGCAAAAATCATTTTTCGAAAAACATTTTTAGTGAATCAAATAAAGTAAACAAACATAAAAAATAAAACCCGAATACATTTACGAACTGTTTATTCAATGTTCTATTTTACACCCCTAGTTTCAATATGAAGTTGTGAAGAAATTAGAAAGAAGGAAGTTTTATGAATGGCTAGTCCAATTTTATTGATGAGAGTATTACATTATTTATACATGTAAAAGTTGTACTAAAGATAGTAATTAAATATATACAATTAAATATAACTCCCTAAAATCAAAGATTTGATTTGAATATAATATATACCATAAATCACTTAATTCAAAGAATTTATTCTTTGCATATCTTTCCTATTATACTCCTTAAGATCGAGCTCCTTGAGGAGAGTCCAATCTTGTCTTTAATGAATTGAAATCAAGCACGTGGAAGTGATTTGGTGAGAGCATTTGCTAACTGATCGACAGAAGAGACATGAGACACTTGAAGAGTACCACTCTGAACTTGCTCACGAATGAAATGATAATCCAAAACCACATGTTTCATACAGGAGTGAAAAACCGAATTTGATCACAAATTCATAGCACCAATATTATCACAATAGATCACTGATTGTTGTGGAAGAAAAACACTAAGTTCACAAAGAAGAGAACAAATCCAACAAAGCTTAGCTGCAGTGGTTGCAACAAAGTGATATTCAACCTCGATCGAGGATCGAGCCACAATTCGCTACTGCTTAAAGCTCCAAGAGATAGGATTACGACCAAGATAGACAAGATATGCATTGGTAGAGGTGAAATCATCTTTATTACCTACTCGATTTGCATTAGAGAACGCATGCAGAGATAAAGATGAGTGGTATAAAGAACAATCTCATGATCCATTGATGATGATTACAAGACTGTCATTGGTGTTATTAATGGCCGTGATACATTGATCTCATTTAATGAACTACATAAGAAGTTAATCAACAAGGAACTCTCGTTGCGCCTCCATCATTGCAATTCCTTCCCACTTCTAACCTCTACAACTTCGACTAACTCTCGATCCAATCTGAGAAATCTTGGCAACCAAAATCAACAACCACCATTGGCATCCTCTTTCCTACCATTGATGAATATTCCTATCTTAGGCACCATCAACACTAGAACACAAAATAATCATACCTCACCAAGGCCTTACTTAGGTCGTTGTTAGTGGTGTTGTGCTCAAGGTCACACTATTACATAGTGCCTGTGTTTCATTTGATGCATCTAACCTTACAACCACCTCCAATCTTGTGTCAAACTCCACAGTAAAAATCTCACCCTTTGGCACCATGGCAAACACTGTCTAACCTTGCAATATCCAACATATCTGATAACTCCAGTAGCTTCTTAATAGTTACACCTCGCACCATGTTACCACTGATTTGAGCAAACTCTATCTTCATTCTCCTTGTGATGGTTCTGATGACATTGTGATTGGTGATGGCACAGGTCTCTCTATCACCCATACTGGTTCAGAAACTCTCTATACTCCCTCGTATACTTTTTGTTTGAACAATGTTCTTTGTGTTCCTAATATGAAAAAAATATTTTTTCATATCTCAATTTTTCCAATCCAATAATACCTCAATTGAATTCTTACCTACTTCTTTTCTTGTGAAGGATCTTGACATGAGGGCAACTCTTTTGCAAGGTTGAACTAAGGATGGTGTGTACGAGTGGCCAGCTTCTCCTGTTAAGTCTTCCCTTTACTTGCTTTCTCTAGTGTCAAAACCACTTTGTCTATGTGGCATCATACATTGGGGTATTCATCTTCCTCTGTCTACAAGCACATTGTTTCCAATTTTCACCTAGAACTATCGAGTACTTTAAATTTGAATCTTAATTGTAATTCGTGTCAATGCAATAAAAGTCACAAACTACCTTTCTTAATCTCCTCTTATCACTTCCTCTCCTTTAGAGGTTATATTTTCTAATATGTGAACCTCTCCCATTCATCTGTTGATGATTTCAAATACTATGTTATTTTCATTAATCACTTTACAAAATGTATTTGGTTTTACCCACTTAAATGAAAATCTCATGTTCATGATATATTTGTTCGGTTTAAATTGCTTGTCAAAAACTTCTTCAACAGAAAAATTATCTGACTTTATTCTAATAATTTGGGAGGGGGGAGGGGAATATCAAGCTCTCTTTTTTTTTCTTGCTACTAATGGTATCTCTCATTTCACTTCCCCTCCTTACACATTATAACACAGTGGATACTCTGAACATCATTATTGTCACATTGTTGAAACAGGGTTATCCCTTCTCTCTCATGCATCCATGCCCTTATCTTACTAGTCTTATGTATTCACTATAGCTATCTATCTCATCAATCGTCTATCCACCTTAATGCTTCATCTCCTCTCCCCATATGCCAAACTTTTTGGCACCCCTCCAAACTACTCTAAGCTCCATAGTTTTGACTGTCTTTGTTACCCTTGGCTTCGACCATATGCATCGCACAAACTTGCTCCTCGTTCTTCCCCTTGTGTCTTTATAGGTTACTCATTCAACTCAAAGTGCCTACCTCTGTCTTGAACCTACCTCTTCTCGTATCTACACATTGCGTCATGTCAAATTTGTCGAGTATGTGTTCTCGTTTACTTCACTCGAATTTCACCTGGACTGTCCTTCCTTTGAAACAATCTCTCACTAGTGTCCTCCTATGTCTTTCCTTTTAGTCATTGGCACACCATCTACGGCTTCTACATCTACATCCCCTGCAGATCCTATCTTGAATATATCACCCACTCTTCCCACACATCCATTTCCACATCACCCCTCACATTACTGCCAAATACCTTTACAATCGAACCAACCTTCTCCTATTCCACCTTTATTACCTTTCTTCCCCAAGGTCACTAGATCCAAAAATAGCATTCACAAGCTAATTACCAAATTAAATTTGATTGCTCAACTTATTACCTCTATTGACCTTGAACCCACATTTGCAACTTAGGCCATCAAGGTTCCCAAGTGGTGTCAGGCTATGTCTGATAAGTGTGATGCTCTTGTTCGAAATGGAACGTGGGAACTTGTTCCACCAAATCCAACATAGAATCTAGTTGGTTGCAAGTGGATTTTTCGTATTAAGTATTTAGCTGATGGATCCGTTGATAGGTATAAGGCTCACCTAGTTGCAAAGGGGTTTCATCAACACCTTGAAGTTGATTATCATGACACTTTCAGTCCAGTTGTCAAGCCAAGCACTATTCGACTAGTCGTCAGTCATAGATGGTCTCTTCAGCAAATTGATGTTAACAATGCCTTTCTCCAAAGAACTCCCTCTGAGGATGTATATATAACTCAACCATAGGGCTTTATTGATTGTGATCATCCTTATCATGTCTGCAAACTCCGCAAGGCTATTTATAGTCCTCATCATGTTGCACTGATTTCTTGTTACCTCTAGCTTTACCAACTCTCATGCAGACACCTCTCTAATCATCTTCCATAACGGTAGGTCTATGACTTATCTTTTGGGTTATGTTGTTGAAATTATTATTACAGGTGACAATAATGAGGCTATGCAAAAGTTCATCCAACTCCTTGCTTGTCCATTCTCCCCCAAGGTTCTTGGACTCTTAACTTACTTTCTAGGAGTTGAAGTGGTTCCCCATTCTCAATGCCTGTTCTTGTCTCAGTGCCAATACATAAAAGATCTTCTTGCTTGAACACACATAACAGATGTAAAGTCTGTTGCTACACCTCTTGCCACTGCTCTTATACTTACCCTTCACTCTGGCACGTTGCTCTCCGATCCCTTTGAGTATCATGCCACTGTTGGTTAATCTGTCACTTACACGCCCTTATATTGCTTATATGGTGAATAAGCTTTTGTAGTTTACACATTAGCCCCCCAGTAACCATTGGTCTACTGTTAAGCAACTATTACGATATCTTTGTAGGACCTTGGATCATGAGATTGTTCGTTATTACTTTATTTGTTCTATAATCTGCTTGATGTAGGGGTGTAAAACGGGCCAAAGCCCGCGGGTTGATCCGTTAAACCCGCGGGCTTTTTAAGGGCCGGTTTCATTCATTTAGGCCCGTTTTTAACGGGTTGGCCCATGCGGGCCACCAATCCGTCCGAGCCGGTTCAAGCAATCTGCGGGTTGGCAAACGGGCCAACCCGTTTAGGCCTTTTTTAATTTTATATATTATTAGTTTTTAAATTATATTATTAATGTATTTTTATTTCTTATCAAAATAATGCATAACATGATTTTATTGTATTCTAGCAAAAAAATGAATATATATAATTTTACTTTGAATTCAAACCATGAGATTATATGTATGATAGTGGAAAAAAAAGATGTTGGAAAAGTTTAACGTTTAATAAAACTTTATGTTCTTTCAAGTTTGTAATTATTTATTTTAAAATATTGTAAGTAAATTGTAATTGTATTTAGATTGTATTTATATGTGAATTTTAATGATTTTTTAAAATTTTATTTTATTTTTATTATTTTTTATTTTAAAAACTTGGCCCGCGGGCTAGCCCGGTCCGTATTAAAAACGGACTGGGCATATCAAATGTAGCCCATTTAAAAACGGGCCTAAACGGGCTTAGCCCGCATCCGCGTGGCTCGGCCGTACCCGCCCGCCCCGCCCGTTTTACACCCCTAGCTTGATGTGCCCATGAGAAGGCCTGGTGTAGGTATTAGCAAGAATATGCCAAGCGTTGTAAGAGGTTTGTGATTGAGAAATAAGAGGTATGAGAGAAGAGGTGAGGGAGCCAACAAGAGCGCCAAAGATCAGTTTATCTTGACGCAGCCATGTTTAGTATTCTAGATTGGAAGTGGTGACATTATTTGTAGTGATTATGGTTGAGGGAGCGGGGTGGAAGCCATCAATAAAGTTGTAAAGGTCATAACTAATTAGAAGTGCTTCCACTTGAAGTTTCCAGGAAAGGTAGTTGGTGGAAGTGAGTCTGGCAGAATTGTTGATGTTGATAACAATGAGAGGTTTGGTGGGTTCTTGTGTGTTAGGGATTGTAAGTTGATTATTTTTCGTTGGCCATTGTGGGGTTGTGGAGGTGGTAGAGGTGTGAAGACAAAAGAGAGATAAAGGGAAAAAAAAGACAATTGGGTATTATAGTTCCAGGAAAAATGCTCTTGATACCATGAAGAAATTAGAGAGAAAAAAGTTCTATGAATGACTAATCGAATTTTATTGATGAGAGTATTACACTATTTATACATGTAAATGTTGTACTAAAGATAGTAATTAAATATATACAATTAAATATAAATCCCTAAAATCAAAGATTTGATTCAAATATAATATAAACCATAAACCACTTAATTCAAAAAATTTATTCTTTGCATATCTTTCCTATTAGTTAAGGACAGCATAAAAGCTTCTTAGCCCACCATATTCCATTTTTTTTATTTTGTCAAACTACTTTTTCTTTTGAGTTTTTATGTGTGTTTTTTTACAATTAAAACATATTTGTAATTTTAAATCTTTTTTAAAAGTTGAATTTTGATCTCTATTTTTTAAAATGTTTTATGATAATTCTGAACCTGTGATATGATCCTTCCATCAAATTTTGCATAAAAAAAATCAAGATAATAAGCCCATACCAAAATGTATTTATTGAAAAAGAAATAATATTTTTAAATTTTTTAGAAAGAAATAAAAGTATTATTTTTACTTCTAATTTTAAAAATTGGACTTAACATCAAGAAAAATGTTAATTTATTTTTCTTCATAATTTTAAAAATTTTATTTTTGTTCTACTAGATATATTTTTGTATGATATCATAAAATAATAATTCTCGATACATTCTTTGATTTTATTTTATTTTTTTATTTTTATTTTACTAAATTTTATTCTCTAATATTCACAATTTTTGTAAAAAATATAAAATTAAATCTTATTAAAAATAAATATAAAAGCTCTTTTTTAAAAAAAGTAAATGAAATATGTCCAAATAATTTTGACTCTTGAGTATCGATATTTATTTTTTAAAAAAGCTTATAAAAGGCTTGTATATGATAAAAGACTTAATTAATAATGTTTATATTCTAATTATAGTTTTAAAATTAAATAGTAAAGGAATTAAACTCATTTCCTAACTGATCTTGATTCTTGAGTGGAATGCTTTAATATAGTAATAAATAAGTTAATTGTATAAGGTTGATATAATTTTTAAAGAGTTTCAAATTTTACTAGTAATAATAAAAATATTTTCTCGTAAGGATGGTAATGAATATCTTATAAATGAATACCATGCACTATCAAATCTGATTAAGTAGATTTAAAATATCAATTCGAGTAGTAAAATTAGTATCTGTCATGAGCTCAGGTAAGGTTTAGATAGCAATCTTAAGATACCTCTTGCTCAAACCCTATTATAAATAATAAATTTTAATTATTTTTTATGAGTTAGATTAAATTTATTAATTTAATTTTTTTAATAATATGATTTAAAATTAATTTTAAATTAAAATTTGGATGTCAAACTTTGATTATGAACAAATAATTAACAAATTCGAGTAGTTAAAAATGTATTCCCCAAATTCTATGTGTAAGGTGTTCAATTTTTTTTTTTATAAAATTTATAGTGATTGGTTAGGATTTTAAGAAATTTGGGTAACTAGTAAGTTAAAGGAGGATAGGAAAAAATTTTAAGGTTTTTTTCCTTTTTTTTTTTGTCATCGGTGAAGACAAAGTGCAGTGGCTTTTGAAGTTTTTATTGATTTTTTGGTGATAAGGTTTCTTTAGGAATTCTACCAATATAACGAAAGAAACCTTAAAATATTTTCAATATTTAATTATTGAAATTTAAATTAAATTAAAGACAAACTTAAGATAATATAAGATTAAGTTGGTACCTTTCAGGAGGTCCATCGTGGGGTGCTTAAAAGCTTCTTTACATGTGATCGTATTTTCCAATCTTAATTTTAAAAAAAAAATCAATTTTTTATCTTTAAATTTGAATAGATGAATAATCATGTTTAGATAAAAAGATGGATGGCAACTACATAGATTATGCTTTTAACGATTAGGACCTAGATGGCAGACGCTATGACAGCTATGCATTTTTTTCAATGTGGTACTTAAATTTTAAAAATATTCAATTCGGCACTTGTATAATCAAACTGTGTGTGACAATGCAATATTTGGAGTTAACATCATTAGACAAATACATTAACATGCGATTGCCATCTGTCATTTTTAATTGAAAAAATACAATTTTAGTTTAACAATAAAATAAAAAATTAATTTTATTTTTTAAAAAATAAAATTTATTTTTAAAAATAAAAATTAAAAAAAATTCATTTTGCTTTTTTTTTCTCCTTCTCCTCTTCTGTCTCTCCCTCTTGATTCTCCCACTGTCATCCTACTGGCTTTCGACCTACCCATGTCAGATTTGGCCACGTGTTGCCTGATCTAACTTTGAGCTTATTCGGATTTGACCAAGCTAGAGGGACTGGGAAGACAGAAGGAAAATTGAGAAGTAGAGAGAGAAAGGATAGAGAAAAGAAATAAAAGATGCCTTTAATTTTTTTTTATTTTATAAAAATAAAAATAAAAAATGTATTTTTTAAAAAATTTTCATTGCAAACTCAAATATTCACCATATTGAACCCGAATAAATTAATTATTTTATATCATAAATCTTTCTATTTGATTCAACATATACTATTTGCAAATAAAAGTGTTTATTCAGTCAGTTTATTTTTATTTCATTAACCGAACGGAAATTTTAAATTTTTTTTTGGTGTAAACCGTTTTAACGGTCTGAGACTAATTTTGTTCGGAGTTTAGTCACAGTTAAGGCTCTTCACCCCTCCCCAAAGATTAAATTTCAAAATTAATCGAATTGAATTAAGTTCAGTTAATTCAATTAATTAACTTAGATAATAAGATACATATAAGTTAAATTATTAATTTCTCATATTTTAAACAAGTTAAATAATATCATACAACAAAATATTCAAATATCAAAGTATTTAGTTAAAAACTCTAACAACATTAAAATTACAATATCATCTAAATTTCAAACATTAAAAAATATATTTAGGTTTCATATTTTTTTTTATTTTATTTTTGAATTTTTTATATTTCAATTAACATTTTAGTTAACTCGATTGATTATCGAGGTAACCAAAAACCAAAATTCTTTCATAGTGCGTTTGGATGAGGAATTTTAAAATTTTGAGGCATTTTAAAATGAAGGCATTTCAAAATTTATCATTTTAAAATATTAGCATTTATAATTGACTTGTTTGGATAAAAAAAGATTTAGAAAGAATTTTTGGATATTAAAATTTGATTAAATAAAAAATAATTATAAAAGAAAAATGATAATATTATATATTACAAAAATAACAATATCAAATAAAATATGCAATATGGGTATCATTAGATTTGTAAAAATGTATAGATATTGTTCCTAATATAAAAAATAAAGATATATGTTAAATTTAAATAAAACAATATGCTTTTTGTTTTTAACTCTATATTTAATAGTGAGCCATATCTAATAAAGTAGGAAAGAGTATAAGGAATTTTGAAAAACCACCTCTTTAGGTGGATTTTTAAAAGGGAATTTGAGCATTTCAAATTTCCTTTTTAAATCCCTCCTAAATTTTCAAATTCTTCAAAAATTTTTGCCAAACAAGAAATTTGCATTTTGGATTTTTAAATATCTTGATTGAAATGAATTTCCTCCTTGAAATTCCTCATCCAAACACAACCTCAAAGTCATTTTCATTAGCCGGCCGAAATACTTCGATAATCGACCTATTAATAGAAATAAATCCCGATCGGTTAATATGATTCAAACTGAAATTTGAACACCCATATATAGAGCTGGTTACGGGCCGGACCGGACCGGTTCCAGGCCGATTTTCATCGGTTCCGGGTCGGTTTTCACCGGTTCCGGCCCTAACCATCAGAGAACCGGTCCGAACCGGTACTAAACTAGTCCAGTTCGAACCGGTTCTATTTGTTAGAAGAGACGAACCGGTCCGGTTCGTCGGACCGGTTCGGTCCATTTTTTTTTTTGCTTTTTAAAATTTTATTTTTAAAAATTTATATTAATTTATTTTAATATATATTAATATATTTTAATAATTTAATATAATAAATTTATTTTTATAATAAATAATGTTAATAGTTTAATTTAACAATAATTTATTATAAAGTTATATTATAATTTATTTAATTAATGTAACAAGAATGTAAAAATAAACTATTATAAAATTATCTAATAAAATTATTATTATAATAAATTAAAGTTATATTATGAATATAATATTATGATAAAATGATATTTGATTCAAAATACAAATAATGATATTATGAATATTATTATTATATTCATTTTGCATATCTTTATTTATATTCATTTTGCATTTAAAATAATTTATTATATTTGAAATATCATTTACTTAATATTTATTCATTTATTTAATATGTTTTTAAAATATTAATTCATTTTGTATTTTAAATATTTATTTATTTTAAACATAGATAAGTATAACATTAATTAATTTGGTATGTAATAATAATAATAATAATAATAATAATAATAATAACAACAACAACAACAAAGGAGAAAAAGGAGAGAGTAGGAGACCAAAGATTTTTTACGTGGAAAACCCTTTCAAAAGTTAGAAGGGTAAAAACCACGAGACCGTAGTCCATAAAAATATTCACTATGACTAAACTTATTTACAATTTTACATACAATTTACAAAAAAAAAAGATTATTCTCTACTCTTCATAATTTATACGGTTTGCCTTGGAAATTTCTTCCTCCTCTTCTGAATTATTATCAGCAAATTCATTGGCCATTCCAAGTTCGACATTGCGCGATTCCGCATCAAACCAATCTTTAAGGCATGTTAACATGCACAATGAATCCGGATTAAGAGTGGTTCGATGGTCTCCAATAATTCTTCCATACGTCGAGAATGCGGATGCCGAAGCAACAGAAGAAACTTGCACCGCAAAAACATCTCGGGCCATGGAAGCTAAAACTGGAAATTGTTTTTGGTTTTCTTTCCACCATTGGAGAAGATCAAAGTTATCATCTACAGAAAAATCTTGACTTAAGAAAAATCCTAGCTCATTGAAGCTAGAACTTCGTCGAGTTGTTGATCCCGATCCCGATCCCGATCCGCTCGCTTTTCCTTTTAGCTTCATTCTCTTCTTTGCTGCTTCCTTAATTGCGTTTAAAATTCCTTTTCCTTTTTTGCTACTTTCGGTTTTTTCGTATGAATCTTCTTCTTCTCGATTAAAGTTGAATTGCTCCCTTTCTGTTTCATAAACATTAAACAATTCTCGAAAAAGATTGTTAATTGAGGACTTTTGATCCTCAATAGAATCAAGACCAAGAAATTCTTTATAACAATAAAAAAAATTTTCTATATTTACCTCACCTTGACTAGGATCTAGTAAAGTTGCAATACAATAAATAGGAGGAATTATTTCCCAATATTTTTTAAAATTTTCCTCCATATCATATACAAAAGAACTTAAAGTTTTATGATTCCTAAATTTTACAAATTTGTCAAACATTGTGTAGATAATAGGAACAAAATACGGTGTAGTTTGATAAAATTGAGTTGAAAATCTTTCGGTTGCATCTTTAAAAGTAGATAATAAATCAACACAATATTCAATAAAAGTCCAATCTTCTTCAAAAAGTACTAAATGTGTGCTACTTGTATAATTGTTATAAAAAGGAGTAACAAGTTCTTTATAAGGTAAAATAGAAGAAAGCAAATGATGAAGTGAATTCCATCTTGTTTCCACAGGAAGTGGAAATGCTTTAACAGGTATATTATTTGTTATACAAATTTGCTTCCATTCACGTTTATTACTTGGTGTGTGAATCCATTTTGCTAAAATTTTAATTTTATCAATTGGACCTATGCCAGTACATGTAGCAGTACCACTAGAACTAAAATCACTTTGAACACATAAATTTATAATATGACATGCACATCTTGCATGAAAAAATATGCCTTGCATAACATGGTTTAAACTTTTAATTAAATGAGGAATAGCTGCAGTATTACTGGAAGCATTATCAAAAGTAATAGCAAAAACTTTATTATTTTCTAGTCCATATAATTTACAAACTTTAGTAATATATTTATGAATAGTATATGAATTATGTACTTCTTCTATTACATCTAAAGATAAAATTCGTTTTTGCATGGACCAATCTTGATCTATCCAATGATAAGTTATAACAAGATAACTTATACCATTAGTACTAGTCCATATATCACTAGTTAAACTAACCCTAGATGAAATATTACTAAGTTTATCAATTAAAGCTTGTCTATATTCTTTAAACATATCCATGCAATCTCTTTTTAATGTATGTCTAGAAATAGATTTATATGCGAGTTGTAAATAGTTACAAACAAATTCTAAATATCCTGATTTTTCACAAATTGTGAATGGTTGTTCAGTCCTAATTACAAATCTAACTAAACCACGTCTAGCTTGAACATTATCAAAAATAAAATTTTTTCCACCATCACGTGTATTAATTTGAGATTGTTCACCTTCTAAAATTTCATCTTCTTCGGCATCAGGATTAATTTTATGTGCAGTAATTAAATGTCTTTTATATGTACCTGTACCGCCAGCACCTCCACCGGACTTATAAGAGTAAACGCCTTGGCACAATTTACAGATAGCACAATATTTATTCTTCTCACCTTCTTTTGCTACAATATCGAAATACTCCCATACCCTGCTCGTTTTTTTTTCGACTAAACTTCGGCTTTGATGATGTAGCAGCAGTGGTGGCAGCTGATGATTGTGTTTGAGCATGACCTCCACGTTGACCACGACCAACCGATGGCGCCGCCAAAGGAAGCTCCTCCTCCGGATGAATATTGGGTTCGATTTCATTAAATGATTCGTTACCCAAACTAGGAATTTCAGTGGAACCAAAAGGTCGAGAAACAGAGCATGAACGACGAAAGAAATTTGACATTTTTATATTTTTTTGAAAATAAATATATGTTAAAAATTAAAAAAATAGATGTATTATATATAATATATTGAAATTTGAAAATTGAAACTTGAAAATTAAAAATAAAATTTGTAAAATTATAAAATAAAAAGAAAAATGAAATTTATAAAGAAAATGATGATATTATAAATTTGGAATAAGGAATATATATAATATATTAGAATTTGAAAATTAAAAGTAAAATTTGTAAAATTATAAAATAAAAAGAAAAATGAAATTTAGAAAGGAAATGATGATATTATAAATTTAGAATAAGGGAATTTAAGTGAATTTGAGAGAGTTTGAGTGAGTATTGAGAGAGTATGTAAGTGAAGAGAATAAGAGTAGATGAATATAGATAGTAGATTTGAGAGAAAATATAGAAGAAATGTAAATGAAAATAGAAGATTATAGAGGTATTTATAGGAAAAAAATTAGAATAAAAAAATTTTTAAAAAAAAGATTGATTTGGCCGTTGCCCATTAAACATAGAGGAGCAGAGGCAAGTCTGTGACTTGCCTCTGCTCTGCATAGTACTGCAGTTGCACTGGTGTGCAACTGCAAGAGCCAAGAGACTGCGCAGTGGCAGTCAAGCCTCTTTTTTTTTAATTTAATTAAAATTAAAAAATTAAAAAATTAAAAAAAAATAAAGATTGATTTGGCCGTTGCCCATCAAAACGCAGAGGCAAGTCACAGACTTGCCTTTGCGGCAGACTGCAGTTTGCACTGTAGTGCAACTGCAGTCTGCAGTCTTTTTTATTTATTTTTATTTTTTTAACCGGACCGGTTCGAACCGGTCCGGAACCGGTCCGGTTATGAGCCGAGCCCTTAACGGGCCCGGTTCTTAACGGTCCGGGCCCTTACCGAGCCCGATTTTGACAATCTAAAACCGGCACAGCCCGATAACATACCGAGCTGGGCCGGTTCCGAACCAGTACTGTACCGGTTCGGACTCTGGGCCGGATTGACCCGATCCGATTGCGAACAGGGTCGGGTCAACCCGGCCCAATAAGCACATCTACCCATATAGCAGTTTCTCGATGCTTTACAGCTACGAACATTAATCCTTTGCAGGATTTCTATATTTAGTGGTTTGTATGTAAAGGGACAGAAGAAAAGGATTGCACATTCCAATGTTGTGTAAGTGTTTTCCTCCAAAGGTAAAAAAGTAATTAATGTCATGTAGTTATCTAAGTTTGTAAAAAGGAAATGATCTGCGTTGCCAATTACTTCCACTAAATATTCCACCCAAAAAAAAAATTACTTCCACTAAATATATCTTTGGGAAGGGGGAAAGAGCTTTAATTATGACTAAGTTTCAAGTAGCATTAGCCTCAGATCGTTAAAATGGATAAAGATATTTATAATTAAAAAAAATATGATCTGTCCATTTCTAATGCAAAACTAACTGTTCTCAAAGTTTGACTGCATCTCCAAGGTAAGTATTTGGGACAAAAGCAAGGAAAGATAAGCACAATTACACTAACACTGACATATAGTAATTACAAATGTCCTATTTTAAGGTTTGCCGGCCAGAGATAAAATAAAAACGCTCTCTGGAATATCAATTTAATTATATCCTGTCATTGCGAATGGAGAAACAGGTTTTGGAATTAAAAATTTGGATCCTATAGCCACAAAAGTCTATAGTAATTGTCGATCAGTCTGTCCAACAGCTCATTATTGACATTAATTAATGTGCAGAATTTGGACTGGGAAAGGGTATTCGATCATGCTTTTGAATAGGATACACTGATCAAAACGCAAGTAGCGTTAAATCAAATCCAAGTATAAATTGATCGAAAGCCAATAAAATTTTACTGAAAGAATCTGTAAGGTAAACTATACAGAAAGAAAACGGGCAGAGATGAAAAGGAGTATGACTGGTGTGTCTGTCTCACATCCTGTCCCTCACATCGCCGAGGGATGCTTGTCGAGCTTCACTTGTCTCTTCGATCTTTAGATCAGCAGCCAATTCTGATGCTGTTTGGGAGAGGTTTCTGCCATCTGATTACCAACATATCATTTCAAATGCATCTTTACCAGCAGAAAATTTTTCTTCCCTGTCCAAGAAAGAGCTTTATTTCCATCTTTGCAATAATCCTATCATCACTGATAATGGTACCATGGTAAGTTGTTTTCCACCAGTACTGTATTCGTTCTTTTCTCTATTTATATAAGCGATTAAATTAGCCTGAGTACTTGTTTATCACAGTCCTTTACATTGGATAAATGGAGTGGTAAGAAACGCTACATGCTGGGGGCGAGAGGGTTGGCAATTACATGGGGAGACGAACCTAACCACTGGAATTGGACATCTCGACCAGAATCCAGGTTCCTTGTTCATATGTTATTGTTTTTTTTGATGTTTTACGATTTGAGACTAATTCTGTTCGGACTGAAAGTGGTAAACGGTAAAGTCTTCTCAACTGTGGCAATCCAAGATTCGAACTATGTCCAAATGCATGAAGAATAAGTCCACTTTCACTTTTTCCAATCACTTATTAGTTGTTCATATGTTATTATTGATATTTGGCTGTGTTTTAATATTGTAATATTTTTTATTAATTACTTGCCATTATATTGCTCTGCCAATGCATTTACAGATTCCCTGAAGTAGCAGAACTCATTGGTATTACCATGATTGGTTTTAGCGGAAAAATAGAGACCAAAATCTTGTCCACTGAAGCAACCTATGCAACTTACTTGGTGTTCAAGTTTACGACGTATAAATACGGATTTAAGCAATGTCATGTAAATTTCTATGTAAAATTCAAAGAGGAAGAGGCCAAGACACAGAAAGTGTTCCTAGATCCGCCAGTTGGAATGCCTCAACTATGTCGGGACAGAGGAGACGGATGGATGGAGATTGAGATGGGTGAGTTCTACAATGACAAGGAAGATGATGGGATTGTAGAGTGTTGTGTATGGGAGATTGATAATTGGGTTAGTAAGTGTGGCCTTATTATTGAAGGAATTGAACTTAGGCCTAAGCATATATATATATATATATATATATATGTATATTTACATATTTAAAAATTAAATAACATTTATATAAATATTTATATAAATGTCATAATTCCATATATATTGTATTTACAATATATATACCTTTAAACTTTAGGGGCCGTTTGGTTCAGGGAATTTAAGATTACCGAGAATATTAAATTACCGGAATATTATTTTACTTGACGGATTACTGGGAATATTAGATTCTTGTATTTGGTTGTATTGGTGGGAATATAAGATTTCTGTGTTTGGTTAAAGGAAAGTAAGAGGGTAAAATTATTTATTTTACTATAGTACCCTTCATATTATTAGTTGATGTAAAGTGAATAACACTTTAAATAAATTATATTTAAATTAATTAATTAATTATTTATTTATTTAATATGCTTATTTATTTATTTATTTATTTTGCCCCTTTTTTATAAGGTTTTTGTTATGTAAATTATTTTGATATAAAACTATTACTATATTAAATTGATTTTGATTAATCAAAAATCATAGGGTCCATCTTATTATTGGTCCATTTGATTTTAAATTTATTTTTCTCTTCATCAAAATAAAAAAAAACATGGTTGTAATATTAGATAGGTTTAAGGGTAAAATGGAAACAAAATATAATTACTGGAGGGTAAAATTGGCAAAAAAGTTAAATTCCCCGTGGAAAAAAAATACCTCAGGGAGAGGAGGTAATTTTTTTTCCCAATTTTGGCACTATTTGGCACTGTTGGTAAAAAAAAATTACCCCCCGGAATCCGATTCCCCCAACCAAACGCGGGAATCATTTGACGGAAAAAAAAAATTCCCCCAGGTAAAAAAAATTACTGAAACCAAACAGCACCTTAATGTAATTTAATATTTACATTCTCTCAAATATGTATATACTTATATATATACATATAATGTTGTAAATAATACATATGTACTATTTAAATTTATCAAATAGTATATATATACTTATATATACCAATGTATATTTAATATATACTATATACCATACTGTATTTAAATACATATGTATTTATATCAAAATACATTTATATAATTTGTAATTATATAAACATATTTTATTTTCATTTCTCATTTTCTTATTTAATTTGGATTTTCCATTTATCCAAATTAAATTTCCTCTATTCCTTATTTTATTTCCAACTTAATTCCTTTCACTCGAATTTCTCGATTTATCACTTTCTCAATCCTCGGAATTTCCACAATATTCCGATTCTCACAATTTTATTTATTTATTTATTTATTTATTTTCAATATTTATTTTCAATAAATGAAAATTTTACGGTTATCACATTCTCCCCACCTTAAGAAATTCGGTTCTCCGAATTTAACTTAAGTCCAAGGTTGGTATATACCGTATACTTACGACTTCTGACCTCTAGGTTATTCTCCAAGTAATACTGCCAGTATACTTTCAGCATTCAAGATTACTTTAGACCACTCTTTTATCATATATTTATACTCCTGTGAGTTTATTTCTCAAATCGAGAGTTATTCATTTCCACTCTTTTCACATAAGAGTCCATGTATATTATTTTTCCTATCACAGCTGATTTATGCTGTTCATCATCCATTTTTTTTTCACTTAGTGCCAAATCGATGTAGTTTTAAAACTATCAATAACACATGTCACTCAGTTATATGCAATTGTCTCAGTAGCTTATACATCTCATGCACACGCTCTCTTAATATCATGGAGCGTTTACATCTCACGCTCATATATGTATACATTAGTATGGAGCGGTGCTATTAGTACACTCGGGATCTCAAAGCCTTTTGCTATTTCTCATTAAGCATATGGCAACTCGGAGACTCCCATCACATGTCATGCTTACTGGAACTATACATATACATTAACATTGTTTCACACTCATACTTCAACTATGGCACTAGAAAATCTAAGAGTCTGATAATGGAAGGTGATTCTATTCAGATCATCAATCTTTAATCACTTCCATATTATCATTTCTCTTTTGGACTCTTTATTATCCACAATATTCATCTTCTCTTTTATTCCACCAAGGCTGCATCTCATTGCAGAATTTACTATAGATCATCTCTTAGAATCATAAATCATGAGACAATCATGTTCTCTTTATATAGTATGGTCTTTAAATCTCTTTTCATAATTTAAATTCCACAATTGAACCCTCAATTTATATATTTAATCACCACATCATTTATACACTTTCACCATTTCTATCATGTTACAGTGGTTATATGTATGATCATTTTTCATTTATATACTGGTAGTAAACATATCAATTATCTTACTCCTTTGAGTACCATTATTTTTCGCTTATCAAATCTGGGTTGTTTTTACATATTGTCATTGTCATGTGATAACCATCAAGAGATTACTTTTCGATCTTAATTTCGGGAACTATTTCATGTTCCCTACTCATCATGCAACTTATCTTCTTATTTCATTTCTGTATTTTCACTCTCATCATTTCAGTCGGTTTTCTCAAGTGGTATGGTATTCTACAGTATAATCTCTTTACATTTTACATACCATTTTCTCTTCCCACTTATCCGTTTACCGACTTTAGTTTCTTTAATTATATCTCATTAATAGAGCAGCTAGTCCCATAACTCTCTTATATATTGACAGTAGTATCAAGCTAGACTCCTTATTAATTTCGTATCTCCTAAGAAGAGACATTGTCTTGCCAAATCTCTTATTAGCCAATCTTAACACAAATCCACAATCTTTAAGAGTTTAAAGGATCATACTAAAATGCTGCTCATATTTCATTTGTACTTTAAACTCTATCAATATTTCATCAATTACTCATGTAAGGATGGCTCATTCTTTAGGCTTATATACTTCACAAGGCAACTCATTAACCTTGTAACCTCAATAGGAACTCGTAAAATTCACTTCGAGTTCTAATCATCATCTTATGGACACTAGTCTCCAATCTTTTATCTAAGGACGCTTTATACTGGGGCTAGTCTTATTAACTCCTCATATATCTCTGATTAGATCAATAAAGCGTCTATTTCATCATGTAGATGAATACTTGTTCTTTATAAGAACTTTATTACATAGTAACCATTTACTATATCATGTCGATTCATCTACTTATTAAAAGCATTTGTGCTGCTCTCTTTTACACTTATGCAGCCAATTTCATTAATCTTAATTTTTTTCTATCTTTATTTCCATCAATCACTCTATACACGTGCACTTCATTATTCACACATTTTTCAGAGTTATTTTCTTAAGCCTTTCGGATTCTTTCTATATTCTCCGATATAAGCTTGGAATTAGATTTCATATCATTAACCGAGTCAATGTTAACTTGATTTCTCCAATTTATATAACTCTGAAAAGTTTATCAGGGATCATATCCGATATTTTCTTTAATCACACATCTCTTATCATCTTGGACATTTCATCTCATGTCCTATCATTTTCACTATATATATCCTCAAGGTAAGAACATTTAATATTCAAATCATTTTGAAATATTATCGACCTTGATTTCATTATTTGTACTATTCACTTTCTCAGTCAATTAATAGTATTCATTTCACTTTTCATAATATCTAACGATCCCGTAATAATTTAATAGACTTTTAATTCCGGCTCTTACAGTCTATAACCGGGCCAATCATCTTATGACATTCCACTATACACTCATTGGATCGCATCATGTAAGGCCCTGGCCTGTCCGCCGTCCGCCTGTACATATCTATACCGTCCTCTTTTGGCGAGCACACTGGCCCCCTCAAGAATCTATCGTGAGGCCCAGTCCGTTCACTAGGTCACTCACCATTCGTGTCCATAATCTACGTGTAAGTGGAATCAGTAATAGGGATCGTTATATTCATATCATCTCCTCTAGACCATTAATAACTCCATTACTATCAATGGATTCCAATTCAGCTTGGTTTTATCACTGTTCCGAACATCACCCAACATAGGGGCATTTTCGTCATTTCGACATTTATTTCTTTCTCCTCAGTATACATTGGAATCAATGATCTCATTATCCATGTGCTGATATTATCCTTTCTGATACTTATATCAGCAATTTCGATCTTATTCGATTTCGACAAAAAAGTTAACTAAAATCCATAATTGGATTATCTTGCTTGTAACACAGCTTTACATTATCAATTTCTCTGTCAAATCACTCAAATCCAACTTCTGTTGGTCTATTTTGACTCTAGGTAAAATTTTGAAGTCAGGGGTATTTTGGTCATTTTTGGCCAATAATTTTCTCTCTTCAAATTACCCTTAATCGGTGATTTTAAAGTCTATTTAATGATGATATGTCATTTCCTTCCTTATATCATCACTTTCAGGTCTCAGTTCGATTCGGACCGTAAAGTACTGGTAGGGCCCTCACCGAGTCCTTTCAGTTCCTTACCGAACATGCCTTCATTTAGATTATAAGATCACTAACATTCTGGTAATTTCTGAGCCTATTTTCCTCTTTAACATTCTCAATTTATATTTTCTCACTCCCTTTAAATCATTATACTCAGTTTACAATTATTTATTTTCTCTATGTATTCAAACGATACAGTACTACCGGAGATGTTTAACACTTTTCCTTCCAAAGTATTCACAGACATCAGGCCAACCATGCTCTGATACCATTAAATCTGTCACATCCCGTGACTACATTTTTTTCACGTAAAATACACAACTTATCCGGTTGGGCTGTCTGTGATACTTCACTTTTCATATTCATTTAACTATTAAATATAAAATGTATATTATCAATTACATCCCCTATTTTGATTCTCAAGAAAGTAGTACTGAAAGTAAGTCTAAATACAGAAAATAAATGATCATACCTCTATTATAAATCCAGCTATCGCAATGTCTCCAAATGCGCAGCTCGGAATCTTCAGATGTCAAATCTCACAGTCACCGAAAATCTGAAATGTTAAAATTGGGGAGTGAGCAAACCACGGCTCAGTAAGAGAGTTATATGCAACACTTGATATTCAGCTACCTATATGCTGAAAATACTTTTTATTCACTTTCTTTTTAAATCTTCCTAAATGGCTCTAGGCTCACATGTAGGAAGGATACTACAGTCGGCTAGGGATCCGGATGGAGTAAGGCAGGTATTTTAGAATACCTGGCTTGTCCCGAAACCTAGAAGCAACTGTAGAGAGTGCTATATTCCTTGATTTCAAAACGATATAGTTTTCGTTTTTCCCAGAGTAAACCACTTATTTTCATTTCACTTCAGTATAATTTAAAACATGTGACAGTTTAGTAATAAAATAGTGGTTTCCTTCACTACAATTAAAAACACGTGACAATACAGTGGTCTGTAAATATCCAAGTCATTGGATAACCACTTCTGCAATTATTTCTATTTTAGAAATAATTTCATGTTATTCTTTTTGAATAAACAGTAATTTCTCTTTAGTTCAATAACCATATCTTACAGTTCAGTAAAACAGTAATATTTAATACAGTACCATTCGGTAAAACAGTATTTTGCAAAACAGTAAAACAATATCTTGATACGGTTTAGTCAGTAAACAGTAAACACTAGCTACCAATTCAGTAAACAGTATACGGTAGCTTTCAATTCAGTATCATGGAGACCAGGCAACACCCTACATATATCATGCTATAATAATATCATCCCAAATAGGGGAAACACATGAGATCTATGGCCATAGTCTATAGGGTCCTCAGTGTGCACTGATCAGGTGTCCACTGGGACGTTGATAATAGGATCAGTATCTATCAGCACTAACACGTGACACGTGAGCATGATATGGGGCCTAACAGTTTCAAAACAGTAGACACTTGATATAGACCCCATTTATGAAATCACTTTCACTAAATATAAGTTTAATCGATCCACAAATATTCATGAGGAAAATATTTTCATCTTATGAATAACATTTATAAAATATTCATACTGGGGTCATCATTCCCGAAAATATTCTACTGGGGTCATCATTCCCGAAAATATTCTAAACATTATAGAACATCATAAATCATATTTTCCATACGGTGAAAACAGTTTATAAAATAATCACTGTAAAACATAAAGGTTATAACTATCCTTTTTCACCGTAAAACATATATGCACGCTTTTTCGTGCTTTCTATAAAAAACATGATTTTTAAAGTTATCAGGATTCAAATCAATTATTTTTATGATTTATGAAAAATCAAAATATTTATTTTCCAAATCACCACTCCTGTCCCGTGTTTTCTATGTAAACACATACGGAGACCTTTTAGTCTCAAAACACTGTTTTTCACCTTTAATTACCTTTATGGGATTTCTATAAACACTTGTTCTCACCATTGAACCCATAAAGGTTATTTATAAAATCAAGTGAATATTTGAAGAAAGATTAGTAAAATATTCACTTTGGTCCTTTTTTATTTTACACCTCGTTTCACGTGAAATATCACCTATCGGAATAAATTTAGGTGATTTCCTTTTTCACCATTTTCAAAACATGAATATTTTAAAATTAATTATCAGTATATTCATGTTTTATGAAAACTAATTGATTTCTCGATTTTCATGTTGAAAATCGTTTCTCATGATGAAAAATCGTTTATTATGATTTTTGGTAATTTTTCCAATAATTTTCGACAGTATAACGGCTGCCGATTGGCTAGCCTCCTGCACGAAAATACAGTTTAAAATCTCAACCGGTAAATCACCACAATTTTCCAACCAATCATTATCCATAGCATTTATGAAAATTAAATGCATAATTTAAAACATGTGTGCCAATATCCTTACAGGCTGCACATGTCTCCCTTACCTTTTCTCGAGTCGGCGACTGCCTCTCGAAGGTCGCGCCCGTGTTCACCTCGCCCGATTTCACCGGCACGATTATCGGGGAAATTTTCTGAAATTAAATTCTAAAATTTAGAATTTTTTTCATAATTATTTAAATAAATAAATTATTTAAATAATTTAACATTTTTCGGGATTTCTTACCGATTCCCGTAATTCTCGAGTTTCCGAAATTTCTCGAAATTCCCGAAATTTTCGAAGTCCGAAAATTCCCTTTTTCTCTCTCCTTTTTCTTCCTTTTTCCCTTTTTCTCTTTTCTTTTCTTTTTCTTTTTCCTTTTTCTTTTCTTTTTCTTTTTCTTTTTCCCTTTTCTTTCCTGGCCGGTTCAAACCAGTCAGACCGGCTCCACCCTCCTCACCGCCGGTTCTCCTCCGATGGCCGGTTCTCCGATGGTTCGGGGGCTCAGCAGCTGGCCGGCGTTGAGACGAAGCTGCCGGTGGCCTCAGCTCAGCTTGGATCGGCGGCACGGCGGCGGATCTACTCGGTTTACCTTTGGTTTCTTCTCCTCCTCCGTTGGCCTTCCTCCACCGTCGTTGGCCTCACCGGTGGTCTCCATCCCATTCCTCTCCTTCCGTCGGTGCTTCGGCTGTAGTGGCGGCGACCGATTTGGCAAGCACCGCTGGTTCCCCTTTTTCTTTTTCTTCCTCGGTTTCACCGGTTTCTGCCCCTGTTTTCGCTTCTGTTCCTCCCGTTTTCGTCTCCGGTCGTCTTCTCCTATCTGGCCGGCGCCGTCTCTTCCCTTTTCCCTCGCCGGCGGTGGTAGCTCCACCACCGTCGGCCTTACCTGGGGGGATCGGGTTTGCTTCCCCGATTCCTCCTTTCCTCTTTTGTTTTTAGTTTCTTTTTTTGTTTTATTTTTATTTCCCTTTTTAGTATATTTATATAATATACTATATGTTATATACTATACTCTATACTTTATACATATAATATATATACTATATATTACATATATATTATTTCATATATGGTATAGTACAATATATATTATATATAATATATATTGTATATTACAAAATATATATCTAGTATATATATAAATATATATATATATATATGTATATTTAGGCCTAATGGTTAGTCATGATTTGACATAGGCAAAGTAAGTCCTATGTTCGAGTCATGGCGGACGCGAAATAAATCCGTGCGTAAGGTGGACCTGTGTGGTCCCAGTGCAGTGGCATCGCCTTACAAAGCGGACAGTACGGTTGAGTAATGTGCCAGTGAGGGTCCCACGGGACTGCGAGCCTGGGCATTACATGAAATTATTCCTTTAAGCTTAGTGATTTTGTTTATAGCCATAGTTTTAATTAAATGTTGCAAAGTCAAAAGATGCCATGAGAGGGGGTTTTGGACAACATGGGAGCATGATGAATTCATGTGATTTCAAGCTTGAAAATGGTGCCAAATTAGTTGTTAAGCATGGTAGAATAACTTAGTAAAATTGAATTGTTGAAAATCAATCAAAATCATCACCATCCCCATTCGGCCAAGGTGAAGGGCAGTGTGATTCATGGCTGTTTTGATGGTTTAAGGGTAGAATTAGATTGTAGGAATTACAAGGAGTCTGCCAGTATGCTTGGATTTAAAATCCGACACAAAACGAAGAAGTTACGTTATATTACCGGTAGAAATTATAAAACAAAAATATTTGCAGTGTCCAATGTGGCTGCATTATGATATGAACTATAGCTTAAAAATAAGTATTTAATAAGCTAATAATTTTGGTGGAATTAATTGTAGCCCAGAAGTTACGATTTCGTGTAGTGCTATTAGGAAGCGCGTATACGTCAGACAGGTAAGGGATGCGTGAGTAATTTGTAGGGATATCCCGAATGCATGTTTTTCATGCTAATAATTTTATGAAATTATTTTGGAAGTGAATTGCCCTGAATGTGGTGAAAATGTGGTTGTTTTGGTTGGTTGAACTGTGTTTGAAATTGCAGGGGGTAGGGTGTTAGTAGTTGTTATGCTGCCAGAATTTCATAGAAATATTTCTAAAAATGCTATAAAATATTTTTAATGCATTATGAAATATTTCCCTAGCCTTAAGAGTGAAATATTTATTATTTTTCATAAATTGTGAATTTACCAAAAATCATTTATTAAATATTCATGCTATTGATTTCGGTGAAAGTTAAATTATTGAAAATTTCTCCCACATGTTTTATAGTGGAATATGTGATGTGTAAAGTGAAATGTTAAATAGTGAATATTTTATAAATTATTTTCAGTATAATATTCACTATTTTATTATGATTTCCCTTTATAGATTGACTGAAGATTTTACTCATTTTACTGATTTCCACAAAAGTGATATTATCATGTGAATAATGTTTTGATACTAAAATGTCTCTTCATGTGTTCCATAGTGAAAAATATGTTTATGGAATTATTATTATTATTTTTGGAAAATAAATATTTCTATTTTTCATAAATTATGAAATTACGGGAAAATGATTTCCAGTAATCTTAAAAGTGAAATGTTTGAACGGAAAACGTAGAAGTATGAATATATGTGTTTACAGAGAAATGGAATATTATAAAATTCATTACTGCGGTATAATTATTTTATAACACTGTTTTAACCGTACGAGATACTATGATTTATACCTTTATGGATTTTCTTAAAGATATTATTGATTTTATTAAATTCCATAAAGGTAATGAAATTTCACATATACTATTTTGAGACTGATAGGCCCCGTATGTGAGAACCGTAATTTTTCCTAACTAAATGTGTACTTCTTATGTAATCTAGTAAACATAAAGAGATAATGTACTCTTGGAAATTCAAGTATAAGATTTTGGTTCATATTCATAGAAGTCAAGTATCCGAGAGTAATGTGAAATATACGATAATACGATATATGAAGTGCACAGTAAATGAGAACGAAAGGCGCTATAACTTTACACTTAAAAAGGACTACGTATACATATAAGCCAAATTTAAAAGAAGGCAACCTGCATGCATGCGTGTGTAAAGGTGCATGCATGCAACGAACGTACGTACGAATACATACAAATGCATATGTAAATAATAAGGACTAAATGAGATAAAAATAAATAATAAGATGAAGAAATAAGTTAATTGCATATAAATAGGTATATATAAGTGAAGATATCTATATTCATATTTATGTTTATATTCATATTTATATGTATAACTATAAGATTAAGTATGCGAATATACAATAAATAGGAATGTATACAAAAATATATAAATAAGTAAATGAATAAATGAATAAATAGGAATACCTACTTATGTATATATATATATGTATATTGTATTGAAATGCATATATATTATATTATATTAAGAATACAAAAAAAAATGTGAATGACCGGATTTGGTGGGAAAAATCCCACCCAAAATCCAAAGTGCTCTGCCACTCAATTTCAATAGCAGCCTATACCTAAAACTATAATAAAATAAGATAAAAAAAAGAGAGAAAGAAGCCATAAGCACTCAGCTCTCTCTCTTGCTTTCCTTCTCCCGTTTCCTCTATGCATTTTCTAAGCTCTTCCTTACCTTCCCATCGTGCCTTCCTCTCACCATTCCTTGTGTCGCACATTGTTGGGTAGTTAACGAGGGTTGGGCTAGGTGGTGTTGTGAACTGAAAATGAAGGGGTAGGTTGTGGCTTTAAAAGCTAGGTTAGAGCTTTAAGGGGACTGTTAAAGCTCGAGCAACAGTGAAGTTATAAAGCTAATTCAGATGTGGAGAAGGTAAGACGTGAGTGTGTGGCACTTCTGTTGGTTTCGTCGTGGAAGAAATAGAGGATTTAAGGGCTGAGCTGGGATCCAACCAAGGCAGATCAACACTAGGTTAAATGGTGCTCTTAAAAGCTGAAATGGGAACTGATTAGAGGGGTGAAAAACAGAGGCATTTGGTGGCTGAGTTAGGTGTTTCCAGCCCCGAACGAGGGACTTCCAAAGACCAGAACGGACAGCATTTCCGGTGGTGGCTACAGCTGGCATACAAGGGCTATTCATGGGCTGTCCGGTGGCTGACTTGAGGGCAGGAACTAAGGTAAGGAAAACGAGAAAAGAAAAAAAAAAGAAAAGAAATAAAAGAAAGGAAAAGAATTAAAAGATATATATATATATATACTATTTACTTGAAAACAAGGTAAAAGAAAAGAAAGAAAAAAGAAAAGGAAAGGAAAGGATATAAAAAGGAAGAAAATATAAATATAAATATATATATATTCGTATATATGGAGATGAAAGAATAAGAATTAAGAATTTTATTATGTTAGTGTTAAATATATACATATATATATATGTATATATATACATATATATTACTTACTTGAAAACAAGATAAGAAAACAAAGAAAAGAAAAGAAATGAAAAGAAAGGAAAAAGAATCAAAAGAGAGGAAATGGATAGATGTGTGTGTGTGTATATATGTAAGATCTGATTTTACCCTACTGTAGACCTAAATCTCATAAAATGGATATTGGAAATTAAATAAGTAAAGAACATTGATTTCCACTTAGTTGAAAAGCTCGTTATCATAAGATAAGAATGGAGTAATTTCGATGAAAATATTTGGGCGAGAATGTTGTTCAGTTCGCCAATGGGCGAGCAGAGATTGGTTGTTCACCAATGGGCGAGCAAGATAATATTCGCCAATGGTAATGGCAAATTGGTTGGTGTTAAGGGCGAATAGGTGTGTTCGCCACGTGTTACTTAAATCAGAGCAAGGTGGCGAGTTGAGCCATAATTGGTGATCGCCCAATGGTGATTATGGGCAAGCTAGGTCGTTCGCCAAGGGGCGAGCCGATCTCTAATGGACGATGGCGTGGGCGAACAGTTTAGTTCGCCAGCTTGTCGTTTACGGTGATCGCCCGAAGAAGGCTAGGACTTGTGATCGCCAAATTGTGGCATTGAGCAAAACAATGTGGCGAGTAGGTCAATACGATGTGATCGTCAACATTGTAACTAGGGCAGTATTTGCCAAAATTAAAGTTTGCATCAAGATAAAGCTGGCAAGCTGAAAGGTTGGCGAGATGAAATGGTGTTGGCGAGATGATGCCTCGAATTGACTAGGCGAGCTGGAATTAACACAGACAAAAATAGAAATAATCAATCAGAACCATGCCGCCAAAATTGACCTTGCAAGTCAGATGGTTGAAGACAATTAATTGATAGAATGCTAAAGTCAATAAAGGCGCCAGCCTTATTGGTTGAGGAAGTAAACAAAGTCTGCAGTAGAAGAGAAAGAGTGTGAAAGGAAGACTTTCTCGCCCTTTGTAAGTGTAGATTTTCTTCATGCATTAAATGCATAATAGACGTGAGGAATGATGAAAGAAACAGGATAAGAGGCAGGCAGTGGCTATTGATTGGCTGAGCATGGCTATATAAGCAGAAACAATTGAGGAAAAACGAGTTAGCCAATTCCAGCTTGTTCACGAAAAAAAACATTTCTCTGTTTCTTCCATTTCTCTGCCATGTTTGATCTGTTAAGCTTTTTCCTTAAGTTGGTTAAACACATAAACCTGCTTGTAAAACCTCTCCTCGTTGATGAGATGAAGGAATAAGCAAAAGAAGGCCAACATGAGACAGAAAACAAGCTGTTCTGGAAGTGCAGTTGATTGAGGTGAGTTTCATATTTCTTAGGTGTTCTTGATATTCAAGGGTAGACTTATATGTTTACAACATAGAACACAACCTTGTTTTAGTTAGATCCTTAGAGAACATGAAAACAAGGAAAATAATGGAATAAGTGACGACAATGGCGACTATAGTGATCGCCCATGTTGAAATCTAGTAATCGCCAATGAGGCGAGTAGATAATGAGGAACTCGCCAATGTAAAGCCTGTGTTCAAGGGGCAAGAACGCCCAATTATAGTGAAATGAATTCATGGGCGAGCTCAAATGCAGAGGCGTTGGGCGAATAGGTATTGTGGGCGAACTCCCACAATTAAGCCAATGTAGGCCTCGTGAGTTGAATGTTGGGCGAGCTCACAAAACAACGGGGAGTAATGGCGGGCGAGATGCCACGTGGTAGCCATATGGTAAATGGTGAGCTCATCTGGGCGAACTAGTAGAGCTCTATTTGGGCGAGTAGTCATTGGTTTTATTTCAATTTCGCCCAAGAAATGGAAAAATATTTATAAAGAAAATATTAATGGAATTTATATAATTTGCAGCCGATAATTGGGAATGGCTATGGGCGAACAGAGAGCAGGGCGAAGCAAGGCTTCGTTTCTAACAGGTAAGGGAGATATGTGTGAAGTAATGCATGTCCTGTGGAGTAAGTTTTATGAAAACATTAAGTTAAATGTTTTGTTTTCTGACATGCATTGTTTGAGGAAAGTTATTTTGATAATTATTTTGATACGGGCGAGCTAAAAGCCGACCACCATGCTGTTTTGGGCGAATTGGTATTGGCGGGCGAGCCAAGTTGTTTTATAATTTTTATACAACCGTCTCTAGTTTTAAGGGCAGGCGAACTCATTTTAATATGTTTGGGCGAGCGGCCCTTTGTTTTAAATTGAAGGCGGGCGAACCGCAATCAACGAGATAGTTTTGTTTTGAAAAGCTAAGTGGCGGGCGAATACGAATTCACCGTCTGTCGAGTTAGTCAGGGGCGAGCCGTGAAGGGCGAGCTGACCCTGGCGAACAGTTTTAAAGAGTAATTTCTTAAAGGATAAAAATGAGACGTTTTAAATATTTTCAAAATAGAAATTTGAGACCTTTTGGCGAATAGATTACGGGGCGAGCCACTGAGGGCGAGCCAGTTTGCTTTCAGATTTTGAAAGCATAGAGGGCGGGCGAACACATGTTCTCCGCGTTGGGCGAACTATCATGGGCGAGCCATATCTGGCGAGTCGACCATGGCGAACAGGTTTTGTTTTTCCAAATTTTCTTAACGAAAAATGAATTGTTTTCATTATGTTTTGGGCGAGTTGACCAATGGGTGAGTTGACCATGGGCGAACTAGCCATGGCGAGTCAGTTTAACCCGTGCCTTTCTCACACGGAATTCAGTGAGATTGCGGGCTGTTTTCAAAACCTTTTTGGAAAGAAAACGATGACATTATGAAATGATTCCTTAAAGGTTTTTCATGAGATATAATTGATTTTGAGACGTTAGGCCTCTAGTTCATGCATTACTATTGCGTGACCTGCCTGGGGCGGTGGCTCGGTCGATGGACCAATGAGTGCACCTCAGGGCGTCACAGGGCTGATGGACCCGCCAAGTCATCAGCGGTCTCGAGGTCACTTGGCAAGTGGACCCGAGGACCATTATAGATTATGGCCATAGATCTGAGATAGCCGTGAGGGGCGATGGCCTACGGGTGCACCCCAAAAGCGGCAGATTTCGTTCTCGCAAGGGGGAAGGGGAACGATAATAGCATGATTTATTTGTTGCCTAGTCTCAACTTACCAATTTCTGTTTACTGTGAGGATTTGTGGAAATCCTATATAGTGTTTACTATATTTTAAAGTAAACTGTTAGCCGGTGATTTGAATTGTGTTTTAAGAGAGTTGGTTGCTATATATCCATGTTCTTTTCTACTGGGTTATTATAAGAAAAGAATAAATGTGTTGCGATATATAGTTTTACTTATTTTAAAGCAGCATATATTTCCTTTACTGAGCGTATGAATCGCTCACCCCTTTGTTTTAACTCCACAGATAAGAAGTACACGGAGTTGAGAGAATTAGCTCTCAGATGAGTATAGCTATGCTTAAAGTACTGAAGCATGGCACGTTAAATGTGACAGGTTCAATCTCTTCTCTTTTACATTTCAGACATATATATATATACAGTACTACCTTAGTGAAATAAAGGTTAATAGGGGATGTCAGATCAAAGGGATAATGAAAAGAAATTTCATATTCCATAATTAATAGATAAATGGTTATCATTTATCACAGTTACTGTTAAATGTTAATGGCATCGCAGACAGCCCAACCGGTAAAGTTGCATGGAAATACGTGAAAATGTGGTAACGGGATGTTACAATATATAAGTATAGTACATATATGTAATGATGTAGAAAGATGAGAGAGTTTGGCTTAAGGATTGGAATTATATTAGTGTTAAGTGCATATATATGAATATATATATATATGCATTAAGTTGGGATTTAAATTTTTACAAGTATATGGAAATGGGCTAGGCATGATTAAGTCAGATTTTTGTGAATGTGTAGCTCGACGGGAGGACAACGGACATTGGCTAACTAACCACGGGACAAGCTCCAGCTAAGCTCGCACTAGGTAAGACGTTTATATAACGTAGAAGTAGGATTATCCTGTATAGGATTGAATCTTACGATGAAATGATTTTGTGACATCCTCGTCACTATCCAAATACCACTAACTTTTTCCTTTCACATAACGTTACTTAGACTAGTTTGTCAATATCATCCTAACGTTACTTAGACTAGTTTGTCAATATCATCCTTACTTCTTCTTATGCTTTAGGCATTATTATCATAATATGATATCAAATTTCACATGAATATAATTTTCATATATATACATGCGTCACATACATCAGGATCTCAATTATCTTACATATCCTAAATCCCCAAAACAATTAATATACATAACTGTAGTATTGTATTGTACAATAGTCGAAGTACACGGCCAATTGATTATACCTTCAAATAATAAGTGGGAAACGTATCTCGAAGGTATACTAAAAGATCTCAAAATATGCTCCTCTACTCGGAGCGAGATTCACTTTAAATAATCTGTAGGAAAAATATTTGTAAAGGAGTGAGTTTACGCTCAGTAAGGAATATATGTAAAAGAGTGTACTATGTCACTATATGCAGTCTTCTTGCTTGGCTCTATAATGTCATGTAAAACCATTATAAAGCATATAACATATACATTTCCCGCAAATATCAAATACAAGTAAAATCATCTCTTTCAAATAGTTTCACGGATCTCAAATCACGTAAAATCACATATGCAAGTACAAATAACTTCAAATACTTTTACATGCTTTCAAATACTTTCAAATAGATGAGAGATAATTAATTTCCAATAGAATCATGCACCAAGAATTCTCATAAGGATACGGCAAATATATCCCGAAAAGGATAATCCATGAGAGATCTCATAAGGATACCACAAATATATCTCGTAAGAGATAATCCCAAGAGATATCAAATAAGTGGTGTACCCACGTATGGGCCAGGGATCCTCCTCAAAGCCAAAACAAGTAAGAGACATATGGCCACTGTCTATAGCCCACAAGGCTCACTAGTCAGGTGCCTTACTGTGGGTCTGAAGACCGGACTAGGGCTCCTCAGCCAAGAACAAGTACAAATAATGTGCATAATCAATAAAGGTGTTCATAGTCTCCAAAACATTATTCATATAACCTTTGGCAAAAACAAATATACTTTCTTGAAATAGGTTTTCAAAACCTCCATTTCAAATGGGCAATCGACTGGTCTTTAGGGCAGTCGACTGCTACACCATGTTTTGTTTTATTGAATTTCTTTTCCTTTTTTGAAATTCCAATATTTTATTTTTCGAAAAACACATAAGGCAGTCGATTGGTCCCATATGGCAGTCGACTGGTTTTGAAATAGAATGCTTCCAAGAAAAAGGCAGTCGACTGGCTCCATAAGCAGTCGGCTGTTTTCGCAAACAGAATGTTTCTGAAAACAGGGCAGTCGACTGGCACCCTAAGCAGTCGGTTGGTTTTGAAACAGAATGCTTTTAGGAGAAAAGCAGTCGACTGGTTTGAAACAGAGTGTTTTTTGGGAAAATAGCAGTCGACCGCTATATAGGGCAGTCGACTGGTTTGAGTCAATTTCGGAAAAGTTTACGTCTCGTTTGTCTATAGACAGTCGATTGTTACTTAAGGCAATCGGTTGCTCCTAGCATTTTGGGTAACTAGGAGTAAAACTCGAAGTTTACCATTTCCTGCACTTAAATAGCTTGTACTTCTCTCCAAAACATTTAAAATTATGCGGACATAGTCACCCTACGTCCGTTACATAAATTCCTTACCTCAGTTAACTCCAAAACGCGAAATCGCTTGATCGCACCAATTCCTTTCTTTCACTTCTTCAAAGCTGTAAACATAATCACAAATCAAACCTTTAAGAAACCTTATAACTGTACTATACCAACTCTATACAACTCCAAACCATCAATAAAATAAACTAAAACCACCTCCATCTCTTACTTTTGCAATTCACCAAAATAACAACAACTTTGATCTCTTCAATTACTTGGATTGAATCCACCAAACTTCAGATGTAGCTTAAGCTAGTGGTAAGGATCGATTTTCATTTAAGGAGCTCATTGGTTCGATGGAGGAACAAGGTAGTTTGTCAAGGGAGTTAGTATGGAAAACTTAGAGAAAATTGAAGAGAAGGAGTAATGGCTACCGGTCCTTTTTGCTGGAAAAGATGGTATTAATTGCCATTAATGTGTATTTATCCATTTCACCAACTCATCATCTTTGACCATTTGACATTGACCCTTTAATTCCTTTTATTCCATCTATATCCCATATAACATTTATACATCAGATTTTCATATATACATTTACTTCATTTAAGCCGAATTGCTTTACAAATATGGGAAATTATAGGAAATTGAGGATTTCATAGATTTGAATACCTAGAGATTGGATTTAACGAAATGAAATGCAGGTACGATATTAGACTTAATAAAGTACCATAGTGGTGAGATATTAACCGAAAATGAATCGATATGGTATAGACTTATAGACATCATGAGATGAAATGATAAACATTTATGCAATTCATGAGCATTCCATTATACAGTTTTCATTTCATTTTCTTGAATTTTATTGCCATTAAGCATACCTTATTACTATACATGAAACTCGAAATGATTTATTCTTATTGTGTTTATAAGAATACTATGGATGCTTAAATGGCTTTGAAAAGAATGAATTTATAGTGTATGCATATGTACGTATATATATATATATTAATATATGTAAATGAGTTTAAAGAAACATATTACGTACTTGACACTATTTTCATGAGAATAGTTAAATGTTTTATGAGACTATAGGCACCCTAAGAAATTAAATTCAATAAAGCATAGTGGAAGCCGCCTGATTGGAGATTACTCATTAGGCATAAATGCTTGTTCGACAATAGTCGTGGACAAGTCTCAGTCTCGTCTGATCAGTAGGGCTGAGAGACATGAGGTCTATGGCCATAGTTACGCCTTAGTGGTTTCTAGGGGACGATGATATGATTTTTCACTGCTAGCTACAGTGATCTAAGCCTTTATTGACAGTGAAATAGGGATCTAGCCTAGTCTCAAATGATATGAAATGAAGTTTAGAGTATGGTTTTTAAAACGAAAACAAACTCTAAACTAAATATAGTTTTATAACACATGAAAAAGTATATATGACATGAAATATGTTTCAAAAAATATATGTGACACGAAATATGTTTCAAAAAGCATATGTGACACGAAATATGCTTCAAAAAGCATATGTGACATGAAATATACTTCAAAAAGCATATGTGACATGAAATATGCTTCAAAAAGCATATGTGACATGAAAAATGTTTCAAAAAGTATATGTGACATGAATTATGTTTAAAAAAAAAGCATATGTGACATGAAATATGCTTCAAAAAGCATATGTGACATGAAATGAAAAAGCTTGTATACTTCAAGCATGTCTTAAAAGAAAAACTGAAAAGTATTGATATTTTCGCATGTCTTGAACATGTTTTAAAAAAATATGTATTATATGTTTTAAGACTGCAATCACTTCATATATAGTTATATGTTAAAAGTCATATTATGATTTCATGACTTAGACATCTCATGACATGTTGAGGTATAGTTGAATTGAGTTTGAGAACATAACAGACATATGTTACATGATGAATAAGAGAATGATTGATAGTAAATTCTCCTCACATGACATCATGCATTGCATTAGAATAGTATAATTCTAACTCTGCACTTTTATAAATGACTTACTGAGCCTTGCTTATTAAACGCTATTCAAATTTTTCAGATTGAGCACGGAGTTGGGGGAGTATTTCGGAGCTTTTCGAATAGTCCCAAGCCTGAAATATAGTCCCAACTCTCCAAGGAGATTTTGTGAACATTTTAGGTATACATACTCTTCTTTTGTATTTAATATCAATTCAGGTTGTTTTTGATTCAGTGCTTAGATGGGATGTAACCTAATATAGAAAATAGCATCTAGATTATAGTAAAGATGAATTATAGAATTGTTGAATTCTTGCATGAGTATGGATATATGATTGAATAGCATGAACAAGTGACCAAGTAAGAAGATGTAAACCATAAAATGAAATGTTATGAATTGGAAATGGACTTAGGTTATGAAGAAAGTTTAGACTCATTAGAAGAAAGAATAATGGTGAACTTGGTCATAGTAATGCTAGAATATAATCAACTACTATTGTAGGAAGCATGAGCTGGATATTACTTGTGAATTTTATGAAGGTAACTAACATGGGTAAAGTGATAAAAATAGGCGAGGCAGTTAACGTCTCAAAATAAAATTTACTGCATTGCACTTAGACAAAACAAGTATAGAAAAGCGAAAAAATTTAGCCCTAAATTCTACGCATCCGTATAAGTAAGAGGTACTGTTACGACCTTCAGGTCATGACAGATTTATTGGTATCAAAGCCGAGATTGTCTAGTACATGTCAATGTAGATGAGTTAGAATGGTTTACATCCTATAGTACTGTAATTGCCTGATTGTTAAGTGCTCAGTAAGTGCAGAATACTGTTCTAAATGCATGTGTTTTTATATAGAAATTAAATGATAACAAAGTAAAGAAGACTACTAAGTGGTGGATAATTTGAAACCTCGATAAGTAACATAATAGCCTGTAAGGTATTGTGATGTACAAAAAAAAAGTGGGACTCTTCAAACCTGTCTTTGGTAGAATTAAGATTGAATACGACATGCTATACACTATGAATCTTTTGTAAATGTTAGAGATTTGTAAGGTATGTCGTGCAAGATAACAAATTGATGTGGAAGTTAAGATTGCGTGAAATAAGACGCGCAAGACCATAATGTCTTACTATTGATCTTGACCTAGTTTGATAGTTTCTAGAGTATAAGAGGATGAATGGTCACAAGATATGAACTTACGAGATACATCAAATTTGGCAAGGTTATTGAGTATTGAACTTTGAAATTAAAAAGGGATTGTAATCCAAGAATTTTACATGAAATAGGTGATCTTATAATCTTAATATTAGGTCTGTTTGGTAAGGCACTGAGAGGAACTCAGTGAGGGCCCCACCAAGACTTCTTTATCCAAATCGAACAAGACCCTGAAATGATGATATTGGAATGAAAAGGGATATCATCAGTTAATAGATTTTAAGATCACCTATTTAGAAGGTATCCTAAAGAGAGAAATAAATTGAAAAATGATGAATATACCCTTATATTGAAATAATTCTACCGAATCATAGATGACTAAATTGATTTGGAACTGATTGATGGTAATAAAGTAATGGATGGTGTAAAGAATGTGTTACAGGTATAATGGTCCCTACTATTAGCCCCACCTATACTCTAATGTGTAATGTGACCGGAGTGTACACTGTGGGAGGTCGCGACATAGTCGGCCCTATTATGGATTCGTAAGGCCTGAATTAAATGTGAAAAGACGAGGTATTTGGTTAGGGATTGTTGGATATTATGAAAAGTAATACACTTACTAAGTGTGACTAAATAAGTGAATCGATGTGAAATATATGTTAAATGATTTGAAATTTTTATACGTATGTGTTTTGAGGATACATAGTAGAATTGTAGAATGTAAATAACGAAACATCCAAGATGATATGAGATTATGATTTAGAAGTTACTAGATGAAATTCTAAATAATTTTTGGAGTAATGTGGATTCGAGAGATTATTAACTTGATTCACAACCTGGAACCTATTTATAAGCTCTTATCAGAGAACATAAAAGAGTCTAAAGAGCTTAAGAAATTACTCTAGAGATTAATGAATAAAGAACCCATTTGTATTAGTGTAATAGGTGGAAACACAGATGATATGATTCGAAAGAATAAGCATAGCTTATGATTGTGTACCAAATTCCGAGTACTCAATAGTATTATTTTTGAGAATGAATAAGTTATTGTTCAAGATGGATGTTTTACTTGATCCACTCAATGGTGTATGTAGAGTTTCAATCTCAATCTTTGAACAAGATGTTATCGGATAAATAGCTTATAGATAAGTGTTCATAAGGTGATGTTCAGAACTCGGTATAACTCTTATGAGTCCTTTGTGGTAGTTAAGAGATTTATGAAATATCTTGTGACGTTTGTGGATTTAATGAATGAAATATTTCAATCACATACAAATAAATTATAATGGCATGAAGCCACGAGATGTGAATATGTATATTTATTTGAAAAATAAAAGCAGCATCCTTGAATAATTCCACAAACTTCTGGAAACTGAGAATTTTATTGTCAAATTCAGTAAATATGAGTTTTAACTGAACAATACCTTTGTAGAGACGTGTGGTCTCGAATGATAAAGTGAATATTGATTTGTTTAAAAAGAGGTTATTACTAAGTGAGTAAGATTAAAATATAGTTATTAGGGTACAAAAATTACGAAGTTTACCCAAATAATATAAATGATTTGTTGAGGAGTTATGGAATTGGTTGCTTTACTGATATGATACATACATATAAGAAAATTAAGTGGAAGCGAATGAATATGTATGAGTATAGTATTCGAAATTGTTAAAAGATTTTTAATGGAAGAGTACTATACCATTTGGAAAAGCAATGAAAGTAATAAATGTGAAAAGATGAAAATGTATTAAAAGACAAATCATATAATGATAAGGGAACACGAATTATGAGGTAGTTCCCAAACCTAAGATTGTATGTGATTTCCTCTGATTATCATGTGGTTATGGCTAGATATAAGATCAAGCCAAACTTAATAGATAAAAATTTGTTATACTCAGAGGAGTGAATAAATGAAGTACTTCCAGCCATGTAAATGGATATATATCTATATATATATATATATATGCATATATGTATATATATTGGAACTGTGAAATTGCATAAGTAATGTGGAGACGGAATTAGTATTTTGATATATTCAATTACAGAATTTGATTGTGGAAAAATTACATCCTCAGGTACATCCTAAAATTTAGTGATATTACATGTACTATAAGAATAAGGAATGTAATGGTAATATTACCTAATGTCTCATTCACTGTAAGTGATGATTGATATTAAAGTCTGCAAATAAAGTGCAGTCTTAGCTAAATTTTGAAATGATGATTGTGGGATAGTAAAGAACCCGAATAAACCATGATGTCGTTTGGGTGATTGTCGACAAATTGACTAAGTCGGCACACTTTTGGCTATGAAAGTCACAGAGTCACTCAGTGCCCTTCCAGATTTGTATGTTAGGGAGATCATGAGATTACATCGGGTCCTAGTGAGCATAGTATCAGATAGAGCTATCTGATTTACTTCTCATTTTTTGGAACACTTCTAAGATGCTCTGGGAACTAAATTGAGTTTCAGCACTGCTTTCCATCCTAAAATCGATGGACAATTTGAGAGAACAATTCAAACCCTTGAGGATATGTTGAGAGCGTGTGTCATGGATTCTCAAGGTTCATGGGATGATCATTTGGCACTCGCTGAATTTGCATATATAACAATAGCTTCCACTCCAGCATTGGGATAGCACCGTATGAGGCGTTGTATGGACGTAGATGTAGATCCCCTATAGGCTGGGAAAAAGTGGGTGAAAGGAAGATATTTGCTCCCGAACTTGTAGAAAGGGCTTCAGAAAGTGCTAGATTGATATGTGATCACCTGCGAACAGCTCAGAGCAAGCAGAAGAGCTATGCCGATAATCGTAGGAGACACTTGGAGTTTCAGGTTGGAGATAAGATGTTTAAAGATCTCTCCATCTAAAGGTATAATGAGGTTCGATAAAGGAGGAAAGTTGAGTCCTCGGTATATTGGTCCGTTTGAGATACTGGACAGAGTGGGTGATGTAGCATATCGACTAGCGCTACCACTAGAGCTATCGGGTGTGCACAACGTCTTCCATGTATCTATGCTCAGGAAATGCCACCCAGATCCCTCCCATGTGATTTAGTATAAGCCTTTGGAGATCAGAGAGGACTTAAGTTATGTGGAGAGACCACTTCAGATTTTGGATCGAAAGGATTAAGTGTTGTGATCCAAGATAATTTCCTTGGTAAAGGTGCTGTGGCAATGCCACTCCTCAGAAGAAGCTACATGGGAGTTGGAGAGTCTCATGAAAGAGAAGTACCCCCACTTGTTTTAGGATAGCTTGTAGCAATTTGGAGGACCAAATTTTTTTTAAAGTGGGGAGAATGTGAGAACTGTAATTTTTTCTAACTAAATGTGTACTTCTTATGTAATCTAGTAAACATAAAGAGATAATGTACTCTTGGAAATTCAAGTATAAGATTTTGGTTCATATTCATAGAAGTCAAGTATCCGAGAGTAATGTGAAATATACGATAATACGATATATGAAGTGCACAGTAAATGAGAACGAAAGGCGCTATAACTTTACACTTAAAAAGGACTACGTACACATATAAGCCAAATTTAAAAGAAGGGAACCTGCATGCATGCGTGCGTAAAGGTGCATGCATGCAACGAACGTACGTACGAATACATACAAATGCATATGTCAATAATAAGGACTAAATGAGATAAAAATAAATAATAAGATGAAGAAATAAGTTAATTGCATATAAATAGGTATATATAAGTGAAGATATCTATATTGATATTTATATGTATATTCATATTTATATTTAGATTTATATTCATATTTATATGTATAACTATAAGAATAAGTATGTAAATATACAATAAATAGGAATGTATACAAAAATATATAAATAAGTAAATGAATAAATAAATAAATAGGAATACGTACTTATGTATATATAGTGAATAACATATACATATATAAATATCTTATATATGTATATTGTATTGAAATACATATATATTATATTATATTAAAAATACCAAAAAAAATGTGAATGATCGGATTTGGTGGGAAAAACCCCAACCAAAATCCAAAATGCTCTGCTAGCAGCCTATACCTAAAACTATAATAAAATAAGATAAAAAAAAAAGAGAGAAAGAAGCCCTAAGCACTCAGCTCTCTCTTGTGCTTTCCTTCTCCCGTTTCCTCTGTGCATTTTCTAAGCTCTTCCTTACCTTCCCATCATTCCTTCCTCTCACCATTCCTCGTGTCGCACGTTTTTGGATAGTCAATGAGGGCTGGGCTAAGTGTTGTTGTGAGCTTAAAATGAAGGGGTAGGCTGTGGCTTTAAAAGCTAGGTTAGAGCTTTAAGGGGACTGTTAAAGCTCGAGCAACAGTGAAGTTATAAAGCTAATTCAGATGTGGAGAAGGTAAGACGTGAGTGTGTGGCACTTCTGTTGGTTTCGGCGTGGAAGAAATAGAGGATTTAAGGGCTGAGCTAGGATCTGACCAAGGCAGATCAAAGCTAGGTTAAATGGTGTTCTTAAAAGTTGAAATGGGAACTGATTAGAGGGGTGAAAAACAAAGGCATTTGGTGGCTAAGATAGGTGTTTCCAGCCCCGAACGAGGGACTTCCAAAGACTAGAACGGATAGCATTTCCGGTGGTGGCTACAACCGGCATACAAGGGCTGTTTATGGGCTGTCCGGTGGCTGACTTGAGGGCAGGAACTAAGGTAAGGAAAACGAGAAAAGAAAAAAAAAGAAAAGAAATAAAAGAAAGGAAAACAATTAAAAGATATATATATATAAATATATATACTATTTACTTGAAAACAAGGTAAAAGAAAAGAAAGAAAAAAGAAAAGGAAAGGAAAGGAAATAAAAAGGAAGAATATATATATATATATATATAAATATATATTCGTATATATGGAGATGAAAGAATAAGAATTAAGAATTTTATTATATTAGTGTTAAATATATACATATATATATATGTATATATATACGTAGATATTACTTACTTGAAAACAAGGTAAGAAAACAAAGAAAAGAAAAGAAAAGAAAAGAAAAGAAAGGAAAAAGAATCAAAAGAGAGGAAATATATAGATGTATGTATATATATATATATATATATATGTAAGTATAGTACATATATGTAAAGATGTAGAAAGATGAGAGAATTTGGCTTAAGGATTGGAATTATATTAGTGTTAAGTGCATATATATGAATATATATATATATATGCATTAAGTTGTGTTGGCTCTATAGGCTATACCGAGAGGGGGGTGAATCGGTTTTTAACTACCCTTAAGCTCGTTTTGCGATTCTTCTAAATTCTCTAGCCTATTTGATTATTTTCTAAGTTCTTTAAGCTAGGTAAGCATGCAATCCAAGTTCAATGCAATAAACATAATATAATCACAAGTAAATAAAGAGTAGGGAGAGAGAGATTTACATAATCGATTTATAGAGGTTCGGCTACCTTGCCTACGTCCTCTAGCTTGAGACGCTCCCAAGGATTTTTCCCAAATTCACTATCTTTGAATTTGTATTACACTCCCTCTTTTTCTAGGCTAAAGAGAAACCTCTCTCTTTTTCTAGGCTCAAGAGAAACCTCTCTCTTTTTCAAGGCTCAAGAGAAACCTCCTTCTTTTTCTTAGGCTAAAGAGAAACCTCCCTCTTTTTCTTAGGCTAAAGAGAAACCTCCCTTTTTACAAGGAATGGATTGGTTTACAAATGGTGCAATCAAAAAAGGCCTCTAAGTAGGCAAATGATTACAGAAATTAGGCACAAGTAAAAGACTATACAAGATTTGTGCTAAGCAATACAAGAGATATTTGAATGATGGAAGATGAAGACTTTGTAGCTCTTGATTTGTTGTTGAGGCTTGAGGAAGATGAATAAGATGATGAAAGATGTTGCTTGGTTGTTCCTCTTCCTTCCTTTAGCTTCTAGGCCTCTATTTATAGTCCCTTGGATGGTTTGTGGACGCTGGTTGGAGCCAAAACAGAAACTAGCCGTTATATCTCACAGAAACTAGCCGTTGGGGACTTTCTGACTTAAAGGGATCGATAAGGGATCGATCCTTTTCTTCATTCTAGGCTTCCAGGGCATTCTGCCAAAAAGGGATCGATCCCTTTCCTTAGGGGATCGATCCTTTTCTTCCAAAAGGTATTTTTCTTGCACTTTTGGGTTAGAAATGATATAGCCTTTGATTCTAAATCAACCTAAAACATTTATAAGCTTTAAGGGAGTTTTTCTTGACTTTCTCAACTGAAAATATTATCCAAAAACTTATAAGTAATTTTCTAAACTTATGTTCAATAATTCTTGAGAAAATTACTTAATATTGAAAACCATTTTATAAAGTATTAAGACCGATAAGAATGAATCATTAGATCATGGTCTTAATGTTTGATATGAACACTTAAAATGGATTGAGAAAATCATGTGTGATAAGGCAAATTTACAATATGAATTACAACATTAAAGCTTACTTAAGTTTTTGTCATTTCAAAATATATATGGCAATTTAAAGCTAACAATCTCCCCCTTTTTGATATGACAAAACTTAATGTAAATTTGCTTTGAAAATTCTTTGATAAAATTCTCCCCCTCAAATAAAGCAGGATTTTACAAAACTCCCCCTTAATATAAGCATGGGTTTTGAAAATGAATTTTCAAACTATTTCTCCCTCATTATCTCTCCCCCTTAATATCTCTCCCTTTTAATATCTATCTGTCCCCCTTTTTGTCATAGCAAAAAGAAGGAAAAATAATAAAAAATATGCTCCCCCTAAAATCATGGCTATGTGAGAATAAATAAATATGCTCCATCCAACAAGAAACGTGTTAGTACATGGGACTCATAGCGCAAATAAATAAGTCAATATCCATAAAGAGTGTGAAATATTCATGCAAAGAATATGACTTATGATCCTATACCAATTGTTTATAAATAATTTCGCAATAAGTTCTCAATTGGTAAGAAATAAAGCAGGCACCTAAGTATATCAATTGATCTTTAAGATCCAGCTAAGGTACGTGGCAAGACATCATGATTATGAGCTAAAATTAGATGACATATCATATGCATGAGCTCATAAATCATGTTCAAGCAAGAGTGTGCATAGAATCAAAACATATAGCAATTAACTTCAAATTCTAGCACATAAGAGTTTCATGCAAAAATATCCTAAGAGAATTCTTTTCTATTTGTCATTTCAAACTAAAGAGCATGAGAAGAATTGTCAATTTAAAGCTTATACCAATTGTCAATTTAGTTTTGGCTTACCAATTGTTGAAAATATGGTTGTCAATGATACTAATTGTTATTTCAATCTAAATACCAATTGTTACTAATGGTTGACTTTGATATTTTGCATGAATCCAATATTTATGTGTAGTGTGTTCATGTCAAGAAAATAATCATTCTAAATATGCAAGAACATAATCACACATCATCAAATATGCATATGGATCAATTAAACATTAGCATACTATCATAAAGTATTAATCCATATTCATATTCAAAAAGTTATATCATATGGAAGATTCAAACAATAATGGTATTCAAGCAAACACATTTTCTTCCATGGTTTCAAGTACAAAAATCCTATGCTCATTTTCCAATTCAAGTCCTTAACCAATTATGAGCAAGGAAAGATTCAAATAATAAATGCATGGATATTAATCAAAATACATATGTTCAAGTTTGCATTTATCTTTGAATGTTGGTGTTGTCATTAAAGCCCAAGTTCTTTAATATTTTGGCCATAAGAAAAATTTAAGTACATGGATGATAACGTTTCATGCATTTGAAATTTAGGATCCATTTACCATCACAAATTATAGGCCAATGACTATTACCAATTGTTGAATTTACATTTGAAATCAATCCACTAGATGTATAATTATCATGAAACCTAGTGTGGAATAGATAAGTCAAGCTAAGAGACATAATCCTATAAGCATGCTTGACTAAGATGAACAAAAGGAATGATCAATATTCATGATGCACAAGTTCATCAAATTCTCAAATATATACACGAATCATTGAAATAAATCTCAAAAATTATGTTTAAACATTCATTGAAAATATATTTCAAGATTCATGAATGTTTTCAACAAAAAAAATTATTTTGCACTTGTGAGCTCAAGAAAAATGATATTAATTGTTGAAAGTGATACCATTTGTTGGAAATAACACAAGTTGATGGAGTTGAGGCATGATATCAATGAAAAATGATTTTTCATATTCTAAATATCATCAAAAGGAAGTTAAAATATTGAATTTTAAGTTGAGAAGAAAGAAGATATCAAGAGAATTAAGAAAACTTCTCAACTAAGGTTTAAAAATGCAGAAAAGGGCATAAATTGCCTAGAGGGATCGATCCCATGAGCAAAGGGATCGATCCCTAAACTCCAGAATCAAGTTTCCTGCATATGTTTTTCCAAAGGGATCGATCCTGTATGTAGAGGGATCGATCCCTCATCCTGGTTCTGCAGATTTTTGACAGAAAATCCAACTTGTGAGGTACCAAAACTTCGTTTTTGAGTATTTTAAGTCCAAGTAAAGGTTTAAACATTTGTAAAACATGATTTTGGACTTGTATGAATGAAAAACATGAATGAAAAACCACTGAACAATAGATTTTGCAATTTTGGAAGGATTTTTACCAATAAATGCATTTTTGGCCTCAAAGGAGGTCATTTTGAGAGTTATGCTTGTTTTGGCAAAACCAATGCATTGAATTTTATAAATATGTCAAAAAAAACTTGTTCACATAGGTTTTAAGCACATATATCATCAAAGCATACATTTTGTGAACAACATGCCATGATTTCCAACATACAAGTTCTTCATTAATGCTCATGACATGGCATTTTGCAAAAATGACATATTTGGCAATTTAAGGCAAGTAAATACATTATCAACACATGAAAAACTTGCTCAAAATGCAGAAATTCAATAATCATTTCAAAATCATTAAACATGCTTTTCATTCAATCAAATATTGCATCAAAAACTATCCAATCATTTATCATGCCTTTTATTTATCCATTCAACTTATAATGCATCAAAGATCATCAACAAACCATATCATCAAGGCATAAACAATAAAAAGTTTAAGGAGTAAGGAATTAAGCTTACAATACTCCTTTGCTAGAGAATGCTTTGCCTTGGATAGTTGAATCCACCTTGTGCCATTCTTTGAAGAATTGTTGTGACCTTGCTAAGGATAGATTTCCAAGCTCTTCCTTTTTCTCATTGGCACAAGCAAACTCCATGAGAATGTGTTGAGCATTTAAACTCCATTATTCCATTGTATTCCCATGCTCTATCACTCCTACAATAAGCAAATTTATGCATGTTTTGGTACCCAAATTTTCTTAAGTCCTTGAAAGTTAGTGCAAATAATTTTTGATCCTTTTGGGATCCATTTCAAGCACAATTCATCATTATTCATAGCATGCTTTGGCACTCACATTTTTCTAACTACTCTTCCTCTAAATGTGGTTTTTCTATATGTGCATGCTTGTGAAGAGTAGCCTATCCTATTGCAAAGTGAGAATGTGAGAGATGTATCATGCATAGAATTTTTGCTCACAAAGAAATTCTTTAGATGAGTTTTTTTTTGTATTGCATTATAACCTAACCCATCTTTAACAAAGAAAGCTCTTTGGGTCTCAAGCATGTGATCTAATTTTTGTTGACCCATATAAAACCTAGTAAATGAGTTATGCAAATTTAAGTTCTTTTCATTCAACTCATTTATCTCTAAGTTAGCCTCTTCTAATTTCTTTTCAAATTCTAGCTTAGTATTAGTCAAGGCTTCATTTTCTATTTTTAATTTAGCAATGATTTTCTTATATTTGGAGTTCATGCATTGAAATTCATTTGCTAAATCATCATAGGCATTTTGTAGTTCACTAAAGGTATAATCATTATTTTCACTAGAACTACAACTAGCCTCATCATCACTAATGGCCAGAAAGCATGTGTAGGCTACCTCATTATCTACGTTTTCCTCATCGAAGCTATCACTATCACTCCATGCAGCCACAAATGCTTTCTTCTTAGGTTTCCTATCCTTTTCCTTCCTAAGTAAGGGGAAATCTAACTTAGTATGACCCGATTCATTACACTCATAACACACTAAAGGGTCCTTTTCTCTTCTACTTGACTCCCCTCTTTGATGTCTCCTATTATTTTCTTTTTCTTTCATTCTGATGAACCTATTAAATCTTTTGGCAAACATTGCCATTTTCTTCTCTTCCGCATTTCCACTCTCATCACTATCATCTTCAAGGACCTCATGAGTGGAAGACTTAAGTGCTACCCCTACTTTCTTTGAAGGCACTTCATTTCTTTTCATTTTCATTTCATATATAAGTAGGGAGCCCATAAGCTCATCTAGAGACAAGGTATTTGGATCCTTAGACTCTTCTATTACGGTTACCTTTGCCTACCATGACTTAGGCAAGCTATTTAAAATTTTCTTTACCATTTCAACATTGGAATAAGCCTTGCCTAGAGCCTTAAGTCCATTAATTATATCATTAAACCTAGTGTACATTTCACTCATGGACTCATTTTCTTTCATTCTAAAAAGCTTATAATCATATGTGAGCATACCTACTTTGGTTTCTTTCACTTGATTGGTCCCTTCATGTGTGATGGCCAATTTGTCCCATATTTGCTTAGCATTTTCACATAGATACACTCTATTATATTCATTGGGACCTAATGCACAAAAGAGAGTGTGCATAGCCTTGGCATTCAATTGTGCCACTCTCATGTCATTTGTGTCCCACTCATCCTCACTCTTAGGAACATCTTTTCCATCTACTTTCTTCATGGGAATTCTAGGACCATTCACTATAATTCTCCACACTTCATAATCATTTGATTGTACAAATAACATCATTCTAGTTTTTCAATATGAATAATTCTCACCATTAAAGAGTGTAGGTCTAACTAATGATTGTCCCTCTTCACCTAGGGGTGTGCCTACATTCAAGTGAGCCATTTAAGATTGTTTTGCTCGATAGAGGTTAGTCTAAATCAATCTCGAGCTCAAGCTCTGATACCAATTGTTAGCTCTATAGGCTATATCGAGAGGGGGGTGAATCAGTTTTTAACTACCCTTAAGCTCGTTTTGCTATTCTTCTAAATTCTCTAGCCTATTTGATTATTTTCTAAGTTCTCTAAGCTAGGTAAGCATGCAATCCAAGTTCAATGCAATAAACATAATATAATCGCAAGTAAATAAAGAGTAGGGAGAGAGAGATTTACACAATTGATTTATAGAGGTTCGGCTACTTTGCCTACGTCCTCTACCTTGAGACGCTCCCAAGGATTTTCCCCAAATTCACTATCTTTTAATTTGTATTACACTCCCTCTTTTTCTAGGCTAAAGAGAAACTCTCTCTTTTTCTAGGCTCAAGAGAAACCTATCTCTTTTTCAAGGCTTAAGAGAAACCTCCCTTTTTTTCTTAGGCTAAAGAGAAACCTCCCCTTTTACAAGGAATGTATTGGTTTACAAATGGTGCAATCAAAGAAGGCCTCTAAGTAGGCAAATGATTACAGAAATTAGGCACAAGTAAAAGCCTATACAAGATTTGTGCTAAGCAATACAAGAGATATGTGAATGATGGAAGTTGAAGACTTTGTAGCTCTTGCTTTGTTGTTGAGTCTTGAGGAAGATGAATAAGATGATGAAAGATGTTGCTTGGTTGTTCCTCTTCCTTCATTTAGCTTCTAAGCCTCTATTTATAGTCCCTTGGATGGTTTGTGGACGTTGGTTGGAGCCAAAACAGAAACTAGCCGTTGTATCTCATAGAAACTAACCGTTGGGGACTTTCTGACTTAAAGGGATCGATCCTTTTCTTCATTCTAGGCTTCCAGGGCATTCTGCCAAAAAGGGATCGATCCCTTTCCTTAGGGGATCGATCCTTTTCTTCTAGAGGGCATTTTTCTTGCACTTTTGGGTTAGAAATGATATAGCCTTTGATTCTAAATCAACCCAAAACATTTATAAGCTTTAAGGGAGTTTTTCTTGACTTTCTCAAATGAAAATATTGTCCAAAAACTTATAAGTAATTTTCTAAACTTATGTTCAATAATTCTTGAGAAAATGACTTAATATTGAAAACCATTTTATAAAGTATTAAGACCGATAAAAATGAATCATTAGATCATGGTCTTAATGTTTGATATGAACAATTAAAATGGATTGAGAAAATCATGTGTGATAAGGCAAATTTACAATATGAATTACAACATTAAAGCTTACTTAAGTTTTTGTCATTTCAAAATATATATGGCAATTTAAAGCAAACAAGTTGGAATTTAAATTTTTACAAGTATATGGAAATGGGCTAGGCATGATTAAGTCAGATTTTTGTGAATGTGTAGCTCTACGGGAGGACGACGGACACGGCCTAACTAACCACAGGACAAGCTCAAGCTAAGCTCGCACTAGGTAAGACGTTTATATAACATAGAAGTAGGATTATCCTGTATAGGATTGAATCTTACGATGAAATGATTTGAATACCTAGAGATTGGATTTAACGAAATGAAATGCAGATACGATATTAGACTTGATAAAGTACCATAGTTGTTAGATCTTAACCGGAAATGAATCGATATGGTATAGACTCATAGACATCATGAGATGAAATGATAAACATTTATGCAATTCATGAGCATTCCATTATACGATTTTCATTTCATTTTCTTAAATTTTATTGCCATTAAGCATACCTTATTACTATACATGAAACTCGAAATGATTTATTCTTATTGTGTTTATAAGAATAATATGGATGCTTAAATGGCTTTGAAAAGAATGAATTTATAGTGTATGCATATGTACACATATATATATATATATATATATATGTAAATGAGTTTAAAGAAACATATTATGTACTTGACACTATTTTCATGAGAATAGTTAAATGTTTTATGAGACTATGAGCACCCTAAGAAATTAAATTCAATAAAGCATAGTGGAAGCCGCCTGACTGGAGATTACTCATTAGGCATAGATGCTTGTCCGACAATAGTCATGGACAGGTCTCAGTCTCGCCTGATCAGTGGGGCTAAGAGACATGAGGTCTATGGACATAGATAGCGCCCTAGTGGTTTCCAGGGGACGATGATATGATTTTTCACTGCTAGCTACAGTGATCTAAGCCTTTATTGATAGTGAAATAGGGATCTAGCCTAGTCTCAAATGATATGAAATGAAGTTTAGAGTATGGTTTTTAAAATGGATATGAACTCTAAACTCAATATAGTTTTATAACACATGAAAAATTATATGTGACATGAAATATGTATCAAAAAGTATATGTGACATGAAATATGTATCAAAAAGTATATGTGACATGAAATATGCTTGAAAAGGTATATGTGACATGAAATATGTTTCAAAAAGCATATGTGATATGAAATATGTTTCAAAAAGCATATGTGACATGAAATATGCTTCAAAAAGCATATGCGACATGAAATATGCTTCAAAAAGTATATGTGACATGAATTATGTTTAAAAAAAAGCATATGTGACATGAAATATGCTTCGAAAAGTATATGTGACATGAAATGAAAAAGCTTGCATGCTTCAAGCATGTCTTAAAAGAAAAACTGAAAAGTATTGATATTTTCGCATGTCTTGAACATGTTTTAAAAGAATATGTATTATATGTTTTAAGACTGCAATCACTTCATATATAGTTATATGTTAAAAGTCATATTATGATTTCATGACTTAGACATCTCATGACATGTTGAGGTATAGTTGAATTGAGTTTGAGAACATAGCAGACATATGCTACATGATGAATAAGAGAATGATTGATAGTAAATTCTCCTCACGTGACATCACGCATTGCATTGGAACAGTATAATTCTAACTCTGCACTTATATAAATGACTTACTGAGCCTTGCTCATTAAACGCTATTTAAATTTTTCAGATTGAGCACGGAGTTAGGAGAGTATTTCGGAGCTTTTCGAATAGTCCCAAGCCTGAAATATAGTCCCAACTCTCCAAGGAGATTTTGTGAACATTTTGGGTATACATACTCTTCTTTTGTATTTAATATCAATTCAGGCTGTTTTTGATTTAGTACTTAGATGGGATGTAACCTAATATAGAGAATAACATCTAGACTATAGTAAAGATGAATTATAGAATTGTTGAATTCTTGCATGAGTATGGATATATGATTGAATAGCATGAGCAAGTGACCAAGTAAGAAGATGTAAACCATAAAATGAAATGTTATGAATTGGAAATGGATTTAGGTTATAAAGAAAGTTTTGACTCATTAGAAGAAAAAATAATGGTGAACTTGGTCATAGTAATGCTAGAATATAATCAACTACTATCGTGGGAAGCATGAGCTAGATATTACTTGTGAATTTAATGCAGGTAACTAACCTGGGTAAAGTGATAAAAATAGGCGAGGGAGTTAACGTCCTGAAATAAAATTCACAGCATTGCACTTAGACAAAACAAGTATAGAAAAGCGAAAAAATTTAGCCCTAAATTCTTCGCATCCGTACAAGTAAGAGGTATTGTTGCGGCCTTCGGGTCGTGACACCGTATCATGTTGATATGTGACATGTAATATGTGATATGTACATGCTGTGTGAAGTTGTTGACATTGATCCTGTCTTCAGCGTCCCGGTTGACACTTGATCAATGTACGATCAATGACACCTATAGACTATGGCCATAGATCTCACGTGTTTACTGATACTGTTCCCTACGGGGATTATAACATGATATATTGAGGGTGTTGCCTTAGTCTCCAATATTTTCATGAGATGAAAATGATGATTTTAAACAAATGATGATATGAAAAGATGAAGGATTATTTATATGTTTTAAATGAAATGAAAGATGCTTTTCTAAACAATTTACTGTACTAATTTTAGTACAACACTGTTTACAAATTTTTCAGTGATATACGTAGCATGTGTTTAAAAGGAAATAAAAAAAGGAGTATTTAATCTAATATTCTTTTTATGTTTCAATATGAATATTAAATTATTTGATTTAATGCTTCAATTTATAAAAGTATTAATTTTGAGATTTACTATGACATGATATGGAAAAGTGTTTTATTTGATGATTTTTATACAGTCAGTACACCATACTACATGAACACGATACTGTTTACGATTTCAATGATATATGTGATATGTAATATGTTTTCAAAAAGAAAATAAAAAGTGATTAATCTAATATTCTTTTATGATTTAAATTCGAATATTAGATTAAGTGACTAAATGTTTTACCTATTGAAAATGTTGTTTTGAAGTGAAGATGAAAAGTTATAGAAAAAGTGATTTCTTTTCAAAAACGATGATTACTCCCTATAGTCACTTCGAGGTTCCAGAACAAGACAAGTATTTCAAAATACCTTCCTTACTCTATCCAGATCCCTAGCCGACTATAGTATCCTTCCTATTTCGGTCCCTAGTGAACCATATGAAAAACAAGGATTTTACTGCATATAGATTTCGGAATATCAAGATTTACATACAAATCCTTTACTAAGTCGTGGTTTTGCTCACTTTTTTAATTTTAACATCCACAGATTACCTTCAAAGGATTGAGGGATTACATATAGTGGATTGACTACATATGGTTATTCTGATGTGAATTATAAAGGATCCTGGAGGTATTGTGTTTACATTTATATGTTCAGACATTTTTATACAGTACTACTTGTTGTAAATTTAAATTCAGTTGATGAAAATTAACTTGTACAGTTGTGAATATTATCCACTAATAAATAAATGTTATCTAAATTGTGTTGTTATTGTTGATAAACAATGTTTAAAAAGGAGCGCAACTAGTACAGTGAATGTAAAAAAGTGTGAAAAAGTATAAAATACTGTGTACTTGGACTGTGACAAGTGAATAGAATTATTTGGTAAAATTTAGTATTAAATTATTATTTTGTGTAAAAATATAAGTTATATTTACATGATATACTGTTACATCCCGTGATCATATTTTTATTTCGTTTTTCTATACATTTTATACGGTTGGGCTGTCTGTAATACTTTACTTTTCATATTCATCAAACTATTACATTTAAAAAGTAATTATCATTTACATCCCCTATCTTAATTTACAAGAAAGTAGTACTATAGATAAGTCTAAATACGAAAAATAAATTATCATACCTCATGTAATAAATCAAGCTATCGCATTGTCCCCAAATGCACAGCCGAAATCCTTAGATGTCAGATCTCACAGTCACTGAAAATTTGAAATTTTTAAAAGTAGGGGAGTGAGCAAACCACGGCTCAGTAAGAGAATTGTATGCAAATTTTGATATCATGAAGACTACATGCAGTAAAACCTTTTAGTTTACTATCGGTATGCTGGGCACACTATAAGGAAATGATACTATAGTCGGCCGAAAAATCTAGATAGAGTAAGAAAGGTATTTTGAAATACCTATCGTGTCCCGGAAACCCAGAGCAACTATAGGGACTAGAAATTTATTTCTTTCATATATAAAACTTAATTCAATTTACTGCATATAAATATATCATTCACTTGAGTAAAACACTTTATCAAACCACTAATTTAATACTTGAAAATCTCAAGGTTTCCACTACTGAAATCATCACTTATACACATGCAACTGTAAAATAACTATTCAATTATAATAAAAATTTAGAAATGAAACACTTCAGAAAATCATCATAGTTTTCTGAAAATATCACTAAAATCGATAATAACACGTGAAATCATAATGGAGACCGGGCAACACCCAAATGATATCATGCTATAAGTCCCGTAGGGAATAATAGGGTACACATGAGATCCCTGTCGGGACAATATAATAAACACATGAGATCTATGGTCATAGTCTATAGGTGTCCTTGGTCGTACACTGATCAGGTGTCAACCAAGACGCTGAAGACAGGATCAGTGTCAACAGCCTCACACATGAGTAACATGTGACATGTGAGCATGATACGGGGCCTATTAGTCTCAAAACAATATATAAGAAATCTCATTACCTTTATGGAATTTAGTAAGATCAATTATGTTTTCCACAAAATCCATAAAGGTATAAATCATAATATTTCGTGTACAGTGAAAAACAGTTTATAAGATAATCACCGAGTATTAATAAAATTTCATAACTATTCTTTTTCACCGTAGAATACATACACACCTGTTTCCATACTTTCTTTCCAAAACTTGAAATTCAAAGTTATTGGAAATGATTTCCAATGTTTTCATACTTAATGGAAAAATAAAAATATTTATTTTCCAAATTAACAATAATTCCACCAACACATTTTTCACTATAAAACACGTGCAGAGACATTTTAGTCTCAAAACCATAGTTTTACAATTATAAAGCCTTTTATGGAAATCATTACACGTGATAAAATTTATTTAATCCATAAAGAAAAATCATAATAAATTAGTGAATATTATACTGAAAATTATTTATAAAATATTCACTATTCACCATTTCACTTCACCAATCACATATTCCACTATAAAACACGTGGGAGGAATTTTCGATAATTTAACTTTTATCGAAATCAGTAGCATAAATATTTAGTAATTGATTTTCGGTAAATTCCTCATTTATGAAAAATAATCAAGTCCTCACTTTGAAGGCTAGGATAGAAATCAAGAATGCATTAAGATATTTTATGTCATTTTTAGAATTATTTTTAATAAATTTTGGCAGCATAATGAATGCCAATGTCCTAGCCTCCCTGCACTTTCAAATACAATTCAACCAGCCATATAACCACAATTCATAGCAATTCGAGGCAATTCACTTTCCAAATAATTTTATAAAATTCATAACATGAAAAACATGCATTCGGATATCCCTACAAATCACACACGCATCCCTTACCTGTTTCGGGTCGGCGACTTCTTCGCTACCGTCACGCCCATATTCCACCTTTCCTGATTTAATCATCTCGATCACAGAGTATGATTTTCTACAAGTCAAATTTTTTCACATTTAGACTCGAATGAAATTGAATTTATAAATAACTATTCGGTAAATAATAATAATAATAATAATAATAAAATTATTATTATTTTTCCTACCACATTTTCTCTTTCTTTTTCTTCTTCTTTTTTCTTCCTTCTTTTTCCTTCTTTTTCTTCTTTTTTTTCTTTTTCTTTTCATTTTTCTTTTCCTTTTTCCTTTTCTTTTCCTGGTCTAATTCAAACCAGTCCAGGGTTCAATGCCTCCCTAGCTGGCCGACGTCACGGCGAAGCTATGGCTGGTCTCCATTCAGCCCAGCTCGGCGGCACGACGGCGGATCTGGCGGCGTGGGTCTCGGCTTCTTCCACCCCTTTTTCTTTTTTCCTCCGCCGTTTTCCTATTCTCTGGTGACTCCTTTTTCTTCCCCTTACCTCCACCGAGGTTGGGGTAAGTGTGGCGGTGCCCGGATCGACCGGCACCGCCGTGTCTCTTTTCTTTTTTCCTTCGGTTTTCGCTTCCGATTTCTCTTCTCTCCTTTCTTTTTTCTGCTCGTTTCTTTTTCTCTCCCGGTCACCGACTTCTTCTCCTCTCTTCGTCGGCACAGTCTCCTCTCCACTCTCCCTCGGTCGGCCGGCCGACGGTGGTCGGCTACCCCTTTCTGTTTCTTTTCTGTTTTGTAAAACAGAAGAGAAATATGGGAATCGGGTTTTCCCGATTCCCATTTCTGTTATTATTATTTATTTATTTATTTTATATAATATATATAATTATATATATAATTATCCTATTAGATATAGATCTTAATATATATATCTTAATATATATTTCATATAATACCATATATATATATTTCATATATATATTTATATACAAAAATGTATTATAATAATATACATATGTATTTATTTAATATAAAATAGTATATATATCATTTTATAATATATACTATATTTCATATATATACATATGTATTTATATAAAAATATATAAAAATATATTTATATAATTATATATTTATATAATCTAATTATATAAATATATAAATATGTAAATACCAACATTTTTATTCCTTTAATTTGGATTTCTTCATATCCAAATAATTTCCCATTTTCATTTCTTATTTAATTTGGATTTTCATTTATCCAAATTAAATTTCTCTATTTCATCACTTCATCAATTTTTGAAATTTCAATGATATTCCCAATTTCGTAAATATTTGATTTATTTACTTTAACTTACCTATTTACATTTAAAAATTGAATTTCCATTCTTAATAATTTCCAAAAATGAAAAAATTTACGGTTATCACATTCTCCCCACCTTAAGAAATTCGGTCCTCCGAATTTAACTTAAATGAAAGGCGGTTACTGTTCCGTATACTCATTATTCTTAACCTCTTGATCATCTTTTAATTAATACTGCCAGTATACATTCACATCAGAATCACCTCTTATATCATTACATATCTTTTTTCATCATATATTTATAATCCTTCCAAATTCTTATCAATTTGGGAGTTATTTATTTCCACCTCTTTTCACATAATAGCTAATTCATGCTATTCATCATCCATTTCTCAATTAGTGCCAAGTCGATATAGTTTGATAATTATCATTTGCTTGATTTAAATCAATCGTATGCAGTTGTCCCAATTGCTTTCACATCTCGTGCATCCGCTCTCTCAACATATCATCGAGCGTTTCATACTACGCTCAGATATTTACATCAGTACGAAGCGATGCTGTCAATAAATTTGGAAATCTCAGAGCCTTTTGCTATTTCCCATAATCATATAGCTACTCAGAGATTCCCATCACATATAGGGCTCACTGGAACTTCACATACATTCTCATCATTTCATAATCATGTTTCGACTATGGCACTAAAGAATCTAAGAGTTTGACAATGGAAACGTGATTTCATTAGACAATCAGTCCGTAATCACTTCCATATTATCATATCTCCTTTAAACTCTTTATTATCCATAATACTCATTTTTCACATTTACTTTAACATATGTTGCAGCTCATTTGCAGACTTTACTATTTACCATCTTTTACCATAATTGAATCAAGAGACAATAATTTTCTCTCCATATCTTCTTTTCATGTAGCATTCTTATTACATCTCTTATTCTTATGGTATACTCTATATCACTTAGGTTTTAGAATATACCTGAGCATGAAATCTTTTCTTAATTTAGATTCTATAAGTGACTAATAAAATCATCATTTCATCATCACATTATCCATATGATTCTACCATTTCCGAGGTGGTTGTGTATATATATATATATATATATCATTTTTCCATTTACATTACTGGCAATAAATCATTTAATTCATTTATCTACTCCTTTGAGTATCATTAAATTTCATTTGTCAAAATTGGCTCGATCTTCCATCTAGCCATAATCATGTGATAACCAAATAAAATCACTTTTAGTCTTAATTTAGGAACTGTTTCATATTCATGTTCCCTCATCATCCTGTACTTATCCTCTTATTACGTTTTCATCTTTACACTCATCATCATTTCGATCACTTTTCCTCAGTGGTAAAGTATTCCATTATTAAACTCTTTTAACCTTTTGTATACCATCTTTACATTTATTCATCCACCGACTTAAACTTATTTAATTTTAAGTCACATCTATAGAGCAGCTAACTTAATAACTCTTCCATAGACTGCAATAGTATTTAGCTAGACCCAGTACATTTCGTATCTCAATCATTATCTCTTCATCATAGACAGATCCACGTCGCTCTGTCATTCAATATCATATATCTTAGAAAGAGATACTGTCTAGCCACATCTCCTATTGCCATACTTAACATATAGTTCATTGTCTTTGAGAGTTTGTAGAGTCATATAACTATATTGCTCATTTTCCATTAGTGCCTTATACTGTATCGGTATATCATTACTTTATCCTTATATGGATGCCTCATTCATTAGGCTTATATACCTTACAAGGTATTTCATTAACCTTGTAAACTTCAATAGAAACTCGTAAAAATTTTATCGAGTTCTAATCATTATCATCTTATGACCATCAGTCTTCAACTTTTCATCTGATGACGCCTTATACAAAGATTGGTCTTATGAACTCCTTACACATCTCTGATTAAATCAAATAAAGCGTCAATTCCATACAGATGAATATTCGTTCTTAATAAGAACTTTATTGTATAATAGGAATTTAATTCACCATTTAATTCATCCTCAAATCACATCATCTGTATTTCTATCAATTTCCATATATAAGTGAATTTCATTATTCACAAATTTTTTCAAAGTTATTTCTTAAGCTTTTCGGATTCTTTCTATATTCTCCGATATAAGCTTAGAATAGATTCTGTATTCATAATCGAGTCAATATTAACTTGATCTCTCCCATTTATATTACTCTGAACATTTATCGGAAATAACATCCGATACTTTTTTTTATTACTAATCTCTTATCATTTTGGACATTTTATCTCTATGTCTTATCATTTCACTGTACATCCTCAAGGCAGAGAAATTTAATATTCAAATCATTTTAACATATATTCCACCTTGATTCATTTATTTACTCATACTTCACAACATATCGATCATCTTAATTAATATGCTGGATCAAGTGTAACTATTTCATTAACACCTTTTTACAGCTAACCGATTTATTATTACTGTAATTGATTTTAAAATCATTTTCATTTAATAACCTTAGGTTAGCAGTCATCTTCCTCGTCTCTTATTATCACTTTATCATTTTTATACATGTTCTCCAACTTCATATACTCCATACAGTACATCATTCTGTAAAATATATTTCAAAATATTCCGATTCCATAACTATCCATTTGATACTTAGAAAATAGCATAAAAGTATAGAACCAAAATTAACCGTACTGCTATGGATTTCATTATCTATACTGATTTCTTTCTCAATCATCGTTGGTAATCATTTTACTTTTCATCATATCCAACGATCCCGTAATAATATCCCATCAATACACTTTTTAATTTAGACCCTTAAAATCAATAGCAGGGCTAATCATCCTGCAACTTCCCATTATGAACATTTCGGGTCGCTATATTCATATTACATCCTTTATGCCATTAATAACTCCATTACTATCAATGGACTCAAGATCAACTTGGTTTTATCATTGTTCAGAGCATAGTCCTGCATAGGGGCGTTTTCATCATTTCAACATTTATTTCTTTCTCCTCACTATACATTTAAATCCATAATCTTATTATCTGTATATTGATGATATCTCTTCTCATACTAATATCATCATTTAAGATCTTATCCGATTTAAACAGAAAAGTCTTGATGGGATTCATAGTTGGACCATTTTGCATGAAATGCATCCCTATACCATCAATTACTCTGTCAAATCTATAAATTTTAACTCATATTGGTCTATTATGACTCTGAAGAAAAATTTTCAATGTAGGGGTATTTTGGTCATTTTACCAAAAATTTCTCTCTTCCAAAATACATTCAATTGGTGGGTGATCTTAAAATCTATTTGCTGATGATATCTCAATCCACTCCTATATCATCCTTGTACGGTCTCAATTCGATCTGAATAGAAAAGTACTGGTGGGGCCCTCATCGAGTCCATTTTTGTTCCTTACCAAATAGACCTTCATTTAAGATTATAAGATCACCAAGTTTAAGTAACCTTCCAAAGCCGTTTTTCCTTTTTAGCATTTCTTAATTCATAATTCTCACTCTATTCACAACATTTAACTCAATTTACAATCATTTATTTCCTTTATGTATTTAGACTACACAGTACTACAGAAGATGTTAACCTTTTTCGACATATTTTCTTTCCAAAAGTATCGACAGACATCAAGCCAACCTTGCCCTAATACCATTAAATCTGTCACAGCCCGTGACCACCTTTTTTTTTCTTTTTTTCTATACATTTTATACGGTTGGGATGTCTGGGATACTTTACTTTTCATATTCATCAAACTATTACATTTAAAAAGTAATTATCATTTACATCCCCTATCTTAATTTACAAGAAAGTAGTACTATAGATAAGTCTAAATACGAAAAATAAATGATTGTACCTCATGTAATAAATCAAGCTGTCACATCGTCCCTAAATGCACAGCCGAAATCCTTAGATGTCAAATCTCACAGTCACTGAAAATCTGAAATGTTTAAAAGTAGGGGAGTGAGCAAACCACGGCTCAATAAGAGAATTATATGCAAATTTTGATATCACGAAACTATATGCAGTAAAACCTTTTAGTTTACTATCAGTATCCTGGGCACACTATAAGGAAATGATACTATAGTCGGTCGGGAAATCCAGATAGAGTAAGAAAGGTTTTTTGAAATACCTGTCGTGTCCCGAAAACCCAGAGCGGCTATAGGGAGTAGAAATTTATTTCTTTCATATATAAAACTTAATTCAATTTATTGCATATAATATATCATCCACTTGAGTAAAACACTTTATCAAACCACTAATTTAATACTTGAAAATCTCAAGGTTTCCACTACTGAAATCATCACTTATACATGTGTAACTGTAAAATAACTATTCAATTATAATAATAGTTTAGAAATGAAACACTTCAAAAAATCATCATAGTTTTCTGAAAATATCACTAAAATCGATAATAACACGTGAAATCATAATGGAGACCAGGCAACACCCAAATGATATCATGCTATAAGTTCCATAGGGAATAATAGGGTACACATGAGATCCCTGTAGGGACAGTATAATAAACACATGAGATCTATGGCCATAGTCTATAGGTGTCCTTGGTCGTACACTGATCAGGTGTCAACCAGGACGCTAAAGACAGGATCAGTGTCAACAGCCTCACACATGAGTAACACATGAAACGCGTGACACGTGAGCATGATACGAGGCCTATCAGTCTCAAAACAGTATATAAGAAATCTCATTACCTTTATGGAATTTAGTAAGATCAGTTATGTTTTCCAGAAAATCCATAAAGGTATAAATCATAATATTTCGTACGGTGAAAAATAGTTTACAAGATAATCATCGAGTATTAATAAAATATCATAACTATTCTTTTTCATCGTAGAATACATACACACCTGTTTCCATACTTTCTTTCCAAAACTTGAAATTCAACGTTATTGGAAATTATTTCCAATGTTTTCATACTTAATGGAAAAATAAAAATATTTATTTTTCAAATTAACAATAATTCCACCAACACATTTTTACTATAAAACACGTGCAGAGATATTTTAGTCTCAAAACCATAGTTTTACAGTTATAAAGCCTTTATGAAAATCATTACACGTGATAAAATTTATTTAATCCATAAAGGAAAATCATAATAAATTAGTGAATATTATATTGAAAATTATTTATAAAATATTCACTATTCACCATTTCACTTCACCAATCACATATTCCACTATAAAACACGTGGGAGGAATTTTCGATAATTTAACTTTTATCGAAATCAATAACATGAATATTTAGTAATTGATTTTCGGTAAATTCCTCATTTATGGAAAATAATCAAGTCCTCACTTTGAAGGCTAGGATAGAAATCAAGAATGCATTAAGATATTTTATGTCATTTTTAGAATTATTTTTAATAAATTTTAGCAGCATAACGACTGCCAGTGTCCTAGCCTCCCTGCACTTTCAAATACAATTCAATCAGCCATATAACCACAATTCATAGCAATTCGAGGAAATTCACTTTCTAAATAATTTTAGAAAATTTTCAGCATGAAAAATATGCATTCGGATATCCCTACAAATCACATACGCATCCCTTACCTGTTCCGGGTCGGCGACTTCCTTGCTACCGTCACGCCCGTATTCCACCTTTCCTGATTTAATCATCTCGATCACCGAGTATGATTTTCTACAAGTCAAATTTTTTCACATTTAGACTCGTATGAAATTGAATTTATAAATAATTATTCGGTAAATAATAGTAATAAAATTATTATTTTTCCTACTGTATTTTCTCTTTCTTTTTCTTCTTCCTTCTTTTTCCTTCTTTTTCTTCTTTTTTTTTTCATTTTTCTTTTCCTTTTTCCTTTTTCCTTTTCTTTTCCTGGTTTGAACCAGTTCAGACCAGTTCAGCTCCCTCGCCAGCGGTTCGACATCTCCCCAGCTGGCCGACGTCACGGCGAAGCTATGGCTGGTCTCCATTCAGCCCAGCTCAGGGGCATGACGGCGGATCTAGCGGAGTGGGTCTCGGCTTCTTCCTCCCCTTTTTCTTCCTTCCTCCGTCGTTTTCCTCTTCTCTGGTGACTCTTTCTTCTTCCCCTTGCCTCCATCGAGGTTGGGGTAGGTGTGGCGGTGCCCGGATCGACCGGCACCACTGTGTCTCTTTTCCTTTTTCCTTCGATTTCCACTTCCGATTTCTCTTCTCTCCTTTCCTTTCTTCGCTCGTTTCTTTTTCTCTCTCGGTCACCGACTTCTTCTCCTCTCTTCGTCGGTGCCGTCTCCTCTCCTCTCTCCCTCAGTCGGCTGGCCGATGGTGGTCGGCTGCCCCTTTCTGTTTCTCTTCTGTTTTGTAAAACAGAAGAGAAATATGGGAATCAGGTTTTCTCGATTCCCATTTCTGTTATTAGTATTTATTTATTTATTTTATATAATATATAATTATATTTATATAATTATATATATAATTATTCTATTAGATATATATACATCTTAATATATATATTTCATATACTACCATATATAATTCATATATATATATATTTATATACAAAAATGTATTATAATAATATACATATGTATTTATTTAATATAAAACAGTATATATATCATTTTATAATATATACTATATTTCATATATATATATATATGTATTTATATAAATACATATATAAAAACATATAAAAATATATTTATATAATCTAATTATATAAATATATAAATATGTAAATACCAACATTTTTATTCCTTTAATTTGGATTTCTTCATATCCAAATAATTTCCCATTTACATTTCTTATTTAATTTGGATTTCCATTTATCCAAATTAAATTTCTCTATTTCATCACTTCATCAATTTTTGGAATTTTAACGATATTCCCATTTTCGAAAATACTTGATTTATTTACTTTAACTTACCTATTTACATTTAAAAATTGAATTTCCCTTCTTAATAATTTCCAAAAATGGAAAAATTTACGGCTATCACATATACTTTATCAAGTATCTATGTATTTTATAACAAAGTTTATATATGATGCACTGACAGTGTATAGCTTCTATACATAGGGGTGTAAATGAACCAAACGTGAACAAACCTTACTATGTTCGTGTTCGTTCATTTATTTTTTAACATTGTTCATGTTTGTGTTCATGTTCGTCAAGCTTGTTCACGAGTATTAACGAACATGTTTACGAACACGTGTTCGTAAATGTTAAACAAACACGTTCACAAATACGTGTTCGTGAACATTAAACGAATGTGTTCGTGAGCACTAAACAAAATAAATTATACAAACAATTTGTATTCACCCTAATATATATGATATCAAACTAAAAAATCTACACAAATATGTAATTTTAATAATTACATATTAAAACAATCTATAAGTAAATATGTAATATAAAAATTTATTATTATCAAACATTAAATAATTCATTAAACGAATGAGTTTTAAAAGAATATCAAACGAACTTGTTCGGGAACATAAGCAAACAAACCATACCTCTGTTCATGATTGTTCATTAAGAATAATAACCAAACATAAACGAATAGAAACCGAACATATTCACGAATGGTTCGTAGAACGTTCTGTTCATTTACACCTCTATCTATACACTGTCAGTCAATAATAAAATGACATCTCATATACAGGTTTTTAAAAATAAATATTAATAAAGTTTTTAAACTTATTTATAAGGACCTATATACTTTTAAGTTTTGCTCAATAACGAGGTGTTATCTTATGGTTAATTAACAGTGTATAGAAACTATACACTGTGTGCATCATATATAAACTCTTTATAATATATATAATATTTTGTTTGGATAGTATTTCAGTCTCTAAGTTTATTTATTTATTTTTCACCGTATGGATGTGACTAAGAGAACAAATCAAAAGAAGACTGTGTTATGTGGGGTTTTTTTTTTGTCCAAACTGTGTTATGTGGGGTTGTGCAATATATTTTTCATCTTTGATATGCGTTCTAAGGAAATTATTTTTTGTTACATCAATTGTCATTTTCTTTCTTGACAAATAAATGGAAATTTATCAAGTAACAGGATATAACTGGCAAATTTAATATAATGCTCCTGCAATGCATTGATTTGTGTATAAAACATTCAATTATAATCCTTTAATTTTAACATATTAAAATCATATAAAGTATAATCACTTTTCTTTTTAATCATTTGTGTATACATATTTATGTCTTGTACTCTTTGTTTTACAAAACGGTTGAATGGTGTTAATGTTCAAGTATGCAAATGCAACATTTCTAAATCTCAAGTCTTAAGCGATGTATGCTTAAAACTAATGTAGGCAGAAATCTGAGTTCAAAACAATTTAATATAATGCTCGTGCAATGCATCGATGCAATATTCTTTGGCACGACATTAACAATAATACCAACTCCTCAATAGATCGTCTCTCTCAAAACTCATCAATATAGTGTCTATACCAAGTTCAATATTATCAACACATTTCAATTAACTTCCTCAATACCATCCTTTCACATTAAACAATATTGCATCTATGGAATCAATTCAATATTCCCTATTATTCTACAATATACAATATCATTCCAAAACAATTAGTGGCAACTTCATAGATTTTATGTCCAGCGATTAAAAATAAAGATTAGTAAAAATTTTAAATTTATTTATAAAGACCTATATACTTCTAAGTTTTACTCATTAACGAGATGTTATCTTATGGTTAACTGACAGCGTATAGAAACTATACACTGTGTGCATCATATATAAACTCTTTATAATATATATATATATATATAATATTTTGTTTGGATAGTGTTTCAATCTCTAAGTTTTTTTTATTTATTTTTCATCGTGTGGATGTGACCAAGAGAACAAATCAAAAGAAGATTGTGTTATGTGGGTTATGCAATATATTTTTCATCATTGATATGCATTCTAAGGAAATTAATTTTTGTTACATCAATTATCATTTTCTTTCTTGACAAATAAATTGAAACTTATCAAGTAATAGGATATAACTGGACAATTTAATATAATGCTCCTACAATGCATCGATTTGTGTATAAAACATTCAATTATAATCCTTTAATTTCAACATACTAAAATCATATAAAGTATAATCACTTTTCTTTTTAATCATTTGTGTATACTTATTTATGTCATGTTGTCTTTCTTTTACGAAACGATTGGATGGTGCTAATGTTCAGGTATGAAAATGCAACATTTTTAAATGTCAAGTCTTAAGCTATACATGCTTAAAATCAATGTAGGTAGAAACCGGAGTTCAAAACAATTTAATATAATGCTCATGTAATGCATCGATACAATATTCTTTGGCATGACGTAACAATAATACCAACGCCTCAATAGATCGTCTCTCTCAAAACTCATCCATATAGTGTTTATACCAAGTTCAATATTATCAATACATTTCAATTAACTTCCTCAATACCATCCTTTCATATTAAACAATATTGTATCTAAGGAATCAATTCAATATTCCCTATTATTCTACAATATACAATATTATTTCACAACAATTAGTGGCAACTTCATAGATTTTGTGTCTAGCGATTAAGTTCTACGACCTAGCTATGATAGCTATACATTTTTTTTTCAACGTAATACTTAAATTTTGATAAAATTCAATGTGGTAATTGTATCATCAAACCGTGTGTGACAAAGTAATATTTGGAGTCAACATCATTAGACAAATACATTAACATGATAATTGATCAATGAGGTAATGACGATGTAATGACGTGGCTTTTTGTTCCATATTAGCATGCCATGTCATTAGAAAATTATTTGACTTGTAAACGTGGCATCCACATGGAATGCATGGCAATGAATGGGTTGCACGTGTAATTGCCATTTGTCATTTTTAATAAAAAATGTAATTTTATTTTAAAAAAATAAAAATTAAAAAAAATGTTCTTTTTACTTTTCTTTTCTCCTCTTCTCTCTCTCTCCCATTCTCATCCTTCTAGCTTTGGCCACATGTGGCCTGATCTAACTTGGGCCTATTCAGATTTGACCAAGCTAGAGGGAAAGGGAAGGAAAATTGAGAAGGAGAGAGAGAAACGAGAGAAAGGATAGAGGAAAGAAATAACAAATGTTTTCAAAATTTTATATTTTATAAAATAAAAATAAAAAATGTATTTTTTAAAGATTTTCATTTCAAACTCAAATATTCACCATATTGAACCTGAATAATTTGATTATTTTATATCCTAAATCTTTTTATTAGATTCTGTTAGCTTTAAATTGCCATATATATTTTGAAATGATAAAAACTTAAGTAAACTTTAATGTTTTAATTCATATTATAAATTTGCCTTATCACACATGATTTTCTCAATCCATTTTTAAGTGTTCATATCAAACATTAAGACCATTATTTAATGATATATTCTTATAGGTCTTAATACTTTATAAAATGGTTTTCAATATTAAGTAATTTTCTCAAGAATTATTGAACATAAGTTTAGAAAATTACTTATAAGTTTTTGGACAATATTTTCATTTGAGAAAGTCAAGAAAAACTCCCTTAAAGCTTATAAATGTTTTGGGTTGAATTAAAATCAAAAGCCATATCATTTCTAACCCAAAAGTACAGGAAAAACTCATTCTGGAAGCATGGGATCGATCCCCTAAGGAAAGGGATCGATCTCTTTTTGGCAGAATGCCCTGGAAGCCTAGAATGAAGCATGGGATCGATCCCTTTATGTCAGAAAGTCCCCAATGGCTAGTTTCTGTGAGATACAACGGCTAGTTTCTGTTTTGGCTACAACCAACGTCCACAAACCATCCAAGGGACTATAAATAGAGGCTTAGAAGCTAAAGGAAAAAAGAGGAACTACTCAATCAACTCCAATACTTATTTTCCTCAAATCTTCAAGCCTCAACAACAAATCAAGAGCTACAAAGTCTTCATCTTCCATCATTCACATATCTCTTGTATTGCTTGGCATAAATATTGTATAGGCTTTTCTTTGTGCCTAATTTCTGTAATCATTTACCTGCTTAGAGGTCTTCTTTGATTACATCTCTTGTAAACCAAATCATTCCTTGTAAAAAGGGAGGTTTCTCTTTAGCCTAAGAAAAAGAGGGAGGTTTCTCTTTAGCCTAAGAAAAAGAGAGAGGTTTCTTTGAAGCCTAGATAAAAAGAGAGGTTTCTCTTGAGCCTGTAAAAAGAAGGAGTGTAACACAAATTCAAGTGTAGTAAATTTGGGGAAAATCCTTAGGAGCTTCTCAAGGTAGAGGACGTAGGCAAGGTTGCCGAACCTCTATAAATCGCTTGGTTACATTTTTCTTTCCCTACTTTCTTTACTTACTTGCAATTATATTTGTGTTTATTGTATTGAATTTATATTGTATAATTGCCTAGCTTAGAGAACTTAGAAAACACTCAAATAGGCTAGAGAATTTAGAAGAATCGAAAAACGGGTATAAGGTTAGCTAAGAACCGATTCACCCCCCTCTTGGTATAGCCTATAGAGCCAACAATTGGTATCAGAGCTTGGGCTCGAGATTAATTTAGACTAACCTCTATCGAGCAAAACGATCATAAATGGCTCTTGGCGATGATTTTGAGATTAGCTCACAAACTTTAGAAGAATATTCATTTGATGAGCTTCAAGATGCATTTAATGAACTAAGTGATGAATATAAATCAATGCATGCAAAATATAACAAAAAGTTAAATAAAGTTAGAAAAGAAAATGAAATTTTGATGAATACTAATTTTGAGTTGGAGGAGAAAATAAAAGATCTAAGCTCAAAGAATGATGAATTCACCAAGGTGAAATTAGAGCCAGAAAAGAAATTAGAAGACATTGAAGATAAATTAGCAAATCCTAGCTCCTTGACCATTGAGGATGAAAAGGAGAAACCTAGCTTTAGTGAATGTAATGATCATTCCTATGACGATTTACAAAATGCCTTTAATGAGCTAGCTAGTGAATTTGAATGCATGAACTCAAAATACAAGAAAATGATTACAAAATTAAAAATGGAAAATGATGAGCTATTGAATGCTAAGTTAGAATTTCAAAAGAAATTAGAAGAGGCTAACTTAGAGATAAATGAGTTGAATGAAAAGAATACAAATTTGCATAACTCATGTACTAGGTTCTATATGGGTCAACAAAAATTAGATCACATGCTAGAGACCCAAAAAGCCTTCTTTGACAAAGATGGGTTAGGCTATAATGCAAAACAAAAAGAAACTCATCTTAAGAACTTCTTAGTGAGCAAAAATTCTATGCATGATACATCTCTCACATGCTCACTATGCAATAGGATAGGCCACTCTTCACAAGCATGCACATATAGAAAAACTACTTTTAGAGGAAAAGTAGTTAGGAAGATGTGGATCCTAAAGCATGTTATAAATGATGATGAAATGAGCTTAAAATGGATCCCAAAAGGATCTAAAATTGTTTGCATTAACTCTCATGGATCCAAGAAAACTTAGGTACCAAAGCATGCTTGAATTTGTTTGTTATAGGAGTGTTAGAGCATGGGAATACAATGGAACAATGGGGTTTGAATGCTCTACACACCTCTATGGAGATTGCTTGTACCAATGAGAAAAAGGAAAAGCTTGAGGATCCATCATTGGGAAAGATCACAACAATTCTTCAAAGAAAGGCCTAAGGTGGATTCAACAATTCAAGACAAAGCATAGGCCTAAGGTGGATTCAACAATTCAAGGCAAAGCATTCTCTAGCAAAGGAGTATTGTAAGCTTAATTCCTTACTCCTTAACCTCTTTATTGTTTATGCCTTGATGATATAGTTTGTTGATGTTCTTTGATGGCTTATGAGTTGAGTGAATCAATAATAGGCATGACAAATGATCTTTGAATGTTTGATGAATAGTACTTGATGCATTGAATGAAAAGCATGATTTGTGATTTTGAAATGATTATTGGATTTCTGCATTTTGAGCAAGTTTTCTATGTGTCAATAATGTATTTACTTGCCTCAAATTGCCAAATATGTCATATATGCAAAATGCCATGTCATGTGCATTAATGAAGAACTTGTATGTTGGAAATCATGGCATGTTGTTCACAAGATGTATGTTTTAATGATATATGTGCTTAAAACCTATGTGAAAAAGTTTGTTTTTACATATTTATGTAATTCAATGCATTGGTTTTGCCAAAACAAGCATAACTCTCAAAATGACCTCCTTTGAGGCCAAAAATGTATTTTATTGTGAAAATCCTACCAAAATTGCGAAATCTATTGTTAAATGGATTTTTATTCATGTTTTTTGTTCATACAAGTCCAAAATCATGTTTTACAAATGTTTGAACCTTTACTTGGACTTAAAATACTCAAAAAAACGAAGTTTTGGTACCTTAAAGGTTGGATTTTCTGTCAAAAACTGCAGAAACAGGATGAGGGATCGATCCCTCAACAAGCAGGATCGATCCCCCTTGAGCAGACTGTAGGAAATCTACATTCTGGATTTAAGAGATCGATCCCCCTCCTATAGGTATTGATCCCCCCAAGCCAAAATGGCTTTTCTGCACTTTTTCAACCGAAATTGAGAAGAACTTTTCATTGTTTTGATACTTTCTTTCTTCTCAACTTAAAATCCAGTATTTTAACTTCTTTTTGATGATCTTTAAACTATGAAAATTCATTTTTCATTGACATCATGCCTCAACTCCATCAATTTGTATCATTTCCAACAAATGGTATCCCTTTCAACAATCAATATCATTTTTCTTTAGCTCACAAGTGCAAAACCAGTTTTCTCATTAAAGATGGTCCTGAATTACATAAATCTTGAAATAATCTTGAAATATACTTTCAATGAATGCTTAAACATAATTTTGAGAAATATTTCAAGAATTTATGGATATATTTGAGAAATTGATGAACTTGTACATAATGAATATTCTTCATTCCTTTTGTTCATCTTAGTCAAGCATGCTTATAGGATTAAATCTCTTAGTTTGACTCATCTATTCCACATTAGGTTTCATGATAATTATACATCTAGTGGATTGATTTCAAATGTAAATTCAACAATTGGTAATGGTCATTGGCCTATAATTCGTGATGGTAAATGGATCCTAAATGTTCAAATGCATGAAACTTTATCATCCATGTACTTAAATTTTTCTTATGGCCAAATTAGTAAAGAACTTGGGCTTTAATGACAACACCAACAATTGATATACATGCATTGTATCTTGATTGTTTTGATGTTGAACATGCATGTTTACTTAAGTTGAATCAATAATCATGCCTATGAGATGAGAATAGTTGTTTTCATGATATTATGTGCTTAACCTCACTCATAGTTTATGGATTTTAATGATAAAATATATTTTAGCTTGATAATATTGATTCACTTAGGTGAAGCCATTTTAGTTAAAATAGCATATACCCTCTAGAACGTTAAATGATTATAACAACTAGGGATATGGCTCTTAATTGATTAAAATGGTAATTTTGAATCTTTCTCTGCTCATAATTGGTTAAGAACTTGAATTGGAAAATGAGCATAGGATTTTTGTGCTTGAAACCAGGGAAAAAATGTGTTTGCTTGAATTCCTTGATTTTTTGAATCTTCCATATGGTATAAATCTGTGAATATGAATATGGATTAATACTTTATGATAATGTGCTAATGATTAATTGATCCATATGCATATTTGATGATGTGTGTTGTGTTCTTGCATATTTAGAACGACTTTTTTCTTGACATGAACACACTACACATAAATATTGGATTCATGCAAAATGTGTAATTCAACCATTAGTAACAATTGGTATTTAGATTGAAATAACAATTGGTATCATTGGCAACCATATTTTCACCAATTGGTAAGCCAAAACTAAATTGACTATTGGTATGAGCTTTAAATTGACAATTCTTCTCATGCTTCTTAGATTGAAATGACAAATAAGGAAGCACATAAGACACTTTTGCATGAAACACTTTTGTGCTAGAATTTTTGCTTAATTGATGTATGATTTAATTCTAGACACAATATTTCTTGAGAATGATTTATGAGCACATGCATATGATATGTTATATAATTTCAGCTCATAATCATGATGTATTACCATGCACCTTAGTTGGACTTTAGAAAGAACAATTTATATACTTACGTGCTTAATAGGATTGAAATGAGCAAGTCATAGACCTTAGTAGATATTTATACACAACTTGCTTCATTATTTACCAATTGGAAACATCTTGCAAAATTATTTATAAACAATTGGTATAGGATCATAAGTCATATTCTTTGCATGAATATTTCATACTCTTTGTGAATATTGATTTATTTGTGCTATAAGTCCCATGTACTAACACGTTTCTTGTTGAATGGAGCATATTTATCTCTTCTCATATAGCCATAATTTTATGGGGAGCATATTTTTTATTATTTTTCCTTCTTTTTGCTATGACAAAAAGGGGGAGAGATAGATATTAAAAGGGAGAGATATTAAGGGGGAGAGATAATGGGGGAGAAATAGTTTGAAAATTCATTTTCAAAACCCATGCTTATATTAAGGGGGAGCTTTATAAAATCCTGTTTTATTTGAGGGGGAGTATTTTATGAAAGAATTTTCAAAGCAAATTTACATTAAGTTTTGTCATATCAAAAAAGGGGAGATTGTTAGCTTTAAATTGCCATATATATTTTGAAATGACAAAAACTTAAGTAAGCTTTAATGTTTTAATTCATATTATAAATTTGCCTTATCACACATGATTTTCTCAATCCATTTTTAAATGTTCATATCAAACATTAAGACCATGATTTAATGATATATTCTTATGGGTCTTAATACTTTATAAAATGGTTTTCAATATTAATTAATTTTCTCAAGAATTATTGAACATAAGTTTAGAAAATTACTTATAAGTTTTTGGACAATATTTTCATTTGAGAAAGTCAAGAAAAACTCCCTTAAAGCTTATAAATGTTTTGGGTTGAATTAAAATCAAAAGCCATATCATTTCTAACCCAAAAGTGCAGGAAAAACTCATTCTGGAAGCATGGGATCGATCCCCTAAGGAAAGGGATCGATTCCTTTTTGGTAGAATGCCCTGGAAGCCTAGAATGAAGCATGGGATCGATCCCTTTTGCAAAAGGATCGATCCCTTTATGTCAGAAAGCCTCCAACGGCTAGTTTCTGTGAGATACAACGGCTAGTTTCTATTTTGGCTCCAACCAACGTCCACAAACCATCCAAGGGACGATAAATAGAGGCTTAGAAGCTAAAGGAAAAAAGGGGAACTACTCAATCAACTCCAATACTCATTTTCCTCAAATCTTCAAGCCTCAACAACAAATCAAGAGCTACAAAGTCTTCATCTTCCATCATTCACATATCTCTTGTATTGCTTGGCACAAATATTGTATAGGCTTTTCTTTGTGCCTAATTTCTGTAATCATTTACCTACTTAGAGGTCTTCTTTGATTACATATCTTGTAAACCAAATCATTCCTTGTAAAAGGGGAGGTTTCTCTTTAGCCTAAGAAAAAGAGGGAGGTTTCTCTTTAGCCTAAGAAAAAGAGAGAGGTTTCTCTGAAGCCTAGAAAAAGAGAGAGGTTTCTCTTGAGCCTGTAAAAAGAGGGAGTGTAACACAAATTCAAGTATAGTGAATTTGGGGAAAATCCTTGGGAGCGTCTCAAGGTAGAGGACGTAGGCAAGGTTGCCGAACCTCTATAAATCGCTTGTGTACATTTCTCTTTCCCTACTCTCTTTTACTTACTTGCAATTATATTTGTGTTTATTGTATTGAATTTATATTGTATAATTGCCTAGCTTAGAGAACTTAGAAAACACTCAAATAGGCTATAGAATTTAGAAGAATAGAAAAACGGGCATAAGGTTAGCTAAGAACCGATTCACCCCACCCCCCTCTCGGTATAGCCTATAAAGCCAACAGATTCAACATATATGATTCGTAAATAGAGGTGTTTATTCAATCGGTTTATTTTTATTTCATTAATCGAACCGAAATTTCAAATTTAAAAATTAATCGAATTGAATTAAGTTCAATTAATTTAATTAATTAACTGAATTAACCGAAATAATAAAATACATATAAGTTAAATTATTAATTTCTCATATTTTAAAGAAGCTAAATAATATCATTCAATAAAATGTTCAAATATCAAAGTATTGAGTTAAAAACTCTAACAACATTAAATTTAAAATATCATCTAAATTTTAAATATTAAAAATATATTTAGGTTTCATATATTTTTTAATTTTATTTTTGGATTTCTTATATTTCAGTTAACATTTTGGTTAACTTAGATGATTATCGAGTTAATCGAAAACCAAAATTCTTTCAAAATCATTTTCATTAACTGACCAAAATACTTCGATGATCGACCTATTAATAGAAATAAATCCCGATCGGTTAATTTGATTCAAACAGAAATTTAAACACCCATATAAGAGTTTCTTAATGCTTTGCAGCTGGGAACATTAATCCTTTGCAGGATTTCTATATTTAGTGGTTTGTATGTGAAGGGGACAGGATTTCTATATTTAGTGGTTTGTATGTAAAGGGGACAGAAGAGAAGGATTGCACATTCCAATGTTGTGTAAATGTTTTGCTTCAAAGGCAAAAATGTAATTAATGTCATTTATCTAAGTTTATAAGGAGGAAATGATCTGTCCATTTCTAATGCAAAACTAACAGTTCTCAAAGTTTGACTGCATCTCCGAGGCAAGCAATTGGGACAAAAGCAAGAAAAGATAAGCATAATTGCAGTAACACTGAGATATAGTAATTATAAATGTTCTATTTTAAGGTTTGTCGGCCAGGGATAAAATATAAAATGCTCTCTGGAATGTCAATTTAATTATCTCCTTGCCATTGCGAGTTGTGAATGGACAAACAGGTCTTGGAACAAAAAAATTGGATCCTATAGCCACAAAAGTTTATAGTAATTGTCGGTCAGTCTGTTATTATTGACACTAATTAATGTGCAGGATTTGGACTGGGAAAAGGAATTCAATCATGCTTTTGAATAGGATATTAATTAAAATGCAAGTACCATTAGAATCAAATCCAAGTATAAATTAATCAAAAGCCAATAAAGTGTTATTGAACGAACCTGTAAGATCCTGTTTGGGAGAGGTTTCTGCCATCTGACTACCAGCAAATTATTTCAATCGCATCTTTACCAGCAGAAAATTTTCCTTCCTCGTCCAAGAAGGATCTCTATTTCCATCTTTGTGATAATCCTATCATCATTGATAATGGTACCATGGTCAGTTGTTTTCCACCACTACCGTATTAGTTCTTTTCTCTCTTTACTTTATTTATCTAAGAGATTTAATTGGCCTGAGTACTTGTTTACCGCAGTGCTGTACATTGGATAAATGGAGTGGGAAGAAATGCTACAAGCTGGGGGCGAGAGGGTTGTCACTTGCATGGGGAGACGAACCTAACCACTGGAGTTGGACATCTCGACCAGAATCCAGGTTCCCTGTTCATATGTTATGTTTTTTTTATATAACCATAAATATTTTCATCTATTTTATTTTCTAAGATTATTTTGTTTGAATTGAAAGTGGTAAACGATAAAACTCTTTCAATTGAAGCGATTCAAAATTCGAACCATACCCAAATAGGTAGAAAAAAAATCCATTCACTTCTTCCAATTATTTGTTAATTGTTCATGTGTTATTATTGATATTTGGCTGTGTTTTAAAATTGTAATAATTTTTTAATTACTTGCCATTATATTGCTGTGCCAATCTATTTACAGATTCCCTGAAGTAGCAGAAATCATTGGTATTACCATGACTGTTTTCGCGGAAAAATAGAGACCAAAATCTTGTCCACTGAAACAACCTATGAAGCTTACTTGGTGTTCAAGTTTGCATAGTATAGATACGGATTTAAACAATGTCATGTAAATTTCTATGTAAAATTCAAAGAAGAAAAGACGCGAAGAGCGTTCCTAGGCCCCCCAGCCGGAATGCCTCAACTATGTCGAGAGAGAGGAGACGGATGGATGGAGATTGAGATGGATTGATCAATTATATTTTAATCAAAATCATCCTAAAACTTTCTCCCAAAAAAAATGCCAACAATCTCTTGACCTAATGGTTAAGGATGAGTTGTGGCATATTATAAGTCTTGGGTTCGAATCCAAGCACCCCCATCCCCAGTTATTTAATGTTTCCTTTGTAACAAAAAAAATTAAAAATAGGTAGTTATATCTATGATAATTATTATATATACCATCGGTTGAGTTTTTTTTTATTCCACAAGCGGGTTAGATCATGACACATGTCTTATTTTATTTATTTGTTATTTTTTTAATATTTTTATAGGACATATATCGTGATCCTAACTCTACTTGTGGAATAAAAAAAACTTCATCGACGATGTATGTAATAATTATACTTATATCTATATATTTTAGCATTGAATTAAATTTTCATGTCCTTTTTTTAGTTTTCATTTCATTATTTTTTTTTCATATTTTTGTTCTATTTAACAATTTCTTTTCTTTTCTTTTTTATATTTGATTCCATTTTGTTTATTTGTTCAAACATCTTACATGAAAAAATTTGTTTATTTATTCCATCATTTTTTATTTATATTTTTTATCAATTAATGTTAATTGCGTTTATGATTGTAGCTATTTAATTTATTTAATACTTAAGATTGGTTATATTTAATTTTTTTCTATAGGTTTTAATTAGTATTTGATTTCAAATTATTTTTTAAATTTGCATACTTTGTTTATGCATTAAGATTTTTAATAAGTTATTCAACATGCATTTCAAAATATTTTTTTATAATTTTATTATGCTTTTAAAAAATTATTATAAATTAAAATCGTGCATCACATGGGTTTAAATCTAGTTGAAGCTTAATTTTAGGATAATTTCAATTATGGTGTATGGATATTTGGTTTAATTTAAAATTAACATAATCTTATATACACTACAAAAAATTAGATTTTTAAAGGCATTTTTGTACAGACGGTTTTAGAACCCGCCGGTACTTTCACTTTTTTAGCTAGTTTTTGCTGGATGAAACGTAAACGCCGATGTTAACCAAACCTTTAACGACACCCAGATTTTAATTTCTTTAAATATTTTCTTTCTTTCTCTATCTCAAATTAGATCCAATCCCCTTTCTCTCCTTCTGTTTTCTCCAGATTCGTTTTCTTCTCTTTTCATCTCTCAGAGTTTCCCTATTTTGAAGACCAAACCCTAGTCTTTCCTTACACCATCCTCATCATCAGCTTTACTTTAAAATTGCTCTCGGCTCTCAGATTCTCCTCGTCTCTCCATCGATCATCTCCACTCTCGGTTCTCACTTCCTTTTTTTTATAATTTTTGTTTTCTGTTCTTTTCTCGTCTCATCTAATCTCCTCTATCTACGGCTTCATCACCTATTCTCTCCATTGATAGCAGCTCTTAGATGTTGAGGATCCTAGGTCTAAAGTTCCACAATGTAAAGGGAAGTTCTTAGATGTGTATCAGGTATTGGAAGTGGCTAGATATGATATTCAGTACTGTGATTGGCAGGCTCGGCAAGATTTACTCACAATCATGCTTCTTCGTGAAAATGGTCTTCATCATTCTCAATCTGATATTCTTCTTTGTGAGCATTTGGAAGTTATGCTATTTACTGCTTGACCTGTGTTTCAAACTTTTGATTTTGTTTTTAGTTATTTTTTTTATAAGAAATCTTGTGTCATATGATGTGTTTACTGTTTACCTAATAATTTTTTCAATTTTATCTTTTGGGAAGGTTTTGTTGTTTTATTATGTTAGTTCTCACATTGTTGGATATGGGTGTAGGTAGTGGAAGTGTTGAATCCTCTAGCTCGTGAATACAAGTCTATTGGTATGATGAAAAAAGAGCTTGCAGAATTGCAAGGAGAACTAGCACAAGCTCATAGACAGGTAGACGAAATTAGCAGTTAACGAAACTGTGATTCTTATAATTTTATTAGGACATGTATGCATCAACAAGATAAATAAATATACCAATGATTTTTTGCTATCCAACTGATTAGATGCTTACCTTTCTTTTTCCAACAAAATAATCCGAGTAAGTCTTTACCATAATTTCTATTTATAATAGACAAAGGAATAATCACAGGAGGTCCCAACTCTGGTGTCATGGCCAATTTTGATTCTGATCCAAGTGATTTAACAGGTACATATATCTGAGGCAAGGGTTTCTGCTACTTTGGATAAACTAGCTTACATGGAGGAATTGGTTAATGATAAGCTGTTAGAAGATAGAACCACAACAGAGTCCATCGTAGCTTCCCCTTCTTCTAGTATGCCAATACAATCTTTGTATACTGTGAAGAGGAAGTTGCCTCGGAAAAGCTTGGATGTCTCAGGTCCGATTGAACCATATCACCCTCGCTTGAAGAATTTCTGGTATCCTGTTGCTTTCTCCACTGATCTGAAGGATGACACTATGGTAAGCTATAGTTCAGAAGTATAGGATTGCTTATCCTCTCAATATCGATCAGTTTATACCATGTCACAGGATATTGACATATATCCTCATTCTGTATCAGGTTGTTAGGCACCAGTGCTTCCTTCTTTTATTTTTGGTTTCTTATGGGAATTTGCCTAGCTACTAGAACTATGAGATTTGTTCTTTCTTGTGCCAGCAGTAAAACATTTTCTTAGTCACGCTTGGGAGTTTCTTTTTTTGTGTGATCTAAAACTAAAATTTTTTATTGATGTCTAGAAGGGCCAGTTTGTCCGAGTTCATAATACTAGTGCATAAATTCTAGAAGAGTCTTGGTCATTCTTTTTCTACTGGGATGAGGTCCAAAATGCGATTTGAAACTGAAGATGCAGCGGAACGAAGGTGTGACCTAACCTGCAACTCTTAATTTATATGGTTTCTAACCTAAAGGAGGAAAGGCTTCCTGTGCCATGCCATCAACTACTTAATTGAATTTTTCTTCCTTGCAGATACACATGACTAATAACTGGAATTGGTGATATGGATCCTACCAGATGGCCTGGTTCATTCACCAAATTCTCAACCACCTTATTGCTTAGACCTGAAAGGTAGAATTCTGTGGACTTAGAGCACTGCTTTTAGTGTTACATCTTCTTCTAACTTTCTGTTTAACATTGTGAAGGTATGAAATCAAGTTCTCGGTGGATGGAGAGTGGCAGTTATCACCAGAATACCTTACCTTTGGTGAGGGATTAATGAAATTAACTTGCTAACTGTAGAGTAGCTTTGGTCTTTAGTTTCTAGTCATGCTAGATATAAAGAACTAATAATTGCCTTACTAAATGCAAGATTTCACTAACTATATTTAGGTTCAGAATGTGATTTTCTGATTCATGTACTTCTCTACTTATTGAATCAAGTATAAATATTTTGTAAGATTAATTATGGGAGGTGAAATTTAAATGTTTCTGAGTTCTTGGTCTTTTTAAGATCTATGATTAAGAAAATTGATGTTTTATTATTTTGTTGATGTAAAAGTTTAAGTGAAATCAGTATTTATATTATGCAAATTGGTTAAAATTGTGGCAATATATGTGGACAATAGCGATATAAAATGATTGAATTGCACATGCATGCTCTCTTGAGAATTAGTTATAATTCTCATTAATCTTTTATTTCCCTTTCAAGGATGGCGAATTTCCTGTTCTTCCCCTATCTGTTTATGAAGCTATTGTTATGGTACACAGTGAAGCCTCAGCCTCTAAGGAGTACTCATCATTATATCAAATCTTCTACTATCTATATGATAAAAGAAATGTGAGTTTACTTCTCTTCTTCCCCTTAACTTTGCTTGTCGAATACATCTTTCATTCGTCTGGTTAAACCTGTATGTTGATGATTTAGTTTTTGGATGGTTATGAATTGGGTTTAGGTTTCATTTTCTTAAGAGCAATATAATTGTCTAGGGCCACATTAATGGTTCTGAATTGCTTAAACTCCTTTATTTTCTGGTATAACACAGTTGACCCTGCATATGTGTGAGAGAACAGACTCAATGTGAGGAATATAATTAATATAGAACCTTTTTTCTTTCCTCAAATCTGTAAATGTGGCTTAGGGGTCATAGTCTAGAACTCTTGGCTACATTTGCACTGTCTTAAAGCAATGCTTTATAACATTCTAGTTGGTATATTCTTAATGTTGGCAATTGGTGTTACTGCCCATTTTGTCATACAGGCACAAGAGAAGTTTCTGTCTTTAAGGAAAAGCACTACGATTGACATAACTGCAGACATAGAGGAGGTATGTACAATATTAACTTTGTATTAACCCAAAGAATTATTCATACAAGTGCATCAATTAATGAACTTTGTTCACATTTGTAATAATATTGTTTTATCTTCAAACCACGTAGTTTCATTATTGTTTTACAATGTAGCTAATAAATTGTAATGTTTTCCATCTATTCTAGTGCTTCCGTAGTTCTCTGGGAATGTTCCAGCAGCTTTGAAGACAATTTTTTCTTCAACAAATATAACTAGACTAGCGGCCTGGTACTTAGTTTTTTTTATTCTTGAGAACATGTTATGAATTAATGATAGAATTCCTTGTGAGCTTTGCATAAAAAAAACTATGAATTGTTATTATTGTTGTAATTATTTTAGACCATAGATTGTGCATTGAAAGAATCATATTTGATGCTTATTGTGTAATCATGAAGTGTGAACCTTCTCTATTTATCTATTTAAAGTGTGACTTTAGAATTCTGGATTTTCTTTTTTTATTAGTGCAATGGACATGAATCAATTGAATTACCAAATGAGGCAAGCTGCCAATGCCTTCATAACAATTATTTTATTAACAAAAAATTGCGCTAACAATTATTTTATTGACTTTTATTAAAAAAGTTTTAATTAAGAGTTAAAATCATTTCATTAGACTATCAGTGAACAATGGTATTAACACAAAAAATTAATCAAGTTTTTAAATTTAAAATAAAATTCAATAAATATAAAAATTTTAAATTTCAAATTACATTTTTACCGACGCTTAAAAGTGCCGGTAAAAGCTTTTAAATTTAAAATAAATTCAAATTTCAAATAGGATTTTTGCCAGCACTTTAAAGTGCCGGTAAAAGTAATTTACTTTTAAAGACATTTAAAAGCGCCGGAAAAAATCATGCCATAATTTATCAGACTTTTAGCGGCACTAAAGTACATCACCGCCGGTAGACTTTCAGCGGCATTCACCTAGTCGACGGTAGGCCGGCGGTCAATGAACCGCCTGTAAGGTTTTTACCGGCGGTCAATGAACAGCCGGTAAGGTTTTTACCGACGATTCATTGGTCTTTTACCGGCATTTATAAATTTTTTTGTAGTGATATATATATATATATATATATATATATATATATATATATAAAAGTTAAAACAGTTAGCTAAAAGTAAAACTCTTATGTGAATTGTTGTAAGTTTGACACATGACATTTATTTTATTAAAATAATAATTATCATTTTTAAAATTTCAAAAAAGATAAAAATCTCTCCCTCTCTCTCTCTCTCTCTCTCACATTAAAAATACAAAATAAATTAGTTATCTTTTTAAATCAATTATCTATTTTAATTTTTAAATAATAAACGTTTATATCTATATATAGATTAAAATTATATAAAAATATAATTTTTTTATTTTCTGAAAGATAACATCCATATATGTATATATATATATATATATATATATATATATATATATATATATATATATACACTAGTATGGATAATGTATTATATAACATCCAATAATATATCAATATCTTACGCTTAATGATTACAATTAATTTTTTATAATTTTCTAAATGATAACATTATTTTATTAATTTTTTAAATTTTTTAAATATTTTAACTACTTTTAATTAATACATAGTATGTAATCATTCATTTTTTTCACCTTAATATTACACAATATAAAATATATATCTACAACTTTTATCAATTAAATTTTTTTAACTGTCTAAAGGTAACACCTATATCTATCTATATTAAAATTTTTAATTTTTTCCTTTTTTATTATATAAATTGCACATAATCATTCATTTTTTTCATCAATCATAGAGCTTAAGAGTCAAAAATTGAAATTTCGATTTTTTGTATTTAGATTATGTAAATAAGATTTTGGCATCGAATTTCATCGCACACCACATAAAAGATTAGTATCGGATGAGATTTTAATGTTTATGACACCTCTATTAGCGATTAAAGAATTGGTTACAAAAATACTATTCAAGGTATTAGATTAACATATTTTCTTTCAATTATAAAATATGTAGCAACATAATTTTAAAATATAACTAATTTAGCATGTATATTATTATTAACTATTTTTGCATTTGTGTTATATATATATATATATATATATATATATTTATATATATAGGAAAAATCTTTCTCCAATGGAGTAACTATCATAAAATTTAGTTGATACAACTTTTGGTTGGTATTATATATCATGTGGGTGCAACAAAAATTGTTTGAAATTGATGAAAAATTTCATTGTTCCTCATGTAATGTTAATGTCCCTAATCTAACTTTAAGGTAAATAATAATTATATTTACTAAAACATTAAACAAAAATTATTCCATGATGACAATAAATGCATTTTATAATTTTAATTTATATATATATATATATATATAAATATATATAACTCAATTGTAGTAATTTGTATATCTTATAGGTACAAGTTGAATTTTGAGGCATTTGATGGTTCTAGAAAAGTAATGTTTGTACTTTTGAAGAAGCTAATAATTTAATTAATAAAGATGTTGACAATATTTATGAAATTTTTCTTAAAATATTGATTAGTTAACAATTATTTTAATATCGTCTAATATTCAAATTAATTTAATAATATGTCTATAAACATGATTTAGAAAAATAGAGATTATATAATTCGAGAGATTTTTGAAGATTTCAGGGGTGAATTTTTTGTGTTCGAAATAAGAGTGATAAACAATAATGTTGAGACAAAGGTACTAAGCTTACTGTGTCTAAAGTGTATCATTTTGATCATAAACTTGAATGTTGAAAATTATTGGAATAGATATGTATACATTTATACAATATAATGATCTTTGTTATATTTTCGTATAGCATACGTTGTAACTGAAAATTAAATTGCAGATTAGTATTTTATTTATGTCTTTTATTTTGTTTGTGAAATCTATTAGATCATCAAGTAAAGTGACACATCATTCAAATATAGCAATGAATACTCAAGAATCATATATTACTACTTCAGTTCAACAAGAATTTATTGAAGAATCTCTATTTAAAAAGTTGTATGCAAGATTGATTTTAAGACAGGAAAATTTTTAATTTCTTTAAATCAAAAACATTTTGAATTTTTTTTATATGCTATTTTCATTCAATAAATTATAATACAAGTTTGATTTAACTTTTACAAAATTTACATAATTATATCATACATATAACTTTTTTATATTATTGCTTTGTAATATACAAATGTCAAATAAAAAATATGAAATTTACATATGCTGTCTTTTTCATTAACATAATAATTTATATTATGAATTTCAAAAAATATATATTATTAATAATTTTATTGTTTGATTAATGTATTTCCGTGCATTGCACGGATTTAAAACTAGTAAGTGATAAAGTATAAATCAAATTTGGAGATAAATTTTATTTGTTAATGAAGATAAAATGTTGAAATCTTTAAATGATCAAGTGAATAGAATTATTTGGTAAAATTTAGTATTCAATTATTATTTTGTGTAAAAATATAAGTTATATTCACATGACATACTTTTATCACGTATACATGTATTTTATAATACATATAATATTTTATTTGGACAGTATTTCGAGCTCTAAGTTTTTTATTTATTTTTGGCTTAATAGCCAAATAAGCCATCAACCTTTAGGTCAAAATAGAATTCAGGCTTCAACGTTTTATCGCATGATATTCAATCCATAAACTTTTATTTCGATGGAAATAAACCCTTAACCTTTTAAAATTATGCAATTAAGTCCAAATTTGTTAAATGATACTAACTGCTGTTAGTATATCTAACGTGAAAGCTGACGTAGATAGCTTAGTTGGCTGCCACATGTGCAATACTAACGGTAGTTAGTGTCATTTAATAGATTTGAATTTAATTGCATAATTTTAAAAGATTGAAAGTTTATTTCTACTAAAATAAAAATTTATGGACTGAATTTCACGCGATAAAATATTGAAGATTAAATTCAATTTTGAACTAAAAATTGATAACTTATTTGATTATTAAATCTTTATTTTTCATCGTACATATGTATCCGAGAGAACAAATCAAAAGAAGATTGAACAGTGTGAGGTTGTGCAATACATTTTTCATATTTAAAATGCATTCTAAAAATAATAATTTTTGTTACGTCAATTGTCATTTTCTTTTTCTTAGTCTAACGAATTAAAATTCATCACGTAACTAGATACGATTTATGAGAGGACTCATCTGAAAAAAAAAAATATGGATATAGATTCATACGTTATCATCAATCTAGGCGAAGATTTGGATTAAGTAGCAACTTACATGCATCTGACACATACAATCATTTTGCTCCCGTGTTCCTGGTGCATTGACGCGAGCTGGGTATATGTCAGCATCAGTGCAATTACAGTATGGACAATCAATCGACAGACACATTGTCCTATGGTGCAGTGAGGCCGGGAGTCCATCTCAATTCTTAATTGACAATTTGCCATTGAGTGGATAGTGCCTCCCTTAAAATTAGTTTAAATAAATAGGAAAATTAATTCCGATAAAATTAAAAATAATAAAAAATATATTTAAAAATATATTTTTAATAAAATAATAAAAATTTAAAATTAGAGATAAAAATGTAATTTTACACTCATTTTTTTGTTTTTGTTTTGCTAAAATATGAATGGAGTCATGGTCCACCAGCCTCACCGATGACCTAAATTAGTCCTTAACCATCCATCCGGACACATCTTGTCCCCTCGCTACTGCCTTCTTTTTATTTTAGTTTGAATAATTATTACATACATTGACAGTAAAATTTTTTTACTCCACAAACAACGTTAAGATTATGACATGTGTTTTATAAAAATATTAAAATAAATAAAACAGTACATGTGTCACGATCTTAACGCTGCTTGTGGAGTAAAAAAATTCCACTGTCAGTGTATGTAATAATTATCCTTTTAGTTTTACAATTTTTTTTATTTTTGTTTCTTTCGTTAATTTTAAATTTTCCATTTTATTATTTCTTTCATATTTTTATTTTTTACCTTTGATGTTTTATTTTTTTTATTATTTATAATACTAAATATATTATTTTAATATAAATAAATGTACCATTATTTATTATATAAAATTTTCAATATTTTATATGTTAATATTGAAATATATATAAATAATTTTTAAATATATAATAAATAACGGAATAGGTTTTCAGAATTTCTTCAAAGATGATTTTGTTATAATTTGTCCGTATTGCCAACTTCACGCCCTCCCTGCAATGCGCAAGCCATTGCCACGACTACCATAGCCCAATCTGCATTAAATTCTCCACCTATTCCATCTACTGCCCTTCGTGGACAGTTTTTAACAATCACAGCAAGGCCAGATTTCGTCCATTGTAGACAGAAAGCGCCATTACACTGCTCTTAATTTCCTACTTAGTATATTCATGGATCAATAGGTTGTTTGAATTCTGCAGCATATGAAATCTTTCACAAAAAAATAAAATAAAAATTATCTTTTCATCTTTAATTTTAATGTTTGTTAAAATATTAAAAAAGTCATTAAATTTTATTATTTTATTTAAATAAATTTTTATACTTTTGTTGTATTCAAATAAACCCATAAGCTTTAATTTGTATTCAAGTACGATCTTTTTCAAATAAAAGATACATGTGAATAAAATTTGATTCAAATCAATTTAACATATTAAAATTCGGTTAATTTGTTTTAGTTCAAGTCAATTTTTTAGATTGGTTTATTTGATTAAGTTAGTATCTAAAATTACGAATTAAACTAATTGAAGTAATCTATATTTTTAAATATATTATATATAATATAAATAATTAAATATTATATAATATTATATATATATATCAATTTTTATATAAGAAATTGGGTTTTAAAACTCTTTCAAAGGTTAAATAATTATTTGAATACAAATTAAAATTTAAGAATTTATCCAAGTACAATAAAAGTATAAGGATTTATTTAAATAAAGTGATAAAATTTAAAAACTTTTTTTAATATGTTAATTTTTTTATTATTATATTTAAAAATATATATTTTTAACTATGATTTTATGTTTTTTTAATTTTATCTAAATCAGTCTCATCGAGATAAACACTCTCATGACAATAATTATGATGACAAATCATTTACCCAAAACAAGTTTTAAACCAAAACAACCTTTCCTGCTTTCCATCCACACTTTAGTCCAATTACAAAGAAATAACGTAAGTTCTACAGATTCTTCCTGTTTAAGCCAGATTCGACAAATTAAATTATTTGCGGATTTTAGAAGGATGTGCATTTGACCCTGCTCTTCGTATCAAATATCAATAGACTCCTCATTCATTTAATTTCCGTAACCTTTTTTCCGTTATCCATCTTTTGATTCCCCTTTAATTTTTCTTTATTTATAGTTAATTTATGTTGTCGGGTGGTATCCCTTAGGGGGTATTTTCATATCCGTTGAGGTATACGATATTATCTTTTATGTATTTAGATTTTTATGTACTATGCTACTTGTTATGTAAATAATACTTTGGATGTAAATTTTGAAGCAGAGTGTTAAATGAAATTTTAAACTCAGATATATTCATATTTTAGTATCTGGATCCTGAGTAAGCTGGAGTTGTGTAAAAATAATAAATTTATTTTGAATACATATTGACACTGCAGACAGTCCAATAGACAAATGATTAAGATATATGTGAAATAGTAAAAATATTAGATATTCAAGGCATGACAGATAATTATTACATATACCACTAATAGAGTTTTTTTTTACTTCACAAGCGGGGTTAGGATCATGACACATGTCATATTTTATTTATTTTTTATTTTTTAATATTTTTATAAGACATGTGTCACGATCTTAACACCGCTTGTGGAATAAAAAACTTTCATCGGCGGTGTATGTAATAATTATCCTTATATCTATATATTTTAGCATTGAATTAAATTTTCATGTCTTTTTTTTTTGTTTTCATTTCATTATTTTTTTTTCATATTTTTGTTCTATTTAACAATATCTTTTCTTTTTTTTTGTTTTTATTTGACTCCACTTTGTTTATTTGTTCAAACATCTCACATGAAAATTTTGTTTATTTATTCCATCATTTTTTATTTATATTTTTTATCAACTAATGTTAATTGTGTTTATGATTGTAGCTATTTAATTTATTTAATACTTAAGATTGGTTATATTTAATTTTTTCTATAAGTTTTAATCAGTATTTAATTTCAAATTATTTTTTAAATTTGCATACTCTATTTATGCATTAAGATTTTTAATTCATTATTCAACATGTATTTCAAAATATTTTTTTATAATTTTATTATGTTTTTAAAAAATTATTATAAATTAAAATCATGCATCACATGGGTTTAAATCTAGTTGAAGCTTAATTTTAGGATAATTCCAATTATGCTAAATGGATATATGGTTTAATTTAAAAATAACATAACAAGTGATAAAGTATAAATCAAATTTGGAGATTAATTTTATTTGTTAATGAAAATAAAATGCTGAAATCTTTAAATAATCAAGTGAATAGAATTATTTGGTAAAATTTAGTATTCAATTATTATTTTGTGTAAAAATATAAGTTATATTCACATGACAAACTTTATCAAGTATACAAGTATTTTATAAAATATATAATATTTTATTTGGATAGTATTTGAGGCTCTAAGTTTTTTATTTATTTTTCATCGTATAAATGTACCCAAGAGAACAAATCAAAAGAAGATTGGGCTATGTGGGGTTGTGCAATGTATTTTTCATATTTAAAATGCATTCTAAGAAAATTAATTTTTGTTACATCAATTGTCATTTTCATTTTTTAGTCTAAGGAATTAAAACTTATCAAGTAACTAGATATGAGAGGATTCGTCTGAAAAAACAAATCATGAATATATATTATTACGCTACCAACAATCTAGGCGAGGATTTGGATTAAGTAGCAAATGACATGTATCTGACATATACAGCCATTTTGTTCGCAAGTTCCTCGTGCATTGACTTGTGGTTTTTTTTTTTTTTGGCCAAAGCATGGACCTGTGGCTAGATTTGGAAGAAGTAGAGCTGACAATGAGCTGATGAAGACGCTGATTAAGCTGTTGAGATCAGCAGATGAAGTTGTTAAGAGCTGTTGACTTGGATGGCAATTATTAAGTGAAGCGAAAAAATTAGCTAAGTTGATTGTAAACTGATTATTAAATTGTATAATAACAATTTTTTTACAAATTACCCTGTAAATAAAAAATTACAAAATTTACTCTCTAATCTTTTCTGTTTCCTATCTCTTTTCCATCTTTTTCTTCTTGAACAAGAGTCCCATAATTTGTTCTTTCACTTCTCAAACTGTCTCCTATCTCAATCTCTATTCACAACTTTTAACGTGTCTTGAAATTATTAAACTTCTCCAAAATGACGTCTAACATCTGATTAATATCATCAAGCAGTGATCTTTCTTTTTCAATTGGAGACAGCTTCAGTTTGGCAAAGTAACGGAATAGGTTTTCAGAATTTCTTCAAAGATGATTTTGCTATAATTTTTCCTTATTGCTCACTTCACACTCGCAGCATGGCGCAAGCCATTGCTTCGATTGTTAAGATTGTGTTTAGTATATTACAGATAAAGTGATTACAACAGATGTACTTTCTGGTAAAGAGCTTTACAGCGTTCGCTGCAAAATACTTTACATCTACTTTTGGTTGCAATCACTTTACAGCCGGTAGCTGCAAAATAATTAGGTCGATAAAGTACTTTGCAGCCATTTTCCTCCTACCAAACGTTGTAAAGACTTTACCTTTAATTAAATTGCAACGTAAAATCTTTACTTTAAGCGTACCAAATGCTACCTAAATGTAGCCGAATTTGCATTAAATTCTCCACCTATTCCATGTACTGACTTCTGTGGACAGTTCTTAACAGTCACAATTTAATCAGAAGTCTCAAATTCGAATTTTTAAATATATAATTGTGTTAAAATTTTTAAGAAAAAGTTTTATCGTCCTTTAAATTTTGTCCAATTCGAATCCGAATTAATCTTATACAAAAAATATCGAGATATCGAATGGTCTAAAAAAAAAAGAAAGCGAGCTTTTGCGCACTGTGGAAAGAAAGCGCCATTACACGCCTCTTGTCCTACTTACATTATTCATGGATCAATAAGTGGCTTGAGTTTCAGCGCATCTGAAATCTTTCACAAAAATAGAATAAAAATTATCTTCTCACTTTTAATTTTAATTTTTTGTTTAAATATTAAAAAAATTATTAAATTTTATTACTTTATTTAAATAAGTTTTTATATTTTTATTGCACTCAAATAAACTTTTAAACTTTAATTTGTATTCAAGTATGATATTTCAAATAAAAGATATATATGAATAAAATTTGATTTAAATCTATTTAATCGAGTAAAATTCAATTAATTCATTTTAGCTCAAGTTAATTTTTTAGATTGATTTATTTAATTAAACAAATGTCTAAAATTATGAGTCAAACTAATTGAAGTAATCAATATTTTTAAATATATTATATATAATCAATTTTTTATACAAGAAATCAGGTTTTAAAACTCATTCAAAGGTTAAATAATTATTTGAATACAAATTAAAATTTAGAAATTTATCAAAATACAATAAAAATATAAAGATTTATTTAAATAAAGTGATAAAATTCAAAATTTTTTTAATATTTTAACTTTTTTATTTAAAAACATATATTTTTAATCATCATTTTATGTTTTTTAAATTTTACCTAAATCAATCTCATTTATTGAGATAAACACTCTCATGATAATAATTATGATGATAAATCACTTACCCAAAACAAGTTTTAAACCAAAACAACTTTCCATCCACTGTCTATAGTCCAATTTCAAAGAAATAACGTAAGTTCTACAGATTCTTCCTGTTTAAGCCAGATTCGACAAATTAAATTATTTGCGGATTTTAGAAAGGATGTGCATTTCACCCTGCTCTTAGCATCAAATATCAATAGACTCCTCAGTCATTTAATTTCTGTAACCTTTCTTCCGTTATTAACTTTTGATTTGTCTTTATTTATAGTTAATTTATCTTGTCGTTATCAAGTCCAATAATGCACCTCTGAGAAGATAAAGGAAAATCTAAACCAACCGCGCTTCACAGGCAAAGAGGAAAGAGAGAAGAAAAAAATGGAAGAGCTAAAGCCCAGGTCTCCCAATTGTGCGCCTCTCACCCCAATAGGCTTCTTGGAAAGAGCGGCCACCGTGTACGGCGATTGCACTTCCATTATCTACAACAACACTTCCTTCACGTGGTCAGAAACCCACCGTCGATGTCTCCGGCTAGCTTCTTCCCTCTCATCCGCCCTTGTCGGAAGGGGCCATGTCGTCTCCGTTTTAGCCCACAGCATCCCCGCCATGTACGAGCTTCACTTTGCTGTTCCCATGTCTGGGGCTATACTCAACAGCATCAACACCCGCCTTGACGCCCGTACAATCTCCATACTCCTGCGCCACTGTGAATCAAAGCTCTTCTTTGTGGATACACTTTCTCAGTCTCTGGCCCTGGAAGCCATCTCTCTATTTCCTCCTAACAAAAACCCCCCACTTCTTGTCTTAATCGAAGATGATTATGATGGAACTGAGAGCTCCAATTCATCGTCAGCCACCGTTGGTTCTCGCTTCTGTTGCACATACGAGAGCCTGGTGGAGAAAGGTGATCCTGATTTCAAGTGGATGAGGCCTCAAAGCGAGTGGGATCCGATTGTTTTGAACTATACATCAGGTACGACATCATCTCCAAAGGGAGTGGTTCACAGCCACAGGGGAATTTTCATGATCACGCTTGATTCTTTAATCGAATGGGGAGTTCCAAAACAACCAGTCTACTTGTGGACTCTCCCAATGTTCCATGCCAATGGGTGGAGTTTCACTTGGGGCATGGCTGCTGTTGGTGGGACCAATGTTTGTGTCGGCAAATTCGATGCCCCACTCATCTATGGTTTGATAAAAAAGCATGGTGTCACCCACATGTGTGGAGCGCCTGTCGTGCTTAACATGTTATCAAATTCTCCTGAAATTAAACCACTCCAAAGTCCTGTTAATATCCTCACGGCCGGAGCTCCACCGCCAGCGGCTGTGCTTGCCAGGACCGAGTCACTCGGTTTCATAGTGAGCCACGGCTACGGATTAACGGAAACGGGAGGGCTGGTCGTGTGTTGTACTTGGAAAAGAGAATGGAACAAGTTGCCAGCGACGGAGAGAGCGAGGCTGAAAGCGAGACAAGGAGTGAGAACTCTGGGTATGACGGAAGCGGACGTGGTGGATCCTGAGTCGGGACTGCGTGTAAAACGAGACGGGTCAACTCTTGGGGAGATAGTTCTGAGAGGGGCCTCTGTTATGTTGGGGTACTTAAAAGACCCAAATGGCACAGCCAAGTGCATGAAAGAAAATGGCTGGTTTTACACCGGAGATGTTGGGGTGATGCACGCCGATGGATACATGGAAATCAAAGATCGTTCAAAGGATGTGATAATCAGCGGCGGAGAGAATATTAGCAGCGTTGAAGTCGAGTCAATTCTGTATGCTCACCCAGCAATCAATGAAGCAGCGGTCGTGGCTAGGCCAGATGACTATTGGGGAGAGACTCCTTGCGCTTTTGTGAGTTTGAAAGCCGGTTTAACTCAGAAACCGAGTGAGAAGGAGATAATAGAGTATTGCAGAGCTAAGTTGCCACGCTACATGGTGCCCAAAACGGTGGTGTTTAAGGAGGAATTGCCCAAGACTTCAACCGGGAAGATTCAGAAGTTTGTTCTGAGAGAAAAAGCAAAGAGGATGGGTTCATCTTCCAACTCGCGGGTGAGTAGGATGTGAGCCGGGTTGACTCGGTTTGTTGGTCATTGTCGTTTAGGATTATTGTCTCGAATCTCCCTCGGCAAGCTAAAGATTGGTTTGTCTTTAATTTTTTTTTTACATGGTTTGTCTTTTCTTTGGAATACAAGTCAAACTCTGAAATGAAAATAGAACCAATTTTACATAATTAATTTTAGTGTGAGCTTTAAAAAAATCATAATAGGTAAGTTAAGCAGCATGCATGAGGGTGTAACAATATTTAAAAAAAAATAATAAAATACAGTATTCTTTTGCAATGGGATCTAACATGTATATTATTTTCGTATTACATTTTCCGTTGGCTACCATGTATAAATGTTATGTAAAGTACTAAAAATAATTATCTTATAAATTGTCAATGAAATTTTTTAACTTCACAAACCGGATTAAGATAATTAAACATATTCTTTAAACATATTAAGAAAATAAAAAAATAAATAAAAGATAATTATTCCATATACCATCAATGAAATTCTTTTTACTCCATAAGTAGAGTTGGATCAAGACGCATGTTATATTTTATTTATTTCTTATTTTTTTTAATATTTTTATAAGATATATGTTATGATTTTAACACCGTTTATGAAGTAAAAAAATCTATTGACGGTGTACGAAATAATTATCCATAAATAAAATAAGACATGTGCAATCATTTTAATCTCATTTGTGGAGTTAAAAATTTTCGCTGTTAGTGTATATGATATCAATCCTAATACTAAATGTTTTTTAGTTTATAAAAAAGGTCGGATACCATGTAAATTGTTTTTGCACTCAACTTAGCCATCTTAAAAGATTAATACCCTATTAAACAAACATTTGGAGAGGGGTAAGGAGTTTTATATGTGACAAAGTTTCAAGCAAGATTAGTCTAAGATTGTTAAAACGGATAAAGATACTTGTGGTTTATATGAAAAAAAGATTAATAAATAAAAATTTATAAAATGATTTTACTTTTATTTTATATATGACAAAATGGGTAGTTGGAAAAAGTTTCAAATGAAGATAATCGCACTTTTGTGGTTTTTAACATTGTTGAGAAAAATGAACCATTGTTTAAGAAAATAAATAGCTTAAATCGAAAAAAAAAGGTTTTGTTAACAATTTTTTGATTGAATGATTAATAACGAGTTATGACATATTGAAAGATTTAATTTTAATCATCCGTATCTTGCACTATTATAAAAAAAATTAAAATCTCATTAACAATAGAATATATATTAGCATGATTTATCAAGGTTAAAAATTAGTATTAATAATAAAAGGTCCAGTTTAATTAACATTAACAAAATATATTTTTACTTGAAAATTGGAATGAGCTTTAACAATGATATATTTGTTTACTATGAATTTACATAAATCTCTTCAAAGATTTATGTCTCAATACATAAGATGAGAGACATCACAAGAATAAAATACAATATTCTTCAACAATTGGATCTACCATATGTAAATGTTATGCATCATATTAAATATTTTCTTAGTTTATAAAAGGTCAAATATGTAAATTGATCTTACACGCTACCTACCTATAATAATAATAATAATAATAATAATAATAATAATAATAATAATAATAATAATAAAAGAAGTTATAAAATGATTGTTTTATATTGTATTTTTTGATCGAAGTTACTTAGAAGTTATGTAGATTGTTTTATATTGTATTTGACAAAATGGTTACTTGGCAGTTGGAAAATGTTTCAAATGAAGACAGAACTTCTATGGTTCTTAATATTGTTGGGGATAAAGGATCATTCCTTAAGAAATAGAGGTTAAGTAGTAGGAAAATCATATATATAAATACAAATAGGATCTCATTTTTAGTTATAAAAAAAGAGTAATATTGAAGTTTTGGAATGTCCTTTAAGCATACTAAGAAAATAAAAAATAAATAAAATAGAACATATGTAATTATTCTATTTTCGCTTATGAAATTAAAAGACTTCACTGATAATGTATAAGATTAATTCTAACACTAAATGTTTTTTAGTTTATAGAAAAGCTCGAATACCATGTAAATTGTTTTTATACTCTACTCACCCATCTTAAAAGATTAATAAATAAAAATTTATAAAATGATTGTACTTTTATTTTATATGACAAAATGATGGTTAGTTGGAAAAAGTTTCAAACAAAGATGATCGCACTTCTGTGGTTCTTAACATTGTTGAGAAAAATGAACCATTGTTTAAGAAAAAAAATAGCTTAAACCGAAAAAAAAATTTGCTAATAATTTTTTGATTGAATGGTTAATAAAAAATTATGATATATTCCTTTCAAAAAAAGTTATGATATATTAGAAGATTTAGTTTGAATCATCCATATCTTGCACTATTATAAAAAAAAAATCAATATCTCATTGACAATAGAATATATATTAGCATGAGCTATCAAGGTTAAAAATTAGTATTAATGATAAAAGGTCCAATTTAATTAACATTAACAAAATATATTTTTACTTGATAACTGGAATATAATCATAAGTTAACTAACTAATACTTTCTTTTGAAACTATCAACCGGTATATAAAATTTATATTTATTCAAGTAAAATTGTATTTATATCATGTAAAATATCAAAATTTCGTATCGAAATTTGTGTCGACATGCTAAACAAAAATATTTTTATAATTAATTTTAGTCTAAGTTAAAGATTGGTTTGTTTTTTATTTGGAATACAAGTCAAATTCTGAAATGATAATGGATCCAATTTAATATAATTAATTTTAGTGCAAGCTATAAAAACAAATAATAGATAAGTTAAGCAGCGTGCATGACGGGGTAACAATATGAGAAAAAAATGAATAAAATACAGTATTCTTAGCAATTGGATCTAATATGTATAATTTTTTTATTAATATATTTTCATTTGAAATTACAATTGAGTTTCACCTCATAGTTTCATTGGCTACTATGGATAAATGTTATGTATTGCACTAATTTTTTTTTTTATAAAAAGGGTTAAATACCATGTAAATTGTTTTTACACTCTACTAACCCATCTTAAAAGATTAATAAATAAATTTTTTTAAAATGATTGTATTTTTTTTTATGACAAAATGGTTAGTTGAAAAATGTTTCAAATGAAGATGGCCGAACTTCTATGGTTCTTAACATTGTTGAGAATAATGAACCATTGTTTAAGAAAAAAATAGCATGAACCAAAAAAAAATGAAGTTTCACTAACAATTTTTTGAGTGACTGGTTAATAAATAATTATGATATGTTGGAAGATTTGGTTTTGTTGTTGTATAAAACAACAGTAAGTGATTGCTGACGTCAATGTCTGTATTCTCTTTCCACTTGTCTCCAAAAAACTTCTGTAAAACAAGAACGTAAGGGGTGGTTCCTTTCGTAGGCACTCCGATGCTTAAGTCAGCAAAAGGTTCTTGAGTATTGGGAAACGCAAAAGCCAGAAGTCTCAAATTAGAGAATAGAATAATACATGTGGCATATTTATAGGCGACTAAATTACCATTATTGCAAAGTAATCACGTGGAGGGTGATTTCATCATTTTAGAAGAGTTCGTGCTCCAGTATGACTCTAACTCGAACACCATTAACTATGTGACGACAGACGTCTATCGCACGATGGGAGATTACGGAACGTAGCAACGCTTAACTGGCGGCAGACATAACGCGGATAGTCATCTGGCGGCAGATATGAGGTGACAGAGTACCTTCTGTTGACGGGAGGACCCAACCGCATAGGCGACAGAGTACCTTCCACTGGTCCGCATATTGTCCTGCAAGGCTTATGAGGTCTCTCGCCTGATGCACGTGGCCCGATGATATTATGCCACGTGGCGGACTCTGTCGATTTTTGGGCCTCAGCCTAATGGTTATGGGCTTAGCCGTATCAATTGCTCCCCATTCTCTTATTGGATTTTTCCAATAAAGAGAGTATATATATTTGAATCTGGGATATTTTAGTCTTTTTTTGAATTTTTTGTTGTTTCTTTGTATTTTTGCAGGTAAAAAGGTCCAACTCTGCGGGAGGTGTTTCGTGGTGCTCGACGCTTGGTATTCCCTGTCGCAACTATATAAGCAGCAGAGGCTCAACATAATCGCGCAAGGAATCCTTTGTACCAGCACTCTGTCGTGCATTCTAACTCTCTCGTTGAGTATAGTCTGCCGCATCATCTAACCTCTTGCGAACACTTGTCTCTCGCTTCTCACATAGAGCCTCTCATTCGTGACCTATCGCTGGTAGTAAGTTTCTCGCGTATTTTATCTCTCGCAAATCTAGTAGTCTCCCGCAGATCATAGGTCTCCCGTAGGTCTTAGGTATCCTGCAGGTCATAGGTCTGTCGCAGGTCCTAGGTAGTCTCTCGCCTTTGTCACCTGTCCTCCTTAGTTCACTGGTCCTTAGGCATGTCTTCTCGACATATAAGCAGGAAAGTATTGAGGAAGGGCGGTGTTGAGTGCTCGCTATCAAACGCGGACTTAAAAGAAATCAACACCCGCTTCCCCTTCCCTCCAGGTTACCAGTATAGACTCCCAAGCAACATGGAATATTCTCCTGACCTAGTTACTAGCGGTGTAACAATACATAAAGCGTCCGTAGTCTTTAGTTTTCGCTTTCCTCTTCCTGAGTTTGGTCTAGCTTTCCTTAGGTACAAGGATATTGTCCCCTGCCAACTCCATCCTCATGCATGGGCTCAACTCGTAGGATTCTCCATAGTATGCCAAAATTTAGGCATCGTTCCTACCGTTCCCCTTCTAAGTGCATTTTTTAGAGTTCGCGGGTTAAAAGGGTTAGTTACATTCTCTCTCCAGAGGTTGAAAGTCGAAGGGTTTTCCAATAAGATTTTTACGGACCTTTCCAATAAGTTATGCAAATTTGAGAGTGAGTGGGCCGTTGTTGAGATTCCAAGGGATTTAAGAATCCGTACTAGATGGAATCGTGACACTATCGACCACTCGCAGCGCTCGGAAAAGTTTAATTTAGCTACATTAAAGGACCACCTAGGCGAGTCCATACAACACATCTGTTCTACTGGGGAGCGAGATTTGTTTTCCCTTTTAACCCTTGAGAACATCACAGCGGCCGGTTGGGGAGTAAGCAGAGTTATCTCCGGAACTTCAACTATTACGTCGAACCTTCGCTCATCCTCGCATACACCTAGTCCCAGTTCTAGTCGTACGCTCGTGGTTCCTGTAGCTGAACCATTTACCCCCATAGGTCGTTTAGTAGATGAATTTTCTTCTGACTCGAGGGAAGAAATACCTGGGACCGCTGGCACCGATGATTCACCTGAGGAGGATCTTGAGTGGAACCAAGGCAACACTTTCGAGAGTCCCTTCTACGATTTTTCGTCTGATGAAAACTTGGCTAACTTAGACGGTTTTGGTGACATTTTAGGTTTTTAGCGATAATTCTTTTTATCATTATCGAATACATGGTTATCGTGACATTTTAGGTTTTTAGCGATAATTCTTTTTATCATTATCGAAGACATGGTTATCGTTTTTTGACTTGGTATGCTAATTTTTCTTCTTGTGTTATGCATATATGAGCTTCTTAAATGCCATGCGCCGAAGGAAAGCCATCGTTTCCTTTTCTGGGATTCCATCAGAAGATCCCCCACCATGTACACAGCCTGGGGTTGAGGTTTCTACTTTGGAGAACCCACGCGCTCCTACTCCTCCTCCTCCTCCAACCACGGGTGAGTTTAATCGCCCTGTACAAAAGATTGGAAGAAGTAAATGGAAGAGGTACCTTATCCGTGACCGTAGCTCAGACGAACGTGAGAGCTCGGGATCTCAAAGGAGTGAGCCCGTTGCCCAAGAGGGTGACCCTGAACGTTCCGAAGGTGCACACGTACCTCGTAAGCCTCGTAGGAAGAATAGGAAGAGGCTCATCATTAAAGATGCTATGGCTACGAGGCCAATTTTACCAAAGGTAGCGCCTCCTACTCTCAGGCATTACCAAGTGGATGGTGGGAGGATAGTTGATGGAGATGACTTCCAAACCTACCCCGACGTTAACGACAACGACAGTATTGAGGATCTCGGGGTAGCTTCTCGTCTAGTGTGGAGCACTATCCTCTCGCGCGATGAGAAAGAGATCTTCAAGAACCTTTCTGCAGGTGAAGACACCTCCGATTATCTCGTGATGAAGGTAAGAGCTTTAAGCTTCTTTTGGAGTGCATATATTTTACCTTTTTTTTTGAGTTTTTGATCACTTTCTTCATGTTTTGCCAGGATGCTAAACAAGTGGTGGCTGTCAATGCGCAGCACCGGACTTTAAGAGAGCGAGCTGAGAAGGAGCTGAATGATCTTCGAAAGAAGTGCATGGTGCTTCAAAACGAGGTTTTCCAACTCCGTCCACTTTCCAACAGGGTAGACGAGTTGAGGAAGGATAACGAGTCTTTGAGACGGCAAAATATGGACCTCAATCTAAAGTTAAAGGAAGAGCAAGCGAAGGTTGCTTCTCTTCAGGGGTACCGGGAGGCTTATAATAAAGCGACGCATGATTTCGAGGCCATGAGGTCGCAATGGGATGAGGCTATCGAAGAAATGCAAAATGTGTTAGATCGGCAAAAGGAGGTCCAAGCCGAAGCTGTCTGTGAATACTGCCTGTCCCAAGACTGCTTTGAGAGAAAGCAAGTTTATTCAACGGGATCTGTCAAGTACGACTTCTATCTTGCTCATTCTTGGCTAGATAAGTAGAGGCCTAATGAGACCTTCCTTGACCTATTATTTACTGAAGAGGTCGAGTTTTATGACGCTTCTCCCTCGACTAAATATGAACCCGACTCAAAGGATTCAGAGGATTACTTGGAGGAAGGGGCTGTGGATGACTTGAAAAACCTCGAAGGTCCCTAGCCCCCTCGCAAGCCACGCGATCAGCTCGAATCTATTGAGGCACACGATCAACCTGAGTCTATTGAGCCACGCAACCAACTCGAGCCTATAAAGGCATTGCAAGGATTAGACAGCAAAGATCTTCAACTTTCTGACTCCACTGCTTTCGATCTTGTGCCAGACTTTGCTGTGTCGAGATTGCGGGGCCTTCAAGTGACGTTCCCCCTTTCAAGGCTGCTTCACCTGAAGATCCAAACGCAGGTCCAGCTCTCCAGAATGTTGACACAACGCCTTCTCTGCATGCTGACTCAATTCTCACTATAGAGTGATTAGGATATTTTCCTTTTTCATTTTGTTTTTTCATTTTAGTTGTAATTCATACAAATGATGTACAGTTTTACTTCTAATGAAATTCACAGTTTCTTTTGCAATTTTTCCTCTCTTTACATACTTGCCATATTACCACAAAGTACAATTTGTTAACATGCATGATGTGCTTTTGAAATACGACAATAATTGACATGTTATCATATTCATAAGAGTTTTAACATTTTGCATCGCAATATGCTAAAAATGCTACAACACAAAGACATTTTAATGACATAACATGCTTTTCGGCTTAGCATACCTTTTTGTCATGCCATACTATATTGCTCCCCAAGTTTTTCTTTAAGATAACGTTACTTCCTGCTGAAAGAAGAACTTTTACTCGAGCCTTGTGCCTGTCTCGCACATTATCCGCTTAAAGACTTGTGTGCTCTGTTTGCCCGTCTCGCACCCTTTTATGCTTAGGGACTTTTCGTTTGCCCATCTCGCACCCTTTTATGCTTAGGAACTTTTATTCACCCGTCTCGCACCCTTTTGTGCTTAGGGACTTTTCTTTTGCATGTCTCGCACCCTTTTGTGCTTAGGGACTTTTCATTTGCCTGTCTCGCACCTTTTTGTGTTTAGGGACTTTTATTCGCCCATCTTGCACCCTTTTGTGCTTAGGGACTTTTTGTTTGCTCATCTCGCACTGTGCTTAAGGACTTTTATTCGTCCGTCTCGCACCCTTTTATGCTTAGGGACTTTTTGTTTGGCCAGCTTTTTCCTCTGTCATTTTCATTGCTGTAATACGTTTATCAATTAAATTGTCATTGTATAAAACATAAAATATGAATAACTGGCTTTCTTATTCATAAATTACTCAATAGCATCACATGGTATTTGCGAAGTAAAGCATAAAATAATGACAGAAAAATAAGAACAATAAAGTAAAAAATACAGCATTCTCATTGCCAGTACAACTTAATATGGTTAACATTCCAAGTCTTCAAGATCTTCTTTCCTTGTAGGGTCTCCGAAGTGCACGTGCTAGGTCCAATCATTCTTCTGATTTTGTAAGGTTCTTCCCAATTGGCTCGGAACTTACCATTTTCTCTATGAGCATTTGTAATGGCCGATTTTCTCAGTACTAAGTCTCCTTCTTGTAATTCCCTGCTCTTAACTCGTGCATTGTAGTAAGCGGCTATATGCAGTTGGTAAGCAGCCAATTTAATCTTCACTGTGTCCCTTAGTTCATCTATTAGATCAAGATTTTTTCTAAGCCCTCAGGAGAACATAAGGGATCAGCCTAGGCGATACAGCTCCAATCTCAGCTGGGATAAGGGCCTCAGTCCCATACACCAAATTAAATGGTGTTTCTCCTATCGACACCCTACTTGTCGTCCTGTAAGCTCATAGGACAATTGGGAGTTCATCCACCCATACTCTTTTTGCTTTGTCCAGTCTAGTTTTTAACTCATGCAATATTGTTCAATTGCTCACTTCGGCCTGCCCATTGGCTGGTGGGTAGGATACGGATGATATTCTTAGCTGGATATTCAGGCCTTTGCAAAATTCTCGAAATGCGTCACAATTGAATTGCTTTTCATGATCAGCATTCAACACCCGAGGGATTCTGAAGCGGCAGATGATATCTTTCCATACAATTGCTTCCACCTTCTTCTCAGAAATTGTGGCCAAAGATTCTACCTCTATCCATTTTGTAAAGTAGTCTGTGGCTACTAGCAGGTATTTCCTTTGCCCAGTGCTTAAGGGGAAAGGTACTAAAATGTCGTGCCCTTATTGTGCAAACGGTGTTAGTTGAAGGGTGCTCTGAAGGGCAGATACTGGTGCAGATGCTATAGCAGCAAATTTCTAGCATTTTTTCACACTTCCTCACCTTTTCAATAAGATCCCTTTTCAAAGTTGGCCAATAAAACCCAGTGTGCAATATCTTCGTAGCTAACGCTCGAGCTCCTAAGTGTTCTCCACATATGCATTCGTGAACCTCAACCAATACATACTCAGCTTGTTCAGGCCTTAAGCATTTTAGCAAACGCATAGTAAACCCACGTTTATAGAGGTCCCCATTTACCATCGTGAACCTGGCTGATAATAATATATTTGTTATATTATTTATGTTTTAATTACCACATTTATTGCTATATTCTTGTGTAAAATTAATTGTTTAATGTATCTTATGAATTAATTTTGAGAAAGTGATTTGGAATTAATTTTGGAAGTTATTAAATGAAATCAAACAATAAATCTTGCAATTGGAATAAATTTTGAAATATATATTGTTTGACTTTCTAAAGATATAAAAAATCTTGATTTTCTTTAAGGACTTTTGGGACCACATGATTAAAACATAATAAAGGGTTGAGATTTATTCTTGACTAAGAAGAAACCTTAAAAATCTTAAAAGAAAAATTATAAAAGGGGACAAGGGGCGGCAGCAAAGTGGTATTGTTTTTGGAACTATTTTGTTGTGTCTTCTTTGTTGTGTTTTCGTGTTTTGCAGAGTTTGCTGGGCAAAACAGAGCTTAAAAAGAAAGAGAGCTGCTAGTTTCTTTGTGTTTGCCGCAGCTTCAACGAGGAAGAAAGAGCAGTAGCCAAACCTAAGCAGAAGTCATAAAGTAGCAAGACCCGAGCCTCAGAGAGGAGTAGTACACGCGAGTTTAACCTTGAATCGAAGCTGTTGTGTGTTGCTGAACATTGGAGCAAGCTGCCGAATTGCTGTCTAGTTTATAACGTGAAGTACTAGTTTGTGGCTTAAAGGCAAGAGCTAATTGAATGCAAGACACGTGCTATTGTCCACATTCAATGCCATCTCTCGCTAATTCCTTACTGTTTGGTTCACATACAGGAGCTTCACTTTTGTTTAAAAGGGTGGTTTTTAATTTTATGTTTATTTTAATACTTTATTAGACTATATATATTTAATTAGTTATTGTTTAATTGAAGCATGATTTCTTTTGTTAATTTGATGTTGTGTGCTATATTAAACATGAACTAATTTATTTACTAAGAATTTGATTGAGTCTACTTGCATATTTTATGTTTTTATGATTAATTGATCAATTCTTATTTCTAGTATTATTCATTGTGATTAATTCAATCTTTTGATTTGTGTTATTGATTGGCCACCTTTAGTATAAATTAATTGATTGTTTGAGACATGGTAAGGGTACACATCATATGCTAAGCCATGTATAGCTCTCTTGAATGATTGAATAAATATTTGATGCATACATCAAGCTAGAATATTTATTTGGTTCTTGTTATATGTTCTTCCATTCTTAATGGGTTTTTAGTCATTGATTATGCTACACATCATAGCTAATTAATGATTAAAAAATACTTGATTATAGTTGCCATCAAACAGAGTAATCATATATTAGGAAGAATGAACCCTACAATTGAATTGAGATTTTTAGGATTGAAAACATAAAATTGCAATGTATTGGTGAAATCAAATTCCTAGGCTTTTCTCTATTGGTTAATTTCTTGATTTTATTAGGGTAATTAACTTAATTAGTTAATTTAGTAATTAATTAGATACTTAGGTAATTTCTTTTATTTGACTTTTATAATTTTTAGGGCATAGGTAGTTAAATTTTAATTGAATAAATTTAGCAAATCTCAGTGGGATCGACTTTTGTATTTGCACGCTATATTATCTTGATTCGTGCACTTGTGAAAATATAACTTTTTGTTCATCAAGTTTTTGGCGCCGTTGCCGAGGATTTGTCTTAATTTTATTCAATTTTATTTAACTATGTGTGTTTTTCTTTTATTATTTTTCTATTAGCTTAGTAAATTTATTTAATTTCTTTTTCTTTTTCTTTCTTTCTTTAGGTAATGGATGTAAGGTCGACGATCACTTGGTCAAGAGATAGTGCCCATCAACGATCAAAATCACAAAATCGGTAGGAAAGCAAAGGCACAAGAAGAGGAACTAGTTGAAACCAACATGGAGTTACAAGTTGGGAATCAAGCTGAAAATCAAGTTCAAAATCATGTTCAAAATCGTCCTATGAAGGAGTTTGCACGTACTACTGTTGGAACATCACCGTCATGCATAGTTCCCAATGATGTAGCCAGAAACTATGAGCTTAAGAATATTCATTTTAATATGCATCCTTCTTTTCGTGGTGCTGCTATTGAAGATCCTTTGACATTCATTCGGGATTTTTATGCAACTGTTCAAACTTTTCCTTTGCAGGGGTTAACTGAGGACCAACTACGAATGAGATGTTTTCCCTACACCTTGAAGGATGCGGCAAAGACATGGTTCATGTCCATAACACCAGCCTCACTTACCACATGGGATGCAGTGTACAATAAGTTCATAGGTAAGTTTTACTCACATGCCAAAACCACTGAATTGAGGGGTAAGATTGCAACATTCACACAAGCAGATTGTGAGGCATTTCATGAAGCTTGGGAACATTTTAAATTGCTTTTGATTCAATGTCCACATCATCGGTACCCATTAGAATTGCAAAATCAATTTTTTTTATGATGGACTAACTCAAGCTTGTCAAGCTATGGTTGATAATGCTGCTAGAAGTGCTATGGGAGAAAAGACTGCACAAGAGACCTACGAGCTCTACGAGATGCTTGGAGCTAATTTGCAACAAAAGAGTATTAGAGGTAAATCTAGAGGTCTTTATGAGATTAACACTAACACTAAGTTGGCAATGTAGGTTTCAGAATTAACCAAGCAAATAAAGTCTATGTGTGCTATGATGACGGGTCAAAGAATGCCAATTCCAATGAGGTATGTGGAATTTGTAGGATTCATGGTCATGTTACTAATGGTTGTTCTTCTAGTGAAAAATTTCCAGATTTTGTTGAGCAAAACTCTCATAACCCACAGGTGAGGAATGATCCTTTTTCAAATACTTACAACCCGGGTTGGAGAAGTCATCCTAATTTTTCATGGAGCAACAACCAGAACCAGAACCAAGCAATTTCTTCTTTCCCACTACGGAAGCCATCTTTAGAAGATACTTTGCAAAACTTTCAAGAAGTTTGCCAAAGTAATCAACAGAGCAATGAACAATGATTCCAACAACTAGAGGCTTCTCAACGGAAATTGGAAATCCAAGTTGGACAAATTGACGAGGCATTGCAAGGCCATGTTCCTGGAAAATTTCCAAGCCAGCCTGAGCAAGCCAAAGCAATTACTATTTTGAGAAACGGTAAGGTATTTGACAATAAAATGAATGATGAATCTGATAAAAGTTTAACCTTACCTGTAGGTGATGAGGTTTCCAAGGAGAAGCAACAAGATAAAAGTCTAAGTGGTGGCAAAAAGAAGGATATTGAAGAACCGAGTCAAAGTAAGGAGTCCAATCCATCTTGTCAAACTCCTAAGTTACACAAGGCTCAACACCCCTATGTTCCTCCTATTCCGTTTCCAAGCCGACTCAAGAAGAGCAAATTGGATAATTCATTTTCTAAAATATATGATATTTTGTCTAAAGTTAATGTGAACTTACCTTTGCTTGACATGATCAAGAACATGCCATCTTATGCAAAGTTCTTAAAGGAATTGAATACTCACAAGCGTAAGGATAAGCCAAATGAAAAGGTAATGGTTTCAGAAACGGTAAGTGCTGTGCTTCAAAGTAATTTGCCACCTAAATTAAAAGATCCAGGGAGTTTTAATACCGACATTACTGTGAGAGGTTCAAAGAAGGAAAGGCTATGTTAGATTTGGGTGCAAGCATCAATTTAATGCCTTCTTCTGTTTACTTGCAATTAGGCTTAAGAGAGCTAAAACCTACTATAATGTCTCTACAACTTGTTGATCGTTCAATTAGATATCCTAAAGGCATTGTGGAAGATATTTTAGTTCAAATTGATAAATTAATCATTTCTGTTGATTTTGCAGTTTTAGACATGGAAAGACAGTTAGATAATGAGCATGAGCTACCCATTTTGCTTGGACGTCCATTCATGGCTACAGCAAAGACAATAATTGATGTTCAAAATAGGAAACTAACCATGACAGTCTTAGATGAAACTATGGAATTTTCTGTGTTTAATTCTTTAAAATTACCTACAGAATCTAATGATTGCTTCTCAGTTGATGTTTTGGACTTAGTTGTTGACTCTAATTTTGTGCAAGATAAAGCATATGACAAATTGGCTGGGGAAGCTAAGAAGCTCTAATTGAATGAGTTGAATGAGATTCGAAATGAAGCCTATGAGAATGCAAAGATTTACAAGGAGAGAACAAAGTTGTACCATGACAAATCTATTCTTTGGAAAGAGTTCAAACAAAGTATGAAAGTTTTACTTTATGATTCACGTTTGCGTCTCTTTCCAGGAAAGTTGCAGTCAAGGTGGTGTGGACCATTTTTGGTGTGAGAACTGTTTCCTTATGGTGCAGTTGAGATTGAGAACATGAGAACAGGAGCTAGTTTCAAGGTGAATGGGCATATATTGAAGCCTTAGAAGGCACTCCAAAAGGCCAGATAGTGGATTTTGTTGATTTGGAGAAGCCTTAGACCTAGCATTCCGTCTTGCCTAGACATTAAATAAAGCGTTTGTTGGGAGGCAACCCAACTAGGTATGATTTTTCATTCTTTTTTTTTATTTTTTTTATTTTATTGTTTTAGTGTGCACATTCCTACTCTTTTATTAATCTTTGTTTTTCAACTTTGAGGACAAAGTTTGATTTAGGTTTGGGGGTGTGGTTTAGTTGTGTCTGTTTAGTTTATTATTTTTGAAAAAAAATAAAAAAAAAGAAAAAAAACTAAAAAAATTTACTTGGATTTATGTTTTTTCTTTTTCACTAGCCTATGATGAATATGAGAGAATTTTACTATGATTAAGTGATTATGAGAAAGGCAGACTTAGATAATTAAATAATTCGTTATTAATTTTATTCACGTCATGATTGATGAACAATTGAGCACATAAGCCATACTCTTATGAATTGTTGATACTTAGTGAATGATTATGTGACCTTGTAAAATTGGTAATCATGCATGACACTCTAGAACTTGTTTTATTACACTTGAGGAGAAATCATAGGCAATTGATTGACTTAGAGATTTAGGCATTCTTTGGATCATTTGAGCCTTTCAAGCCTACAATATTACAAATTATTCACTACTATACCCCATTGAGCCTTATTGAAAGAATGGCATATGCAAAAGCATATGAATAGCCACCATTCGAATTTTCTTGTAACCTCATTGCCCTTACCCAAATTAGCCTGAAAAGTAATGAATGTACCCTTAAAGAGAGCTTTAATGCACATATCTATCATTGAGGGGATGTGATTCAAGAAATATTTTCAAGCTAATAAAAGAAGAGGTTACAAAAAAAAAAGTTGTGTGGATCATGCCTTGACTCCATTGTGATGAAAAAAAAGAAAAGAAAGAAGGAGGAGTTTAAAATGTGGCATGGAAATTGTCATCCACAAACATATATATGAAAAAAGATAGGTTTAGGGATTGTGGAGATAAATATGTGGAGTTTAACAAAAAAATAGAAAAAGGAAGTGAAAAAAAAAAAGAGAGAAATTTAGTATGTGCTAAGCATTGTTAGCTCTCTTGTTTTGATTTTTACATTCCCTTCCTTTGTTAACCAATACTTTGGCCAAACATTATAAGCTAATAAAGACCTATTGATCTAAGTTCATTTTATTGTCTACATTAATGGAGAGATGTAAGAAGAGCAAGCCTATGGAGTGTCAATAAAATATAAAAAAAAAATTTGAGATCACATCAATTATTCATGAGTTGCATAATTTTAATTGAGTATTGACAAGGAATTTGAGTTTGGCTAATCACACACACACATCTGATATCATGATTTGAGTTAATTAACGTTTGAATTATGAGATTATTGATTTGTGTTTTGAACAATTACTTGAATTATAGATGTGAGGTATACTTGAGGCAATGTGTGGAAATCAAGTGAAATTGAATTTACATGAATTTGAGTGAAAGATTTTCGGTGTTATTGAGTTTTCACCTTTGTTCTTAAAGGTCACAAGCAAATGCATTTTCTTTTAATTTTGCTCGAGGACTAGCAAAAATGTAGGTTTGGGGGTATTTGATAATAATATATTTGTTTTATTATTTATGTTTTAATTACCTCATTTATTGCTATATTCTTGTGTAAAATTAATTGTTTAATGTATCTTGTGAATTAATTTCGAGAAAGTAATTTGGAATTAATTTTGGAAGTTATTGAATGAAATCAAACAATAAATCCTGCAATTGGAATAAATTTTGAAATATATATTATTTGACTTTCTAAAGATATAAAAAATCCTGATTTTCTTTAAGGACTTTTGGGACCACATGATTAAAATATAATAAAGGGTTGAGATTTATTCTTGACTAAAAAGAAACCCTAAAAATCTTAAAAGAAAAATTATAAAAGGGGACAAGGGGCGGCAGCAAAGTGGTATTGTTTTTGGAACTATTTTGTGGTGTCTTCTTTATTGTATTTTCGTATTTTGCAAAGTTTGCTGGGTAGAACAAAGCTTAAAAAGAAACAGAGTTGCTGGTTTCTTTGTGTTTGCCGCAGCTTCAACAAGGAAGAAAGAGCAGTAGCCTAACCTAAGCAGAAGTTGTAAAGCAGTAGGACCCGAGCCTAAGAGAGGAGTAGTACACGCGAGTTTAACCTTGAATCGAAGCTGTTGCGTGTTGCCGAACATTGGAGCAAGCTGTCGAACTGCTGTCTAGCCTATAGCGTGAAGTACTAGTTTGTGGCTTGAAGGCAAGAGCTAATTGAATGCAAGACACGTTCTATTGTCCACATTCAATGCCATCTCTCGCTAATTCCTTACTGTTTGGTTCAAATACAGGAGCTTGAATTTTGTTTAAAAGGGTGGTTTTTAATTTTATGTTTATTTTAATACTTTATTAGACTATATATATTTAATTAGTTATTGTTTAACTGAAGCATGATTTCTTTTATTAATTTGATGTTGTGTGCTATATTAAACATGAACTAATTTATTTACTAGGAATTTGATTGAACCTACTTGCATATTTTATGTTTTTATGATTAATTGATCAATTCTTATTTCTAGTATTATTCATTGTGATTAATTCAATCTTTAGATTTGTGTTATTGATTGGCCACCTTTAATATAAATTAATTGATTGTTTGAGACATGGTCAGTGTACACATCATATGCTAAGCCATGTATAGCTCTCTTGAATGATTGAATAAATATTTGATGCATACATTAAGCTAGAATATTTGTTTGGTTCTTGTTATATGTTCTTCTGTTCTTAATGGGTTTTTAGTCATTGATTATACTACACATCATAGGTAATTAATGATTAAAAATACTTGATTATAGCTGCCATCAAACAGAGTAACCATATATTAGGAAGAATGAACCCTAAAATTGAATTGAGATTTTTAGGATTAAAGACATAAAATTGCAATGTATTGGTGAAATCAAATTCCTAGGCTTTTCTCTATTGGTTAATTTCTTGATTTTTTAGGTTAATTAATTTAATTAGTTAATTTAGTAATTAATTAGATACTTAGGTAATTTCTTTTATTTGACTTTTATAATTTTAGGGCATAGGTAGTTAAATTTTAATTGAATAAATTTAGCAAATCTCAGTGGGATCGACTCTTGTGTTTGCACGCTATATTATCTTGATTCGTGCACTTGCGAGAATATAAATTTTTGTTCATCAGGCACTTTGAAGTTTTAACCACTAGGCTTTATCTCTATCATTAGGAAGTTTTCTTTTCAAAATGTAATCTTTGATTGGGTTTCTCCAATAACTCCCGATCTCAACGTCACAGATTTCCTCTTCTTCAGTGCTCGGTTTGGCCAGGCACTCTATCTTCACTACTCCACCTTTTATTCCCCTAGAGGAGGCCAGCTTCGAAAGAGCATCTGTGTGACTATTCTTGGGTCGGTTTATCTAGGTCAACTGGAAGTTCTTGAATGCTCGTGCCATTAACTAGACTTTTTGCAGATAAGGGACTAGAGCAGGCTCCCGTGCTTCATATTCACCAGAGAACTGTTTTACCACCAACTGTATGTCACTATAAGCCATCAAATTGCTGACTTCCAATTTCTCGGCTATCTTCATTCCGGCTATCAATTGGAAGTTCTTGAATGCTCGTGCCATTAACTGGACTTTTTGCAGATAAGGGACTAGAGCAGGCTCCCGTGCTTTATATTTACCAAAGAACTGTTTTACCACCAACTGTAAGTCACTATAGCCATCAAATTACTAACTTCCAATTTCTCGGCTATCTTCATTCCGGCTATCTTCGTAAGTATGCCATTCATGCAAAATCAGCATAATTCCGGCTCCACTACCGTCCACGCTATGGGCTCCATCCACAAACAATTCCCACCAAATTATCTCTGATTCCCCTTGGGCTTCCCGGCCGGTGCATTCCACAATAAAATCTGCCAATGCTTATCCTTTTATTGCTTGGCGGGGTTGGAAGTGTATGTCATATTCACTCAGCTCAATTGCCCACTTGGTTAAACTTCCCGAGTGCTCTGGTTTTTGCAATATTTGCCTTAAAGGCTGGTAAGTTAGGACAGTCACTAAGTGAGCCTGAAAGTACAGCCTTAGCTTTCGTGTTGCCACCACTAACGATAAAGCTACCTTTTCCACTTGGGGATATCTTGTCTCAGCATCGAGGAAAACTTTGCTCATATAGTAGATCGGGTAGTCCTTGTTTCCATCCTTCCTTAATAGGATTGCGCTCACAGCCTTTTCGCCTGCACCTAGATACATAAAGAGTCGGTCTCCAGGTTAGGGTTGAGACAACAATGGCAACTCTTTCAAGTAATCCTTCAATCTTTCGAAAGCATCGTGACACTCTTCGGTCCATTTAAAATTCTTTCCCGCTTTTATCGCCTTAAAGAACGGCAAACTCCTTTCAGCTGATTTGGACAAAAAGTGATTCAAAGCTGCTATCCTCCTAGTTAGCCTTTGAACTTCTCTAACAGTATTGGGCAGCTTCATGTCCAAGATGGCCTGAACTTTTTCGAGGTTAGCTTCAATTCCCCGATTAGTGATCATGAACCCCAAGAATTTTCTCGACCTTACTCCAAACGAGCATTTGTTAGGGTTCAACTTCATCTTGTATTGCCGTAACACCTTGAACACTTCTGTCATTTTCTCAGCATGTGATTCTTCCTTACGACTCTTAATAATCATATCGTCTACATACACTTCCATGGTGTTACCCAACAAATCTTTAAACGTTTTGTTTACCATCCTCTGATATGTAGCCCTCGCATTCTTCAGACCGAAAGGCATTACTCGATAGCAATATGTTCCACTATCGGTAATCAAAAAAGTCTTCTCCTAATCATCAGGGTGCATCATAATTTGGAGGTACCCCGAAATAGCGTCCAAAAAACTTAGCAATTCATATCCACAAGTCTCATCTACCAACTTGTCAATACGGGGTAGTGGATATGAATCCCTAGGGCAGGCCTTGTTCAAGTCGGTGAAGTCCACGCACATCCTCCATTTTCCGTTGGCTTTCTTCACCATCACCACGTTAGCCAACCACTCGGGATAATTAACTTCTCTGATGAAACCCACTTGCAATAACTTTGAAATCTCCTCATTTATAACCTGCTGCCTTTTCGAAGCAAAATTTCTCTTCTTCTGCTTGATCGATTTTGCTCCTGGAACTACATTCAACTGATGATAAGCAACCCCAAGGTCAATTCCAGGCATATCATCGGAAGTCCAAGCAAAGACATCAACATTTTCTTTTAAGCATCGGATTATTTCCTTCTTTGTTTTTTTAGGCAGTTGACTTCCCACGTCTACCACCTTTTCTTCATCTTCTTCATCTAATCGAACTACCTCCATTTCCTCGTCAGGCTTCAGTTTAGGCGGTTTTTCGATTGTGAGAGTCTCTTTTCTTTGGATTCCCTTACACGTGGTGGACGCAATATAACACGTCCTGGCCCTTCTTTGGTCTCCCCTCACTTGACCTACGCTTTGAGGATTCGAGAACTTCATCAGCAAATAGCAAGGATGTACTACCGCCCTTATGTCATTCAGTAACAGTCGCCCGAAGATCATTTTGTAAGCTACTGACGTTGACTTCACTACCATGAACGTTACTTGACGAACAACACTCCTTGGGCTCTCTCCCAACGTGACAGGTAGTTAAACTGCCCCTACTACCTTCACTTTTTCGCCAGAAAAACCATATAAGGGCATAAGGACCAGTTTCAGTCTATCCTCCATGATATTCATCTTCTCAAAGCAATTTCAGTAGATCAGGTTCACCGAACTCCTATTGTCGACTAGAATCTGACTAACTAGATGCTTTGCCACAATTGTTGATATCACCATCAGATCATCATGAGGAATCGTAATGTCTCCCCTATCGACTGGTGTGAAAGTGATGGGCTTCTTATCATGTTTCTCCTCCATCACCGAGTTGACTTGGTAGGAGTGCCGAGCGTAAGACTTTCTGGACGAGGAGGAAGTACTAGCCAACGATTCTCCTCCATATATAACATTGATTGCGGGCCCCGTGGGCTCGTTATCTTCCTCTTGATTCCTCCTACCAAACATTTTATCACCATTTCTCCTGACGTCTTCATTTCTCCTCACATTCCTCCTATTCTCATCTCTTCTGTCCCTAAGGTAATTCCCCCTATTGCCGCTGGATAGTTGTTTTTGTTACTCCTCCACACAAATTGGTTTATCTTTCCTTCTCGCGCCAGCTTCTCAAGATGATTCATCAACTCCCTACACTTCTTTGTGGAATGTCCGTGCGCCGAATGATAGTTACAGTATGTGTCCAAGTTTCAACCCAGATTCCCGGAGGTCTTCTGATAAGTCTCTGAAATATACATTTTTAGAGTATTTTATTTCACGATTTTGGATTAAATTTTGGAATTTTAATGCAATTTCTTCTTAATTTAATTAAATTGCTTTCATGTGTAGGAAGTTCAAGAATAATGAGGAAATCAAGAAAATGGCAAGAAAATAAAAAAATGGTTGGATTTATTGTTTAACCCCGAAAATCCATAGTCTTAGCCTTTTCCAAACCCCAAATCCTATTCCTACCACCTTATCCCTAAATTATTTTTAAACCATAAATTTTACCTAAACCAATTTTCCTATTAGAAACCCTTTAACCCTTACCCTATTATAACCCACCTTAACCTATCCCATTCTCACATAAAGCCCAAGCATTTTTTATGCCCATCTCAAATACCAAAACCCACAAATCTAAAAACATTTCAAATCCAAAACCACTTTGATGTCTTGATCTTTTCTCATGCAAGCCCAAGTAGTATTCAATCATGGATTAGGCATCAACAAGGACACCAAAGAAAGGTGTAGCCCATGGATGTAGCTGCCCAAAACTTTTGAAGAGCCCTAAGAAATAAAAGGGGAAGGCAGCCGAATGGGAGAAGTGTGGAAGATCGGCTGGTGACAGCAACGCAAGTCTTCCCAATTTGCTGCATTTTCTTCATCGTTGTTTTGCTTTTTCTTTGTACATTTTCTTTAGTCAGGAACAATTATGAACCTTATTTTGCTGCTTTATTTTCGGTCTGTTATGGAAGGAGGAACAGCTAGTGACAGTAGCCGCTTGTTCCCCTACTGCATGTTCATCTTCATATCTTTAAGTTTAGTTTTTTATAGGATTTGTTAAGACTTTTAGTTTTAGTTTACTATAAGACATTCAAAGCTTACCTTAAAACTAAGTTTTTGTTTCATTTAAATTGAATAAAATATAGTTTTGTTCTGTCTTATTTCCATGTTTTACTTTTATATTAGTCTACTATGTTAGCACTCTTTCACTATTTTCGGTTTTAGTTTCTCTTAGTTTATGATTCAAAATTTAGTTTTAGTTTAATTTCTTTCCATTGTCTTGTTCTTTTCGTTTTATGTATTTATAGTATCAAAAGTTTGCACTTCATCTTGCTACTCTATTTTGTTTTCATTGTTGCACATTTGCACTGAGTTTCATTGGAAGCCCATGCTGATTGAAGCTGGTAGGTGCGACGTGGGTTGGAGAAAAATGCCTGGAGGCATGTGGCTTCGACGGATGTTGCGGCGTGGCTGTCCTTGGTATTGCATGGAAGCAGGAGCTGGAGTTACTTCTTGGTTCTGGGTTGGTACTACTCTCTTTACGTGGCAGAGCTTGGGCTGTGCGTCGCTAGTTGGAGTGACAAGCCGACTGGTGTGAGAGCAGGGACATCTGGCTGGCAGCTTTAGAATTTGTTTTGTTAATTTTATTGTTAGTAGTATATTAAATTTGTTTATTAATTTAGTTTATTATTTAGTTAATTAGTTTATTACCTTAAAATGGCTTTAGTTTAATTAGAGCATTTTTTTATTTCTAATATTTAATTATTTAGGTACTCAATTTTCATGCATTTTAATTCTTTTTATCTTTTTAAATTTCAAGTTCCTTAAAATTAGTTGCATTTTAATTTTGCTTTTCTTTAATTTAGTTTGCATTTTTATTTTTATTTTAGTTTTTTTTAATTGCTCTTAACTTGCAATTTAGTTTTTATGCGCTTTAATTTAATTTCTAATATTAGTTTAGGTTTTATTTTAATGCTTTTAATAGTTAATTGACTTCTAAAAAATGTTCATTTGCTTGAATAAACTTAGGATGACCAATTTTAGTACTTAACTATAGCAATTCTAACTAATCTGCGTGGAAACGATACTCTACTCATCACTTTATTACTTGTCGCGACCCTTGCACTTGCGGTATAGGTTTTAGATGCAACATCTTCTTCAGAAGTTGTATAAGGCCAGATCCTTCAATAGCTGCCAACACCGAAGCCCGAGGTTCAGTAAGTGGGGTGTAGGTAGTGTATTTCAACGTGAGGGCCTTCTCGAGTTTGCTCGATCGAGTGGAGACCCCCCGTAGGTTTCTCTTCCTCACTTCTTTCCTTCCTTTTGCTTCCCATTAGATATCATTTTCATCACTTCTTCCTAAGTGATGTACTTATTTGCTCGATAGAATAGGTCTGAGATTGTAGTCGGTTGATCTAACGATAGGGACTCTTGCAACTTCTCAGACCTGGTCCCCTGTAACATGGCTACCACAGCTACTCCCACTTGCAAATCATGTACCTCCAAAGTGGCATCCTTAAATCGATCTACATAACTCTTCAATGACTCATTACTTCCTTGTTTCAGGGTGAGCAAATAAGTCAGCCCCTTCTTCCTCTGGCTATTCACCACGAAAGCCTTAAGGAACTCATTTCTCAACTGATCAAAAGAAGCTATTGACCCCTCGAGTAAATTGTTGAACCACTTCATGGCATGCCCCGTTAGAGTGAGCGAAAAGGCCCTACACATTATCTCATCCTCCATCCGTGTAGCAGCATTAAGGCCTCGTAGTCTTGCATATGATCATAGGGATATGTCTTTCCCGTATATGCTATTATCTGTGGCATCTTGAACTTTAGGGGTAATGGTTTATGCATTATGGCTGCGCTAAATGGTATCCTTCTCCTCTGGTTCTCCTCTGTGGACACCAATTTCTTCTCTTCTAACATTTGTTCTATCATCTTTTTCATGTCCATAAGGAGACCAAGTTGGTTTCTATCCCTTTCAGCATGTGATAAATTAGGATGCTCTTCAACCACTATTTCCTTTCTTTTACTTCAAGGTGCATCGCCTTGTGTCATCTGTGTGTTCCAGGTAGGGTCAAACTCTGACTCGGCCCTCCAAGTGCTCTCGTCATAGACACCATTCTTTCCAGCACCTCCAACACCATGTTCGAGGTCAATCCCGGTGAAATTTGATAGACTATAGTAGTGGCTAGAGACCCTGTCGCAGCTTTAACATCCTGTAGCCCAATACCCTATCGCGCGGCACAAGGTCCCTGTCGCCTAAGCTCTATCGCAGGTCCCAGCTCTACTGCATCCTCAACCTCCTGCTAAGAACCCATGACAGGCCTCTTATTACCAGTCCTTCCGTATTCTGTGGGTTGTGAGCCTCTCCCTTAGGTGGCACCTCTTATTGCAGTAAGGGGTCTATCACCACGTGATTAGTCTGTCGCCTAATCGCCTGAGGCAATAGACCTTCACTCGTCTCTCCCACGAGGTTCTGTACAGCCTGTGACAGATTCAATTGCGGGACAACTCCCTTAAACAGATCCATAATAACCCTCAGCGCCTGAGTTGTTTCTTCGCTCTTCCGTCTTAAAGCTTCTAACTCTGCCACAGATACCGCCGCTCTTTCTTCCTCCCTGTTTTCCTGCGTTCTTTGGTGAATCTGTTGTTCAAGAGAACTCATAGAATTCTCATCACCTCCATCTCTCACATTAGCTGATCTTGTTCTCACCATCTTGAAAGTTGTGATTGGCTTTTATTTCGTTTCCCATAGTCGGCGCCAATTGTTGTTGTACAAAACAACAATAAGTGTTTGCTGACGTCAATGTCTGTCTTCTCTTTCCACGTGTCTCTAAAAAGCTTCTGTAAAACAAGAAAAGTCAGAGGAATGCAGGGGGTGGTTCCTTACGTAGGCACTCCGATGCTTAAGTCAGCAAAAGGTTCTTGAGTATTGGGAAACGTAAAAGCCAGAAGTCTCAAATTAGAGAATAGAATAATACCTGTGGCATATTTATAGGCGAATAAATTACCATTATTGCAGAGTAATCACGTGGAGGGTGATTTCGTCATTTTAGAAGATTTTGTCATCCAGTACGACTCTAAATCTAACACCATTATGTGACGACAGACGTCTGTTGCACAGCGAAGGATTACGAAACGTAGCAATGCTTAACTGGTGGAAGACATAACGCGGATGGTCATCTGGTGGCAGATATAAGGCAACAGAGTACCTTCCGTTGACGGGAGGACCCAACCGCATAGGTGACATAATACCTTCCGCTGGCGGGAGGACCCAACCGCATATTGTCCCGCGAGGCTTATGAGGTCTCTCACCTGATGCACGTGGCTCGATGATATTATGCCACATGGCGGACTCTGTCGATTTTTGGGCCTCAGCCCAATGGTCGTGGGCTTAGCCATATCAGGTTTGAACCAAAGAAATCCAACTTACTCTATTATAAAATTAAAAAAATAAAAAAAAATCTCCTTAACAATAGAATATATCAAGGTTAAAATTTAGTATTAATGATAAAAGGTCCAATTTAATTAACATTAACAAAATATATTTTTACTTGAAAATTGGAATATAATCATAAGTAAAATAACTAATACTTTCTTCTATAACTAACAAATATTAAGTAAAATCATGTCATGTAAAATACGAAAATTTCTTATCAAAGTTCATATCGATATTTTTTTTATCGAAGTTCATATAAAAATTTGTGTCGACATACCAAAAACAAAAACATTTTTTAGCTTCTATCATATTTATATACAATTTTTATCAAATTTTAGCCTATATTACATTTGTATGTTTTATTGGTTTTATTATTTCTTTGTCATGTCAATATATCGTATTTAAGATTACCTGATCTATTTTTTTCATTTTTAAAATGTTATCTTAATTTAATTTTCTATAGTTAATCCTTTTTATTTTTATTTTAATTATTTTAAATATTTGATTAAATTAAATGTTAAGAAATATACACAAAAATCATTTCATTTAAAATTTTGAAAGAGTAGTTGCTAAAAAAATTTATGCTCAAAAAATTTAATCAATAATGATTATAAATATAAAATGATCAATTTTAAAAAAAAATTAAGAAATTAAATTCTTACACTAATTATGAGATACAGAATAATGATTATGTTTGGTGCATAGGATGGTCAGATGGTGGATATGATAGGATGATAATTATCTTATCTTATGTTTGGTGCACACATTAAGGGGAGGATTGGGTTGTAAGGAGGATTAATCATCCTCCTAGTATAGGATAACTCAATCCTCTCCAAAAGGTGAGGATTATTCTTAATCCCATAGGATTAGAAATAAATACACATATTTTATTATTTTATCCTTAACATTTATATTTAACAATTAACTTAAACATTTAATAAAATAGTAAGGATCTTCAGTTAGTTAATATAATTTTTTTCCTTCTTTTTCATTTTTCATTCTTTTTCTTTCCTTTTTTTCTTGTTTTTGATTAAAGAAAAACTATAATTTTGATAAAATAATATTTTTCTTGTACACATTTTTTAAAATTATTTTTTAGAAAATAAATTTTCAAACATAAAAATTATTATAAAATATATTTTTTAACTAGTTTTTTCTTATATTTAAATTTTTATTTTTTTCTTTCTTAATCTTTTTCTTTTTGCCTAAAAAAATGAAAGAAAAATGACTATTAACCATAAATTATTAGAAATTATATATTTTTTAATTCATCAAAATTGAATTATTAAATTTAACTTGTATTTTTTTCTATATTTCCTTATAATTGACCAGAAAAAAAAGAAAGAAGATAAAAAAACCATAAAAATAAAGAAAAATATTTAAGAACAGTCTTTTGAAAAATTTAATGTAATTAAAAAATAAACTTATTTTCAAGAAAAACTCAATTTTCTATAAAAATATATTTAATTTACAATAAAAATTATTTTAAATTTAAATCATATAAAAAATAAAAGGAAAAAGGAAAAAAAGAAAAAAATGAAAAAATACAGAAAATGCTTTTTATAAAAATTCATTTCTTAACAAAATAATTTTTTTGAAAAAGTAATATAAAATTTTTAGAAGTAATTTTTTATTAAAAAATCAGCTAATAAATTGGACTATTAATTATAGTATTATAAATAATAGTTAAATTTTTAATTTATATTTATAACAAAAAAATTATGAATTTAAATTATGTTACTTTAAAAAAGAGTACTTAAAAAAATCATTTTATACTAATTTTATTTTTACACATAACAAATATTGTGAAAGATATAAAAAATCATCCTATTATATTTTTAAGAGTTTATATATGATGAACTGACAGTGTATAGTTTCCATACACTGTCAATGCATCAGAGGTTGACACTTCATCAATAGGCCCTTATCAGCAAATTAAAAAAATTTATTTATATTTGCCTATAAGGGCCTATTGATGAGGTGTCAACCTCTGGTACATTGACAGTGTATAGAAACTATACACTATCAGTTCATCATATATAAATTCTATTTTTAATCCTTGTACACACTAAACATAAGATAGAATGTATAATCTAATCTTATCATATCCATAATCTTATATTATCTTATTTTATTCTCATCTTATGTACCAAACATGATCAATAACTACTATATACATATAACTAGAATTTCTCCATATTTTATGTATAAAAAAGAATCTGAGGTGTTTTTACTTTTCCACGAAAGTGACGCAACGAACAAAAAGTCCAACAAAGGAACATTATCGTGGCTAGAGGTGGCAAAAGTTGATCCGACCCGAAAAATCCGCCCGATTAACCCGAATCCAAACTCGACCGATCTGATTTGACTAAAAAAGTCAACAATCCAAATCCAACCCGATCCGAATCCGAATTGATCCGAAACCAAATTTATCCGAATTTACATTGATCCAAACCCGACCGGATCCGAACCCGAATTTATCCGAACCCGAATTTATCTAAATTCATCCGAATTTAGATTAACCTGAACCCGAATTGATCCGAACCCAAATTGACCCGAATACAAATTGATTCGAATCCAAATTTACCCAAACCTGAAAATATTCAAACTTAAATTTAATATTATTAATAAATATTTAAATGTTAAAATTAAATATCAAAGTATTTTAATATAGTAAAAATATAATTTTTTTCAATAATATGAGTGTTATATATTTTTTTAATATAGTTTAATTTAAATATTCGCTTTTATATTACATTCGTTTGAACATAATGTATAATTATTTAATGGTTAATCTATAATAGAGTACAGAAGCTATATCATCTACACTAATGTCTCTAATTATTCTATAAAAAATCAAACTAAATTAAAGAGAGATATATAGTATTGTTTTATAATATTTAGTATGGATTATTAAATCACTTTGATTCAAAAGTTATTAATTAACGTAATTAATTTATGAATATTGGTAAATATATTATAAAGAAAACTATCATACAGATTATTAAATATTTTGATTATTTCAATCCCAATTGTACTATAGGTCATGTAAGAAGACAATTTTATATTCATGAGTTTTGTAGTTCTTAGAAATATGGTTTCAGTTGATTTTTATATCAGATAAATTACATCAAGATGACCAAAGCTTAATCCAATAAATCTGTCAAATCGACCCGAATCCAAATCCGACCAACTCGAATTGACTAAAAAAGTCAACGACCCAAATCCGACCTTATCCGAACCCGAAATGATCCAAATCCGAAATAGACCGATTTTTCCTTGACCCAAACTCGACCTTATCCGAACCCGAAATGATCCAAATCCGAAATAGACCGATTTTTCCTTGACCCAAACCCGACCTTATCCGAACCCGAAATGATCTGAATCCAAAATGATCCGATTTTTTCTTAACCCGAAATGATCCGATCCAAAATGATCCAACCCAAACCCGATCCGACCCACCCATTTGCCACCTCTAATCGTGGCTTATGTTTTAGGAAGAATAGAAATTTCTTTGGCTTATCCGACTAAATGCCTTGTCTTTCGACACTATAAAATGCAAAATGGTTTCTTTCGCCTTTTCTATGTTTAATCTTATCAATTAAATCAAGGTCATACCAATTGATATAGATTCTTCATCTATTATAAATTTTAAAGTTGGTCATTAAATTGATTGATGAATTAGAATTAATAGTCGTTAAATTGATTGATGAATTTGACTTGTTCAACACAGCTCTGCTTTTTTTATTTCAAAAAAATTCTAAATTTTTATAAATAGTATTAATTTATTTTTTCTTATGTTTAGATTAAACTTACTCATAAACCGAGTTATTTATCTAAATCCAAAAGTCTGTTCAATTTTTTTAGTAGATTTGGACAAAAATATTAAAGTCTTTAAATGGACTTATACTAACAAATGAGGCCAATTAAAACTGTTGTAAGAATAGAAACAGAACATCATCATCATCAAAACTTTTATTGTAATACTAAGTTAGGCTATGTAAATTAATATATGAACTCACGTTAAATTGTTAACACAAATTCTCTTCTTTCACTCATTTCTATATAAGGTAACTAGCTTTTACTCGTGTGATGCACGAATTAGTTTTAACTATTTAAATTTGTAAGTATATAAAACAATGTTATTTAATTTTTTATTTAAAGTATATATAAAATTCATATACATATATATAATATAATCAAGATATCCAATCAGAAAAGAATTATTTAATTAAAAATTTATAATATTCAAAACATAATATAAAAAATATGAGAAAGAATAAAAACTAAAAACATATGATAAATAATATTATTAAGCATATCAACAAATCGTTAAAATAGAAATTAAAAGTATATTTTAACAATATTTGAGCGTTAGAGTAACATTTCGAGATATATCTTTATTATTGATGTAAATAATTATTATTATAAATATGTATTTTATATACATACAATATATATAAAAGTGTTAACTACTGTGGTTCCTATAATAATGCATTGAATCACTGTGATTAAAGGCTGTATCATTGACCTTATGTGAAGACCAAGAATTTTCTAAATAAATATAAGGTATCCGAAAAATTTAATTTGGACAAAGTGAAATCCAAATTAAATAAGAAATAAAAAGGAAAATTAAATTTTGAAATAAGAAATGAAGGAGGAAATTTAATTTGGATAAATGGAAATCCAAATTAAATAAGAATGAAAGTGAAGAAAATAATTTTGGATATTTAGAAATCCAAAACTTAATAAGAAATAAAAATATGTAATTTTATATATTTATATAAGGTTATTATATAAATATATTTTTAAATAAATATATATATATTCATATATATATGAAATATATGCACATATCGTACGTTGAAAATACTCTTTGATACCATAAAATGAATACGTATGTATTTTATTATACATTTACGTATATATATGATATACATATATAAAATATATATATGTATAATATTTTAAAATAAAGTGTGTATGTATATGTATATATATTTTTATATGAAATATGTATTTACATATATAAATATAAAATATATGAAATATATATAGTAAATTAAATTAAAGTATATATATACAAATGATTTGTATGATATATAAGTATTTATATAAATATATTTAAATTTGTAAATATATTTATATAATTTAAAAAAAAAACAAAAAAAAAAACACATGGGAATCGGGATAAACCCGATTCCTTTATTCTCTTCTCTGTTGAAAAGCAGAGAAGAGAAAAATGGAAAGGGCCGGCCGACGAGAGAAGAAAAAGGGGAGAGAGGAGAAGGTGGCCGCCGGCCGAGGAGGGGAAAGAGAGGCCGGCGACGAAACGGAAAAGAGAGGAAAACGGAAAAACAGAAGCAAAAAGGGAGGCAAAACCCGAGAAGGAAAAGAGGAAGTGGAACGGCGGTGCCGGCCAATCCGGGCACCGCCATCAACACCAACGCCACCGGGGAAGACCCACGAAGGACAAGGTGGCCACCGGCGGTGAAGGAAACGGCGGAGGAAGGAGAAAAGAGGAAGGAAAAGGGGCGAAACCCACGGACCCAGATCCGGCACCGTCGCCGGTGATGGGGCAAAACCGAGACCAGATTCGGCCTCCCCTGCAACCTCGGCAAGCTGTGGAGTGGCCGAACCGCCGGAATGGGTGGCCGCCGGTGACCGAACCGGCCAGCAGAAGTGAACCGGCCAGAACCGGCCTGAACCGGTCCGAACCGGTTCAGGCCAGAAAAAAAAACAGAACAGAAAAGAAAAAGGAAAGAAAAAGAAAAGAAAGAAGAAAAGAAAAGAAAAGGAGAAAGAAAAGAAGAAAGAAGAAGAAGAAGGAAAGGAAAAGAAAGAGTAGAAAAAAAATGTGGTAAGGAAAATATAGAAAATAAATTGATGGTATTTATTAAATAAATTATGGTTATATTGATGTAGTGCATTGATATTGAAATTGTAGTAAAGCGGAAATGCGACGAATGGTGGAGTTCGGCAATGCTCGAAAACCAGAAAATGCGCCAAGCTTGGCGAATGGGTAAGATACTTTTATAAAGCATTAGTAGCTTTATATTGTATGTGGGAATTATGATTTTTTATGATGCATTTATTTAATTGACTTTAAATGGAATTATGATTTTTATATGATGCATCAATTTAAATAGATTTGCTAAAAAATGCTAAGAGGACCCACAACTGATGGTGGGGGTCTTAGTAAGAGGTAAAATTGGTGAGAATCAACGGCTGCAAGTATAAATTGTGTTTCCCTTGCAGGAGGTTAGGGAAAATTAAGCCGTTATGCTGCCGAAATTTTTAGGAAAATAATTGAGGAAAAAGATTAAGTTTCTCACATAAATGGAATCTTGGAGATAATTATTGAAAATAAATATTGAAAGGATTGTATAGTATTACCGAAAGAGTTTGATACTGAAATCGATGAGAAGATAGATCGTTGAAAACGATAATGTGGTGAATTACATGGTTTAAAACCTTATAGAATCGATAAATCAAGTAATTTTAATATCACAAATGGTATCAAGTTGAGATTGAGGTGGAATTATTAATTAGACGGATCACGGATAAAAGTGATGATAATTATATGATGTAGCTTGGAAGAGAAGATCACAGTTGAAATTTCGATGGTCGAATGATTGGATTGTGAAGTTATTAACGGAGTAATGATTTCCGGAATTACCGAGTCCGGTTTCATGATTTTGAAATAATTTCGAAAGTGATAATATGGACAAATTCGAGAGATTTAAATGGAGATTTAATTACGACACAATCCGATCAATTATGGATTCAAAGAAATGAGTGATAAATATGTGAAAAGATGATTGTGCTTATAACCTTAGAATAGATCTTGAATAATAAGACCGACAATTGCATAAGTTCGGATAAAATCATAAAGGCCACATGAAAATGGATTTGAGGATTTAGATACGATTTTGTGATAGTAAATGAAATTGAACCTCAAATCGAAAATGATAAACATGTATCAATAGATCAAATCATAAATGGATTTGATAAGTGACTATCGATTTTGTGATTCTGTTATCCTCGATATCGATTCTGGAACAGATATTGAAGGATGATATTATTATTTGCATAAATTCGGTAACTTGATGACTATTTTAGAAATTGATGTTTAAATGCTTATCAAAACTTAGAGGATTCACACTAATGATGCGATCCTAATATTGATAATGAAGTGTATAAATGATTATAATAGTCAATGACGATCAAGAAAGGGTATTGAATACCGAATGGTCTGAATACCAAGTGATTCGATTTCCAAATGAATTGAGTACTGAGCAAATTGAATACTGAATTAGATGAATAGTGAATGAATTGTATAGTGATTTATTGGTTGACAGAAAGAAAGTCTTGAAATCGAATAATTGATGGTGATAAAGTTAAATGAATCGCTTTAGCGTATTTGATGGAAACATTATCGAAGTTGCATACTGAAATGTTTTACAGCATCGCATTTAAGCATGCTTTCTTGCAACTTGAAACATTTTAATAATGTTTATATGAATACTGAAAAGTATTGATTTGTTTTGAAATGAAAGTATATGGTAGATATATATATTTTGATATATGAAATATCATTCAGAATTTTACCATATGCTTTACATGATATTGAAAATAAAGCTATAGATTTAAATGTTTTATGAGACTGTAGGCACCCTAAGAGAATTAAATTCAATAAAGCATAGTGGAAACCGCCTAATTGGAGCTTTGCTCATTAGGCAGATATGCTTGTCCGACAATAGTCGTGGACAGGTCTCAGTCACGCCTGATCAGTGGGGCTGAGAGAGATGAGGTCTATGGCCATAGATAGCGCCCTAGTTGGTTTCCAGGGGACGATGATATGATTCACTGCTAGCTACAGTGATTTAAGTCTTTATTGATAGAGATGATAGGGATCTAGCCTAGTCTCTAATTGATATGATGTGAAGTCTAGAGTATGATTTTTATTGATATGAACTCTAGACTTGACATGATTTATACTGTACATGAAACAGATTTGAAATGAAATATGTTTTGAAACAGTACATGTTTTAAACATGTTTTAAAAGTCCATGACATATGATTTCGACACTTATATGATTTATACGTAATTTTGTGTCGAACATGGCATGATATGCGGTCTAGAGTATAGTTTGATTTGATATGAACTCTAGACCTGATATGATTTACAGAATATGTTTTAAAAGTATATGATAAATGATTTCGACACTTACATGATTTATATAAGATTTTGTGTCGAATTTGAAATGACATGCGGTTTAGAGTATAGACTGATTTGATATGAACTCTAAACCTGATATGATTTATAGTATATGAAAAATGTTTTAAAACCGCACATGTTTTAGACATGCTCCGAAAACGGATACATGAACTGAAAATGAACATGTTTCTATCATGTCTTAAAAGCAAATTTGAAATGAATTGAAAATTCATATGTTGAGCATGTCCTAAAGTATATATGATATGATTTGAAAAGATAGCGGTTTATACAGTGAAGTTACATAATTGCATATTAAACCTTGACATGATAATATGCTTCGTACACGAGTTTCATGATAAATGTCATGACTCGACATAAATGATATTTCATCTAGACGATGACATGATATGATACATGGACATATGATAGATATGAAGAGAATTGTGAACTTACACTGTGGTGATCATGATTTCTCTATAAGGAAAAGTGATATGAGATGATAAATTACAGGAGTACGATTATGAAATATACAGTGAATTGATATGGTGCTTCAATTGGACATGATGTACTCCGAGATAGAGGAAAATATAGACTAATAGTATATGACATTCAATTTGGATACGACAGATTGTTGTGCGATGCACTATAGTGTAAGGACAAGAAGACTGAAAAGTGATTATGATGATAATTTTAAAAGTATAAGTGATAGACAGATGACAAGAAATGAGATAATGATATGTTATCGATGAGAAAGGATTAACTGTGATTGCAAATTTGCAAGTTTTGAGCATTGCAGATTAAGACAGTGTAATCCTACTCTTGTATTTATATTAGTATCTTACTGAGCCGTGGTTTTGCTCATCCCACTAAATTTCATCTCTTTCAGATTATTGAAGTTAACATCTGCCATGTGAGCTGCTCAGTGGGCATCGGAAACTGTATATGGACTTGGTACTAGTCTTCTGAGGTATATGTTTCTTATAAATTACTTGTTTACATGTAAGACTTAAATTGAAGCACAGTACATATTCTGTTTAACAAGTCGGGATGTAACTAAGAATCGTTTCCGTGGTTGTTAAATATTTAAATGGAATAACTATAGGTCATCGAGATTGTATAGTAACTACACTGACACCGAATACAAACCTTAAAATGAAAAAGAAAAATTTAGTCCATAAATTTGTAGACTAAGAAAAGTATAAGAATCAAGTGAAAGTCGCGGTCTTCGGGTTGTGACACCTTATAATGGTGCTAAATCTAGGGTTAGTTTCCTATTATTTCTTTTATTATTTGGGTATAAATACCCCTCTTCTCTGTATAGTTGAATATGTACCAAAGATATATACACATCTTCCTCTTCACTCTGTTTCTTTATCTTCCTTAATCCTCACATGTACAAACATGGTATCAGAGCTTGGTTTTTATGACCTGTGAAAATCATTCTTATTTTTTGATCACTTAAATCTATTTCTTATATGAAAACCATTTAACCCTCCTTCCATCCACGTTGTTACACATTACATCTTTTATTTTTTTTGTAAAAAAAATTAGTCAAATGGGACAGGCAATAGACATTGCCTAGCCTATACAAACAATTCTTGATGGATCCAATTACACACTTTGGGTCCAAGATATGAGAAATTTTCTCAAAGGCCATAAACTTTGGAGATATGTCACTGGAGATATCACCCAACCAATTAAAGAAAAAGATGAGTTTGATGTAATCTTCCGACCATGTCTTGAAGAATGAGACAACAATAATCACAAAATTATTTGCTGGTTTGGCAACACCTTTATCAAATCCATTCGTCAACAATTTGGTCACTTTGATATAGCCAAAGAGGTATGTGACTTTTTAGCCTTGTGTTATGCTGTCACCAGTGGAGCCTTACGTTATCAGCATACGATGACTTTGCATCGCATGAGTTAAGAGAATGGTCAATCAATTTTTGATTTTTATTCTGCAATGTCATATATTTGGGACCAATTATCTTTATCTGAACCTAAATGGACATGCCCAAAGATGCTTACTTATTTTGTGATCACAGGGACACCATGTATCTATATACTTTTCTTATGGCAGTGCATGATGATTATGACCATATTCGTACCAATCTCTTACACCGTGATCCCTTACCCTCTGTTGAAAAAGCTTTTTCTAAGTTAATAGCTGAAGAAACTCGCAGAAATACCACACAAGTGTCCATTGATTCTGTTCTTGCTACACCTCAATCTAATAATTCTGCTTTGGCTACTTCATCTGTTACAATATACAAGTTTTGCAAACGGATAGATCATACAGTTGATGTCTATCGAAAGTTAATGAGGAAGAAACAAAGAGAACAGGGACGACATACTTCTCAATTTGTTAATCCTCGACCAGCTGCCATTACTGCTAGCCTATCCGACGCAGAAACCCCAACTGTCAACTCTTTTTCAAGCATTTCTACTGGTGGAGTTACCTTATCTACAAATGACTTTAAGGCTATAATCAACTAGGTACTATCTGAACTAAATTCCAATCCTTAGCTCTTTCAGTCACATCAGGTACTTCATCTTGGCTCATAAATTCTGCATGTTGTAATCACATGACCTCCAATCTGACTTGGTTCTCTTCTAAAACTAGTATTTCCACTCTTGCTCCTATTCAAACTGCTGATGGATCCCTTATGCATATTAGTCATTTAGGTTCTATTAACACTCCACGATTGTCTGTATCAGATACATGCCTTGTGCCTAATTTATCCATGTATCTCCTTTTTGTAGGACAATTGTGTGAACTTGGTTTAGATATTTGTTTTTCTAAAATTGGTGTTGTTGTGCAGGATTCTCTGACCAAACAAGTCATTGGGACAGGGTGTAAAGTTGGTCGCTTATTTGAACTAGCTTCATTACATCTTCCAATCTCTTCCACTGCCGCTGCAACGCAATCCAAGTCAAATTCTAATTAACTTTGTCTTTGGTATTCTCGCCTTGGCCATACATCCAAATCTCGCATCCAACTTTTAGCTTGTAGTGGTACTCTAGGAAATGTTGATTTTTCTGATTTTTCTTGCTTGTCATGTTAACTTGAAAAACAATATGCTTTGCCATTTAATATAAGTAATTCCATTTCTTTTGCACCTTTTGATCTAGTCCATTCTGATGTGTGGGGACCATGTCTTATTACTTTTATGGGAGGATCTCAATATTTTGTATTTTTATTGATGATTTCTCTCGATTTACTTGGATTTTCTTGATGCATAATAGGTCTGAAGTTCTAAGTATTTATCGAGAATTTTCTATAATGGTCAAAACCCAATTTTCTCAATTTATAAAAACTTTTCAGTCTGATAATGCAGCTGAATATAAACAACCAAATTTTCTCTCTATTCTCAAACAGGATGGTACCATTCCTCGTTCTTCTTGTCCTGGCACTTCTCAACAAAATGGACGGGCAGAGCGTAAACATAGACATATTTTGGATACTGTCCGTGCATTGCTTCATTTTGCCTCTGTTCTTGATCAATTTTGGAGAGAATCTACTCTCACTGCTGTTTACACAATTAATCGCATTCCATCACCTGTCACTAATAATCAATCTCCACATGAACGTCTTTATGGTACCTCACCATCTTACTCTAATCTTAGAACTTTTGGATGTGCTTGTTTTGTACTACTTCAGCCACATGAGCATAACAAACTAGAACCCCGTTCTCGTTTGCGTTGCTTTCTTGGATATGGAATAGAGCATAAAGGTTACCATTATTATGATCCCATTAGTCGACATCTTCGAATTTCTCGTCATGTCATTTTCTGAGAATAAACCATGTTCTCCAGCTTGTCTAAATTTAATATTTCCTTATCTACTCCTAAGTTTTTTATTGACCTATCCGTTGATTTATTCCCTGATGATAATAATGCTAACATTCACAGTTTGTGACTAGCTTTAACGATCCTACCTGATGATTCTGAAAGGTCACATGATTCCTGCCAACCATGTGAAGGTACTTCTATTCTTAATCCTACACTTGTTCTTCACCATTCTACTAGGGTTAAAGCTCTACCTTCTAAACTTAAAGGTTATCATTGTTATTTTACTCTTGCTACTTTACATGAGCCTTATTCTTTTCGTGAGGCTTCTTCTAACCCTCTCTGGCATAAAGCAATGGTTGAAGAAATTCAAGCTTTGCAACAAAATCACACATAGGACTTAGTTGACTTGCCCCCAGGAAAATATGTAGTTGGGTGCAAATGGATATATAAGATCAAAACAAGATTAGATGGTAGCATTGAACATTTTTGATAGCAAAAGGATTTACTCAAGAGTATGGTATTGACTATAAAGAAACTTTTGCTCTAGTAGCTCGTCTTACCACTGTTCAAACTCTTATTGTTCTTGCTGCAATACGACACTGGTCTCTTTCTCATATGGATGTGAAAAATGCTTTTTTAAACAGTGATCTTTTTGAGGAAGTCTATATGCAGCCACCACCAAGGTTTGACCATCCTCCTCACAAAGTCTGTCATTTACAGAAAGCTTTATATGGTCTCAAACAAGCCCCTAGAGCTTGGTTTGCTAAATTCAATAACACAATCAGTGATCTTGGTTTTCAATCTAGTCCTCATGACTCAACTTTATTTTTGCGACGAACAAACCATGGTACTATCATTCTCCTTCTTTATGTAGATGATATGATCATTATTGGTGATGACATCATTGGCATTCAACATCTTAAAAGATCTTTTAGTCAAAATTTTGAGATGAAAGATTTGGGTTCTCTAAATTATTTTTTGGGCATTGAAGTTAACTCATGTTCAGATGGTTATTTTTTGTCCCAAGCAAAGTATGCCTCTGACCTATTATCTCAAGCTGGTCTTTCAGATAATAAAATCGAAGATATACCATTAGAGCAAAATGTTAAACTTCAGCCTAATGATAGAGAATTACTTTTTGATGCCACTTTGTATAGACAGTTGGTAGGAAGTTTAATCTATCTTACTATCAGTCATCCTAACATATCTTATGCAGTACGTCTTGTAAGTCAATTTATGGCTACTCCATGGTCTGTTCATTTTGCCGATGTTCTTCGCATTCTCCGATATGTTAAAGGAACATTGTTTCACAGGCTTCACTATTCTTCCCACAACACTTTGGATCTTAAAGATTATGCTGATGCTGATTGGGTAAGGGATCCTACTGATAGGCACTCTACCACTGGATTTTGTTTCTTACTTGGTGCCTCTCTCATTTCTTGGCGTAATAAGAAGCAATCTGTTGTTGCTCGTTCTAGTACTGAAGCAGAGTATCGTGCTCTTACTGATACTACCTCTGAATTGCTTTGGATTCGTTGGCAACTTACAAACCTATTAGTGCCCATTTCAACCTCCACTCCTTTATATTGTGATAATCAAAGTGCAATTCAAATTGCACATAATGATGTGTTCCATGAACGGACCAAACATATTGAAATTTATTGTCACTTTGTCCGCCATCATCTGTTGTTGGGTAATCTTCATCTTCTTTCAATCTCTTCAACTAATCAACTTGCAGATATCTTCACCAAAGCTCATCCTAAAGGACGTTTTTATGATCTTTTGTCTAAACTCAAGTTGACAAGTAATATGCCACCTTGAGTTTACGGAGGGATGTTAACTACTGTGGTTCCTATAATAATGCACCGAATCACTGTGATTAAAGGCTATATCATTGACCCTATAATGGTGCTAAATCTAGGATTAGTTTCCTATTATTTCTTTTATTATTTGGGTATAAATACCCCTCTTCTCTGTATAGTTGAATATATACCAGAGATATATACATGTCTTCCTCTTCACTCTATTTCTTTATCTTCCTTAATCCTCACATGTACAAACAAAAAGAATGTTTACAGCATAAAAGTATTTATATCTATATTTGAAAGCACAATAATTTGTGTAATGCATGAATTAACTTTATCTATTTAAATATGTATGTAATGTAACATATATATTTATAAATTTAAATATTTTATACATGAATTTTATTTATTTAGAAAATAACAATTTTAAATATTTAAATAATATACATGACATTGATATCTTATTTTTATACTTTTCAGTTTTATTAATAAAATATTTTTAAACAAATTAAAATTATTTATTTTATAATATAAATAGAGATTAATAAATATTATTTAATTTTTCAAATAGAAAATATTAAAAGTATATGTTTTTAAATATTTTTATTAGATAGTTACTATTTAAAATTATTTTAAGATTCTTTTTAAGATTGAGAAATTTTAGGAATTAGAAAAAATTCAAGAATGTAAAATAGTGGGGAAGTTAATATTTATTCTTTTTGGGGCTTGTTTGGATACTCATTCCATTACATGTTTTTAAATATCCAACTAAAGTTTCGTTACATCTTTCCAGATGATTTTCTTCCAAGTTTTTTTCAATCTTCTCTTAACCTCGACCCTTTTTTCATTATTCATAATCTCAACTCTCCTAATTGGAGTGTCCACAAGTCTACATCATGTGTGTCCAAACCAAGGTAAACGACTTTCACTTATCTTGTCTTCAATAAGTGCTATTCCAACCTTCTTGCAAATGCCATTATTTCTTATTTTATCTTTTCTCGTATATCAAGACAACCACCGTAATATTCCCATTCCTACTACACTCATCTTTTATGCATGCAGCCTTTTAGTTACTCAACATTCACTATCATGGAGCAATATTAATTTAACAATTGTCTTGTAAAGCTTGCCTTTCAACTATATAGAAATTTCTTTATCGCATAATACATTTGTAACGCTTCTCCATTTGCTCTAACCAGCTTGGATCTTATGGTTTACATCGTAATTAATCTCTCAATCCATCTATATGATCAAATATATGAAATGATCCCACTTAGGGATTACTGTTCCATACAACACCACTATGTGTAGATGTTCTTCTTTGTTGAATTGAATTTACATTTTATGTATTCAGTCTTAACTCTACTTAGTCTAAATCGTTTTTATTCTAGTGTTTATCTCCATTATTATAACTTTGTGCTGACATTCGCTCTAGCCTCGGTACAAAAGACAATATCATCTCTAAACATCTTTCTCCAAGGCACATTATCCAATATGAATTTTTCAGCTCGCCCATTACTGTAGTGAATAAGAATGGGCTTAATGTCGACCCTTGATATAGTCTTTCTTTGATAGAAAATTTGCTTGTTTTCCCTTCATATGTCCTTACATATGTCTTTGCATCTCCATACACGTCATTAATTATTTCAATATATTTTAAGGCTACTTTTTTTTTATTAAAGACCACAATAAATTTGCTATAAAGGATGCCTTATAGCTAGTATGAACAATTTTAGTTTTTGATATTTGAACATTTATTGTTTTGAAACAATTATTTAACATAGTCATTATTCTTTATCTGCAAAATATATTGATTTAAACTATTAATACTTGCTTATGATAAGGCCCTTGAAACAAAATATACTTTGTAAAGGAAATTATAAGGTGGTTATAATTATGAGACCTTATTACATAGAAGTATAATGTTTCTAAAATTGTTCTTGGTCAAGCATTGTTAAGAAAAGGAATATTAATAAATGCCATTGAGACTGCTACAGTTTTATGTCTTTAATTATGAGAAACTAAGTAGTTGATCTCATAAGCTAAATCATTGGCATACTTAGACTAACATTGTAGGTGCTTGTTTGAAAAAAAAAAACAAGTTTGTTAAACTAACCTGCATTGAGAAGTTCACTTGGTACATTCACTTAAGTATTTATGGAATATCTTTGCAAGTGACAATTGTATAAGTTATCGTCAAACTTGAGATCACAATACTATCTTGTATGATTAATGTTATACTTTGACTATTTTCTACGAATTCCTATAAAGGATTGCCAATTGGGATGAGATTGGGTATAGTAGTAATTACATACATTTGTCAACATAGGATTCATCATCCTAAGTGAACATTTGAGAATATATTCTAAGGCCTTTAATCAATGGTAGATTAACTCAAATCCTTAACCGAGACAAAGAGGAGATTTGAATGAGAGTTTTCAAATCTCACTAAGATAAGTTAATTGCTTAGGATCAAAAATAATAAGATTAGCCAATAATAAAATAGACACTACTCTATGCTCTATGTCTAATTAGGATATAAAGATGAAAGGATTGAATTTACAAGAAGATTGTGCACAAATAGGTTTGTTATACCACTATGACTCTTTCTTAACATATTGGGGGTTGTGCAGTGATTACTATTGGCTAGTCACAGGATGTACATATTGAATTTGTTCAATTGGGAATTAATTAATGATGGATGCATAAGAATTTGATCCATTGATGAATTAAATTATGTTTATTTCTGTTGGCTCTACCGAGAGGGGGGGTGAATCGGTTTTTCTAAGTCTTTCTAATTTTCTTAGCTCTTAATGCACAATTCAAGCAAAATAAACAGTGATGAAATAAATGCAGTAAATAAGAGTAAGGGAAAGAGAAGCAAACACAAGTGTTATAGAGGTTCGGCCAATCTCTTGCCTACGTCCTCTCTCCTTGAACTCTTTTTCAAGGTTTTGATTCACCACTTCCTTGAGAATCCTTACAAGCCACTTGAAGGTGTGGCAAAACCTCTTACAATCTTCTTAGAGACTTTGAAATCTCCTTGAAAGCCTCTACCCTTGTATTGCTACCCAACACTCTACAATATCTGACCTTACAAGGATAGCTCACCCCTTGAATAACAAGAATTTCAGTGAATGGGTGAAGAACACAAATGAATCTCACAAAATAGAGTAATACAATGAACACTTTCAGATTTGAATTTCTCTCTTGAAGCTTGAATACTTTTGAATGCTTGTTCTTGCTTCAATCTTCATAAATGCCTCTATTTATAACCCACCAAACGAATGGAACAGTTGGTGAAGCATTTAATGCATTTCTTCCCGTTGAAACCCTCAAAAACTAGCCGTTATTGTCAGGTCTCGGGCAAAGGGATCGATCCCTTTCCCAGAGGGATCGATCCCTTTTATTGCGTGAGCCTTTCAACTTCTTCCAGGTTGCTCATCCAACTTACTGCCAGGAGGGGATTGATCCCTCTACAGTAGGGATCGATCCCTTTTTAACCAGAATGCCTTCCTGCACGTCTTTAACTGCAATTTGAGATAGTTTATGGTTTTTTGTGATTCTAAGTCAGTTCAAAAACTTCTAACACTTTTCTTAAGAGTATATACTGACTTTTTCAGTTGAAATCACACTCCATGACTTTGTTAAAATAGTTTCAATCATTGAGTTCATTCAAAGCAAATTTACTTGTATAAAAATCATTTTTAAGTTTACTTGAGTTTTGTCATTTTCAAAATACTTGTCAATTTAAAGCTAACAATCTCCCCCTTTTTGATATGACAAAACTTAAGTTAAATTTGCTTATGTATTTGACAATTGAGATTACTTGATTTTTGAAAAATATTACTCCCCCTCAATATTTGCTCCCTCTCAATTTAATATTTACCACATGGAAAAAAATATTACTCCCCCTCAATATTTGCTCCCCCTCAATTTAATATCTACCACATCATTTCTCCCCCTTTTTGTCATAGCAAAAGAATAGAAAGAATGGAGAGAAGTGGTTAGTGATAGAAATCAAGTTAAAGCAATAAGAACCAAATAAGCACTAGTATGGGGAAGGAAATAAAAAGAAAGAAGGATCAACGCAAGGTCACTAAAGCACAATTAATGTCAGAACATGACATAGTCATTAACATATAAAACAACTAGAAGGCATAGCTAGCAAAGTCATTAACATAGTCATTAACAGAAAACAACTAGAAAGTATAACTAGCAAAGCCATGATCACAGGCATTAACATAAAACAACTAGAAAGCAGGACACATGGCACAACAAAGAGGATCAACGCCTTGGAAAGGTCTTGTGATATTGCTCGACGAAGTCCTCGTGTTGCATGCGAACATCCTGAATTTCATCGAACAAGGCAGCTTGGGTGGCCTCGATGTGATCAAGTCGCTCACCCACGTCGTGCTGAAAGTTTTGAAGCATATGCATGATCTGGTCAAGAGAGGCTGACGAGGAGCCGAAGGTGCAGAAGATGTGGCTGCTGCAAGTGCGTCGGCTGCATCCGCTCCTTCTTCGTCGTCTGGCGCCGGAGCATGTTCGGGAGACGCAGGTTGACCATGACCCTTGACCCATTCGAAGGTGTCACCCACTTGATGAAGATACCATCCCAAGTTATGTAGAGTGGCGAGATTGATCGTGGTACTGGGATCCGGAAGTACACCGACCTCACATGAACAGTCAACGCCTTTAGAGAGCAAATAAAAGGCGAGAGGTTGAGGGAAGACAATTGTGTGTACTTTGTCAGTGACTATCTTCACCCAATCTTGAAGGATAAAGTGAAGGAGGTTTGGTTGTTCGCCGTCGGGTGCATGAATATGATGGAGCCAAAAACGATCAAGTTTGCGAAGGTGAGAATACCGGGTGCCAAGAGGGCGGAGATTCCAGGAGATGATAATATGGAGGAGGCGTGCGAAGACAGGAAGGTCACTTGCACGATTATTGGTAATGGGAAACTCTAAGGGGACATCGATATTCTCATAGATATTACCACCGTCTGGAATTCTAAAGGTAAGAAAGAGGGATTGTGTGGTGATTTCAATGTGTTTGCCCATGACATAGGATCGAATTCCCACAACACGACATTCATTATTTGGATCCGTGATGGTTTCGGCATTGGAAAAGAAAGCACGAATGATGTTTGGAGGAACCGGAGTGTTGATTTTGAGAAAGTCAATCCAATTAAATGCAGCGAATTTGGCCAAGTAAGGGAAGTTAATTGATTCGAGGAAATCGAATCAATTGGACGCCAATGCTTAATAGGCATATTGGCAAAGTTCGCTAGAAATCGTGTTTTCTCATTTGCATGGCGAAAGCATCGGTTGAAGGTGGCCGGTATGGAGGAAGAAGAGGAGGAAGCACTGGTTTTGCGTTTTTGAGCAGTGTGCTTAACTTTAGGAGCCATATGGAGTAAGAAAAAGAGATAAAATTTCGTTGAGAACTTTTATCGAACAGGTGGTGTGCACAAGTTTGGGGAACTATGGATGAGTGTGTGGGAGAGATATGACTTAACCAACAGCAGAGAGCCACAACCCAGTATGCATTTAACAAGTATAACAAGCAATTTCGGATGAACAACTACAAATAGACTAAATAAAATTCCTAGAAAAAGACAAGTGCCAAATGAAGTGAAAACCTAGATGGAGAGGAAATTAATGCAAGATAAGCAAATGGGCAGTCAAGACATGATGATATTAACTAGAAATGCAAGAAAAATGAAATGAAAAATGTGAGAAAAACTTACAATTGAAATGTTGGGTGAATAGTAACCATGGTGTGGAAGGAGAAGGAAGAGAAGAAAAGAAGAGATTTTGTCAAGAAATGAGGAGGGGAAATGAAAGAGAGAAGGAAATGAGGAAGATTGGTGAAAGAATGAAGTGATTTGGTGTAGAAATGAGTGAGATTGAGAAGTTTGGGATGAGAGAAAATGGGGAATGGCGTTTGGAATGAAAGAGGAAGAGGAATAGTGTGATATGTGAGGGGAGGCCGACGGTTAAGAGAAAGCTGGAAGCACATTCTATCACGAGGGGATCGATCCCCTACTGTAGAGGGATCGATCCCTTTTTAGTCAGATTGCTCCCATCACCCAGAATTTTGGCCAACTGACTGGGAAAGCAATCCTATTCGAGAGGAATTGTCTCCTTAGTCACTTGCCTCGTTTATGATGCATAAAAATGATTAGAAAACAATAGAACTCATGTATTTTTATCATCTTAAAATCAAAAGTTGATTGTTTTCACTTAAAATGCAGGAAGTGAGATTGAAAACTACAGAAAAAGTGCAGAAAATTGCAGCATAGTGCAGAAAATTGCATAAGTGTGCAAGACCAAGAGGTGGACATGGCTGTGATTGTATTTTAACATTAGAAATGTGTTTTGGCAAATGAAAGAAGTGTATCTTGATCAAAACACATAACACTCAACAGTTTATTATGAACATGAACAGTAACTTAGCAAGTTAAGGTCATGAATTGCAAGTGGGAATTACATTCTTCAAATTGCTGTCTTGCAATCATCACAAACCAACTTAACATATGCATGCAACATCAAATTACTTCAAGGAGCAGTCATTATGCCTAATTCACCTCTAAGAGTGCAAAATCTCTCCTTGTCCAAGGGCTTTGTGAAAATATCAGCTAATTGGTGCAAGGTGTAAGGTGTCCACATACTCTAGAATTATATCTCCTTTTTGCACATGATCTCGTATAAAATGATGTCTAATTTCAATGTGCTTGGTTCTAGAGTGTTGGATGGGATTTTTTGTAAGATTGATGGCACTAGTGTTGTCACACCTAATGGGAACTTGGTTCATTTCTATTCCATAGTCTCTCATTTGTTGCTTAATCCATAACACTTGAGCACAGCAACTGCCGGAAGCTATATATTCAGCCTCGGTTGTGGATTGAGCTACGCTATTTTGTTTCTTAGAAAACCATGAAATGAGCCTACTTCCTAAGAATTGGCATGTTCCCGATGTGCTTTTCCTATCCACTTTGCATCCACCAAAATCCGCATCGGAATAGGCATGGAGGTCAAGTGTAGAATCTTTAGGATACCAAAGTCCTAAGGAAGAAGTGTCTTTGAGGTATCTAAGGATTCTTTTTATTGCTTGTAGGTGTGATTCTCTAGGAGATGACTGAAATCTAGCACACAAGCATACACTAAACATTATATCGGGTCTACTAGCAGTTAAATATAGCAATGAGCCAATCATAGACCTATATAGTTTAGTGTCTACACATTTTCCTCCTTCATCCTTATCAAGCTTAATATTTGTGCTCATAGGTGTAGAGAAAGGTTTAGATTCATCCATTCCAAATCTTTTAAGCAAATCTTTAGTGTACTTAGCTTGATTTATGAAAATACCTTCTTTACATTGTTTAACTTGAAGTCCTAGAAAGAAGGTTAACTCTCCCATCATACTCATTTCAAATTCACCTTGCATTAGCTTTGAAAAATTTTTGCACAATGACTCATTTGTAGAACCAAAAATGATATCATCTACATAAATTTGAACTACCAATAAGTCATGACCCTTAGATTGTATAAACAAAGTTGTGTCTACCTTTCCTCTTGTAAAACCCTTTTCGATTAAAAACTTTGAAAGTCTTTCATACCAAGCTCTAGGAGCTTGTTTTAATCCGTATAAGGCTTTTGAAAGTTTGAACACATGGTTAGGAAATTTTGGATTTTCAAAACCGGGAGGTTGCTCAACATAAACCTCTTCATTTATATAACCATTTAGAAAAGCACTTTTTACATCCATTTGATATAACTTAAAATCCTTATAACATGCAAATGCAAGTAGCATCCTAATGGCTTCTAATCTAGCTACCGGAGCATAGGTTTCATCATAGTCAATCCCTTCTTCTTGTCTATAGCCTTGAGCCACTAACCTAGCCTTATTTCTAACAATAATGCTATTTTCATCCATCTTATTCTTGAATATCCATTTGGTTCCAATGATGGGATAATCTTTAGGTCTTTCTACTAATGTCCACACTTTGCTTCTTTCAAATTGATTTAATTCTTCTTGCATGGCCATAATCCAATTTTCATCATTCAAAGCCTCATCCACTTTCTTTGGCTCAAATTGTGACACAAAGGCTACATGTTGACATATGTTTCTATAGGTTGACCTAGTCCTAACTCCAATGGTAGGATCTCCAACAATATCGTTATCTTTCACATATCCAAGTTCTCTAGGACACTTAGATTCCTTCTCAATTATGTCTTGTTCCATGGATTCCTCATCTTTGTTAATAGTAAGATCTTCTAATTGTTCCCTAACATCCTTATCTTGAGAAGGGTCAACTATAGGTTCATCAAAAATCTCTACTTCATCATCAAGATTGGTTCTACTAGAAATATTTGATTCATCAAAGATTACATGTATTGACTCTTCTACAACAAGTGTTCTTTTATTGAAAACTCTATAAGCCTTAGAATTTAAAGAATAACCAAGAAAAATACCTTCATCACTTTTAGCATCAAATTTTCCTAGGTTATCTTTACCATTGTTTAAAACAAAACATTTACATCCAAATGGGTGAAAATAACTTATGTTAGGCCTTTTTCCTTTGTAAAGCTCATATGGAGTTTTCTTTAAAATATGCCTTACCATAGCTCTATTTATGACATAGCAAGAAGTATTTATTGCTTCAGCCCAAAAATATTTAGGTAAGTTATTTTCACAAAGCATGGTTCTAGCCATTTCTTCTAAGGTTCTATTTCTCCTTTCAACTACCCCATTTTGTTGAGGAGTTCTAGGAGCTGAAAAATTGTGGCTAATACCATTTTCATTGCAAAATATATCGAAACCAATATTTTCAAATTCTTTTCCATGGTCACTCCTAATACTAGAAATAGAGTAACCTTTTTCATTTTGAACAAGTTTTGAGAAAACAATGAATTTTTCTAAGGCTTCATTTTTCACACTTAAAAAGAACACCCAAGTAAACCTAGTGTAATCATCAACTATCACAAATCCATAGTGTTTACCTCCTAAACTAGTTGTCCTAGTTCGTCCAAAAAGATCTAAATGAAGAAGTTGAAGTGATCTAGAGGTAGTGACACACTTCTTAGGTTTAAATGAAATTCTTTTGTGTTTTCCTCTTACACATGCCTCACAAACTTTGTCATTTTTAAATTGAAGCTTAGGCAATCCTACTACTAAGTCTCTTTTGGCTAACTTAGACAAAACATGCATGCTAGCATGGCCTAGTCTTCTATGCCATAACCAAGGTTCATCTTCTCTAGTAGCCATAAAGCATACATTTTTGCTATTAAGTTCATTTAAATTCACAACATAAATATTTCCTTGTCTATGTCCAATAAACACAATTTGATTAGATTTAGCATTAACAACATTGCAACACAAATCATCAAACATAACTTTAAATCCCTTATCACACAATTGACTAATACTAAGCAAGTTATGTTTCAAGCCTCTAACATACAAAACATTTTCAATGGTTGAGGAAGAGTTACCAATGGAGCCAATTCCTTCAATTTGTCCTTTGGAGTTGTCTCCAAACGTGACTTCTCCACCACTCTTATGCTTTAAGAACTTGAATTGACTCTTGTCACCCGTCATGTGTCTTGAGCATCCACTATCAAGGTACCAATGCTCCTTGGACTTAGCCTTGTAGCAATACTCTTCCTCCTACATACAAACACATCAAGCTTTCATCTTAGGTACCCAAATTTTCTTGGGTCCTTGAGAGTTAGTACTTATAATTTTAGATCCTTTAGGGATCCATTTCATCTTTAAGGACTCATCACTTGAATTTAAAACATGTTTAGGCACCCAAATCTTGACAACCATTTTTCCTCTAATCATAGTCTTCCTAGAGGTGCATGCTTGTGAAGAGTGTCCTAGTTTATTACATAATGTGCACAAAACAAATTTTCTATCTTTAACTAGGAAATTTTTAAGATGAGTTTCTTTGTTAGATGCATTGTAGCCTAATCCTTCTCTATCAAAGAATGCTCTTTGAGTCTCTAGCATTTGATCAAGTTTTTGTTGACCCATGTAAAATCTAGAAAAGGAGTTTTGCAAATTAGTGTTCTTTCTATTTAATTCTACAATTTCTAGATTTGCATTCTCTAATTTCTTTTCACATTCTAATTTAACATTTACAAGCATTTCATTCTCCTTTTTCAATTTAGAAATCATTTTCTTATATCTCAAATTCATGCATTCAAATTCATTGGTTAACTCATCAAATGCATCTTGCAATTCATCAAAAGTGTATTCATGAGTATCTAGCAAGTTAGAAGTTACCTTCTCATCTTCAAAAGCCATGAAGCAAAGGTTAGCTACTTCATCTTCCACATTCTCATCATCGGAGGAGTCACTATCACTCCAAGTAGCCACCATTGCTTTCTTCTTTTGTTTCTTTTCATTTTGCTTCCTATACAAAGGACAATCAAATTTAATATGGCCAAGTTTTTTGCATTCATAACATATAACTTGGTCCTTTTCTTTCCTACTAGTTTCTCCTCTATTAAAGTCTCTCCTAGGGGGTCTCCTAGAATTACCACTAGTTCTCATCCTCATGAATTTATTAAACCTCTTAGCAAACATAGCCATTTCTAAGTCCTCATCATCACCACTCTCATCATGATCTTTTGATTCCTCAATAGTGGTGGATTTTAAAGCTACTCCAACTTTCTTAGGAGGATCTTGATTTCTCTTAATTTTCATCTCATAAGTGAGCAAGGATCCCATAAGTTCATCTAATGAGAGAGTATGAGGGTCCTTGGATTCCTCAATAGCAGTGACTTTAGCTTCCCATGATTTGGGTAAGCTATTGAGAACCTTTTTCACCATCTCCATATTAGAGTATGTCTTCCCTAAAGCTTTAAGACCATTTATTATGTCCGTAAACCTAGTAAACATGTCACTAATTGACTCATCATTTTTCATTTTAAATAATTCATAGTCTTGTGTGAGCATGCCTACTTTGGTTTCTTTGACTTGTGTGGTTCCCTCATGTGTGATAGCTAGTTTATCCCACACTTGTTTAGCATTCTCACATTGTGACACTCGATTATACTCATTTGGTCCTAATGCACAAAAGAGTGTGTGCATTGCTTTAGCATTAAGTTGTGCCATCCTAATATCATTAGTATCCCATTCATCTTCTTTCTTAGGCACATCCGTCCCATCTACTTTCTTAATAGGGATAAGGGGACCTTTAACAATAACTCTCCATACTTCATAATCATTAGCTTGAATAAATAGCATCATTCTAGTCTTCCAATAAGCATAGTTTTCACCATTAAAGAGTGGAGGTCTAACGGTAGAGTGTCCCTCTCCTACCAAGGGTGTAGACAAACTAGTTTGAGCCATTAGTGATCGTTTATACTCGATAGATGTTAATCTAAGTCACTCTCGAGCCCAAGCTCTGATACCAATTGTTGGCTCTACCGAGAGGGGGGGTGAATCGGTTTTTCTAAGTCTTTCTAATTTTCTTAGCTCTTAATGCACAATTCAAGCAAAATAAACAGTGATGAAATAAATGCAGTAAATAAGAGTAAGGGAAAGAGAAGCAAACACAAGTGTTATAGAGGTTCGGCCAATCTCTTGCCTACGTCCTCTCTCCTTGAACTCTTTTTCAAGGTTTTGATTCACCACTTCCTTGAGAATCCTTACAAGCCACTTGAAGGTGTGGCAAAACCTCTTACAATCTTCTTAGAGACTTTGAAATCTCCTTGAAAGCCTCTACCCTTGTATTGCTACCCAACACTCTACAATATCTGACCTTACAAGGATAGCTCACCCCTTGAATAACAAGAATTTCAGTGAATGGGTGAAGAACACAAATGAATCTCACAAAATAGAGTAATACAATGAACACTTTCAGATTTGAATTTCTCTCTTGAAGCTTGAATACTTTTGAATGCTTGTTCTTGCTTCAATCTTCATAAATGCCTCTATTTATAACCCACCAAACGAATGGAACAGTTGGTGAAGCATTTAATGCATTTCTTCCCGTTGAAACCCTCAAAAACTAGCCGTTATTGTCAGGTCTCGGGCAAAGGGATCGATCCCTTTCCCAGAGGGATCGATCCCTTTTATTGCGTGAGCCTTTCAACTTCTTCCAGGTTGCTCATCCAACTTACTGCCAGGAGGGGATCGATCCCTCTACAGTAGGGATCGATCCCTTTTTAACCAGAATGCCTTCCTGCACGTCTTTAACTGCAATTTGAGATAGTTTATGATTTTTTTGTGATTCTAAGTCAGTTCAAAAACTTCTAGCACTTTTCTTAAGAGTATATACTGACTTTTTCAGTTGAAATCACACTCCATGACTTTGTTAAAATAGTTTCAATCATTGAGTTCATTCAAAGCAAATTTACTTGTATAAAAATCATTTTTAAGTTTACTTGAGTTTTGTCATTTTCAAAATACTTGTCAATTTAAAGCTAACAATTTCTTCCGATCCTATTTAGTTTTATGATGTAATTCATATATATTGCCAAGTTGCTTTGGCTCATAATAGGTCACACACAATAGAGTTTTAAAATAATAATTAAAATGATATATTAAGTTGGACTTAATTAAGAATAAAATTATTAAATTAAATTTGATTTAACTTAAATTATGAACTTAATTAAAATAATTAAGGTTCCAAAGTTGCACTTTTAATGGGACTAGGGATATATGGGGGCAACACCCTATCTTGATGAGCAAGGGATACTAGGTAGGATTACACAAAATCAATTACAAGAAGTTTGAAATGAAAGAATTTGAGCTTTGAATGTTTGCTTGAAGATTGAAGATAATGAATAATGCCTTTAATGTTGCTGTTTATACTTCATTGATGGTTGAGGACGGTTGTTGGGGCATTAATTGCATTTTTTCTCGTTGAAACTCTCAAAATATAGCCATTGAGAAGAAATCCATGTAGACGAGATTGATTCCCTTTAAGGGAGGATCGATCTTGGGAATTTTGCTAAAAAAGGATCAATCCCTTAATATAGGGGATCGATCCCTTCATATAGTGTATTGATCCTGCCTTACGGATTGCATTTTGGGCATTTTTAAGCCGAAAATAAATATATTTTTATTCTAAAACATTCCCAAGTTATTTTTCAACTTCATTTGAATGTTTCTTGACTTAATACACATGTAAATTTAGCCTAAATATTTATTAAGTAATTTTCTAAAAATTATATTCAATGAATTTAAGGGAAAATTACTTAATACATAGTTGTAAATATTTTCTAAGTGCGTTAAGACCAATTTAAAATATGCAATTAAAGTATGGTCTTATAGTTGATATGGTTTGTAAAAATCATGAGTAACTTATGCAAATTTACAAAAGAATGAAGCATTTAATTGTACTTAAGTTTTTCATTTCAAAATATAAATATTTGTCAATTTAAAGCTAACATTATGAAACTTTGCCATTATGCCTTTCACTAAGTGCATTAACTCTAGGGCATACACTAATAGTTTAAGCCACTTACTATTTTCTAATGATAACATCCTCTTTTTTAGAGCTAATATAATTGAGTGCCAATAGGTTCTACATATATTAAATCAACATGAAAGAGCATCAGGTTATCTAGTTAAATGGCAAAAGTCTGTGATTTTCTTTAGTTCTAATATTCAAACACCTTACAAGATAAGATTTAGGAGTTTTGGGGAGTATGTAAATTTATCATTGATCAGTACTTAAGGTTGCCAATCACGATTGGTAGTACTCATCAAATTGAATTTTAAAGAACAAAATATAATGTGTGGAAATGCATTCAAGATTGGAAGGGTAAGTTACTTATGTAGGTAAAGCTATGTTAATCCAAGCAATAGCTCATGCAATCCATATGTACTGCATGAACTATTTGAAGTTCCTATGAGCTTTTTGCATGAGGTAATTATGATCTTGGTGAGTTTTTGCTAAGGGATAGTAATGGTAAAAGAAGATTTCATTGGAAATGTTAGGATGATATATAGGTGTGGATTTTAATGGGGACCATTTAGGGCTCAAGCCTCCACTGAGCCTAAAACCTTAAAGACTTGTAATTTTCATCCCATAATAAATATTTTTATTATACATATTAAAGAGAGGTTAGCCCCCACTAGACTTAAAACTTTTGGGCTTTTACCGTTTTATAATACATGTCAACAAACATGAGAATATATATACTTTAAGGATTAAATAAATGCAAAAAAATTAGGTCTAACAAGGCTTTCAAGACCTTATTAACTTATTATTGTTTATTGTAAAAACTAAAAGGTAGCAGCACAAGAAAGTGTTTTCTTGTTTATTGTAAACAGTTAGTGAGTGAGGGTATAGGAAGTCTTCAATTATTTTCTAGTGGCACAGCAAATTGAGAGCACTTCAAGTCTATTGAATCTTGGATATGGAGAAATATTTGATAAAGTTATCAAAGCAACACCTTCAAATATAGATAATGACAAAGTAGAGTTTGATTTGTCCAATCTTCCTACGGATCCTACTTTACGACCTTTAATCTCTGATTACCATCCAAATATTCGAGATGAAATTAGAAGAGCATATGCACAAAGCAGTCCTTGCCAACCTAAAAATCACGACTTTGAATACAAAAAGTTTGGAAAACAAATGACATGATTTAATCCTACTTGGTTTAGTTGCTATGAAAATTGGTTGGAATACAATATACAAAAAAAGTTGCTTTTTGTCTTTGTTGTTATCTCTTCAAATTGAATAATGGTAAGTAAAGTGGAGGTGATGCATTTATCGAAATGGGATTTACAAATTGGAAGAAACCTAAAAGATTGGGTGACCATGCCAGAGAACATAATAATGCTCACATTGAAGCTATGAGTAAGTATAATGCTTTATTGAAGCAAGAGTAACATGTCCAGACATTTTTTGACAAACAGTCTGATGTAGCTTGAAAGGAATACTGAACTCTTTTGATTGCATCTATTGATTTTGTGCAATTTCTTCTAGAGCAAGGACTTTCATTTCAAGGTCATGATGAATCTGAAAATTTAATAAACTTGAGTAATTTCTTCAGCTTTTAGAATTTCTTGGAGATTATAATGAAAGTATTAAAGCGGTTACTTTTGTGAATGCACCTAAAAATTTGAAATTGACTTCACATGAAATTCAAAAATATATTGTAAATGCAAATTCAATTGAAACTACTAATGCAATTATTAGGGAAATGGGTGATGACTTGTTTTCTGTTTTGATTGATGAATCTCATAACATATGTTCGAAAGAGCAAATGGCTATTGTGTTTCGTTATGTGAATAAGAGGGGACATGTAATTGAACAGTTTATAGCTGTTAAACATGTTGCTAGTACCACTTCTATCCCATTGAAGAAAGCTATTGATGACTTACTTTCTTTGCATGGATTGAGTATGTCTAGTTTGTAAGGACAAGGTTATGATGGGGCTAGTAATATTCAAGGAGAATTAAATGGTCTTAAAACACTCATTTTGAAGAAATATAATAATGCATACTTTATTCATTATTTTGCACATCAACTTTAGTTGGCAATTGTGCTGTAGCAAAAATACATGATGATATCAATTCATTCTTTAATATAGTTGCTAATGTAGTTAATATTGTTGGAGCCTCACCAAAGCGACGCAATATTCTTTGGAAAAAAAATAAGGCTTTCATTATTGAAAAATTAGATAATGGTGAACTTTCAAGTGGAGAAGGCCAAAATCAGGAGAGTAATTTGAAATGCTTTGGTGATATATGTTGGGGCTCACATTGTGTTATGTTATTAAGTATAATCTCTTTGTTCCTTTCTCAATTGATTCACTTGAAGTGGTTGCAAAAGATGTGTCAAACTCTAGAGAGTAAAGATTTCAATCAAAATATTTGCTATAGTTTATGTCGTTATTTGATTTTCTATTTAGTCTATTTTTGATGAAACAATTACTAGGCTTGACAATTGAACTATCACAAGCAATGCAAATGAAAGATCAGGATATTGTGAATGCAATGAAATTAGTTGAAGTGTGTAAACAAAACTTGCAATTGATGAGGGATAGTGGATGGGATTTTTTATTTGTTCAAGTCTCATCTTTTTGTCACAATTATCATATTGATGTTTCAAGCATGGATGATATGTTCATTCCAAGGGGTAAATTACAGCGCAAAGCTCCGAAGGTCACAAACATGCATCACTAGAAAATTGAGTTATTTTATACTATTTTGGATATGCAGCTTCAACAACTAAACAATCGTTTCAATGAGGTAAACACTGAATTGTTACTTTGTTTAGCATGTTTAAGTCTAACTGACTCATTTGCTTCTTTTGATAAACAAAAGTTGGTGAATCTTGCTAAATTTTATCCAAAAAAATTTTCTCTGACAAAACTTTTTGCACTTGAAGTTCAACTTCAAACTTATATTATTTATATGTGCTCTAGCATTAAATTTTCAAGATTGAAAGAAATTGACGATCTTGCTATAAAAATGATTAAGATTAGAAAGGATAAAGTCTATCCATTAGTTTATTTGTTGTTGACACTAGTATTGATTCTACCAGCTGCCACTTCCACAGTAGAGAGAGCATTTTCTACAATGAACATATTGAAGACTTGTTTGCGTAACCAAATGAGAGATCAATGGTTTAATGATAGCTTAGTCGTGTACATTGAAAAAGATGGGTTCAAAAATATTGATAACGAAGCTATTGTGCATCGTTTTCAAAATATGAAATCGCGTCAAGAACAATTATAAAATTTTAATTATTATGACTGGATGTGAAAATTTTAGATTATTTATAATTGTTATCGTATTATTGTTATTGTTATTTTCTTATAGTTTAGTATATTTGATCCAAGCCCCCCTAGATGAAATCTCTAGTTTTGCTAGTAATGATATATTTTTATCTCAATTAGATTAAGGATTGGGTTTTTATGATTTTGACACTTTCAATTAAGTATTTCTTGCTGCACAATGTTAGCGTCTCGTTTAGAATGATTCATCCCTATGTTATTTGATTTTTCAAGCTATGTATTTCCCTGACACGCATTTTCTAAATGCTAGTCATGAGCTAACCCATTTTTCTCTTTGGAAAAATGTACTAGAGGGGAATGATGTTTTGTTAGTCGGTCAAGGTGGAAGATAAAAATTAGGTTATTGATTAATGTATGGAATGGCAGATGGATTGATAAGCCACTAACTTTTCAAGTTAACTAGCAGGTTATGTTAGATTTTTATCCTAAAACCAATTGGCAATGGAGGAGTCTAACTTAAATATAAGGACACAAGAAATTTATTATTTAATAGATATGGGATATTATCGCTTTAACAGGGTAATGACGGAGGTGTGTAGTTAGTGGAAAAACTAATTGACCAAGATGCAAGGTGATGGAAGTCTGCACTATATATTTGTTGTTTAATTCGGAAGATACGTAGCGCATTCTTCATAAACTGCTAAGTAATAGAGCTACTTCAAATAAGGTAATTTGGACCAGAACTATGTTTAAGTTGCATATTTTGTGGCAAGAAGAACCTTGGGTAAGGATATTCCTTGTCTGAAACTCCAATCTCCAGTTTCAAAAATTATTTCAAGGGCCAGAGTTCTGCTGAAAATAAAGTACTTTATGTGGAGGTTGCAACAGGGTAAGTTACCTGCAAAAGGAGAGCTTAGATCAATGGGAACTCAAACTGACTTTGTTTGCTTTGTTTGTTTGACGCGAAGGTGAGTTCGTCTATCATTTTATTCTCCTGCATGTATAGCAAATTGGTATGGAGCTTAGCCTGTCTATGGCTGCTATCCCTATTGGATAATGAGAGTCAGATTCTTGGCTAGATATTCTACTTAGAGTCGTGTAGCTAGATTTTTGGTATAACAGTAACAAATGTTCGTATGAATTGAGTGTGGGATTTTTGTTGGTATCCATAGCATCTTGCACATGTAGCAAGATTAGGAAAATGCATGGTTTAGATGATAGTGTTGAGAATGTGCAAAGTTGGTTATCACTTACAGGGAAAAAAAATGAAGATGAACATAAATGTCTTGGGTTACCATGTTATCATCCTAGACAATGATGCCCAATTTGCACTGGTAGAAGTCTGTAAAGCTATTTTTTCAAATTGGGAGGGGATAGAGATTTTTTTAGACATTTTGAACTTGGCATTTTTTTATGTTAGTTGCCAATTTGTCCAACAAATAATTAAAAAAAAAAACCTCAAGAGAATATCATGATAGAATTCGACGTTTTAAAATCCATTGAATTAAGAAAAAGAAAACAATACAGTCAAAAAAAAAGTAAAAAGTAAAAACACCAAACCACCTGACGAATTGGAAGTGAACTGATGAATAGAAATGGGTACCAATAACCCAACACAATGAAATCAGATATTAATATGTTACATACCCAAATGGACGTCAAGTAGTAGACAATAGCAGAGTAGCTTAGTATTACACAATAGCAGCTTAGTCTGATAAGTATATGTGTTTAGCTATTTTAAATACTAGTTAATAGTTAGTTAAGGTTCACAAAATAGTTAGTTAGGAGCCCGTGAGTTGGAAACACACTATATGTAATGGAATAGGGCTGTATGGGAAAATATCAGAAAATGTAACAAAAAACATCAAACTTTCTCTCTCTCATAGTACTCTTTCTCTCTGGTCTTTATCTTCTTCTCTTAATTTCTGCATCATTCTCCACCTCTGGTCTCTATACCTTTTTCTGTTCTTCCCTTCTGCTATCCTCCTCTCTTAATTTCATCATCTTTTCGGTAAGGATTGTAACATTGGCATCAGAGCCGTCGATTCTTGGCTATGGCAAACGGTGTATCCATGATTGATCAATGGTCGGTGGAATGAAGACAGGAGTTCAGACAGTTGATTGAGGAAATGATGGTAAGAGTAGACAAGATGTTTGATGAAATGAAGGCCTCTCTCAGATCTGTAAAATTTGAAAGTGAAGGTGTAGCTGTTGGTTTCACATCAGAAGATTCTAATTTTGATGCCGTTGATGATGAAAAAGAAGAAGAAAAGGAAAGGAATGGTTCAATATTGGGCATTAAACAGGATGAATACGGCTCTGTTATTGGCTGGATTCCTCCCTATGATGACCATGAAATTATTGATTCCAAACCAGAGTTGGATTGCCAGAAATTAGACGAGTTCCAAAACTGCCACCAGATTCCCTTGTGCAAGCGAGATCTACATGCTCAAGATCAAGATCAAATCAAGGCAATGACACTCTCTTTGGATCCACCCAAGAAATGGATACAGAGTGTTTCCATGGAGAAAAATAACGGTGATGATTGGAGTTTATCTTCCGCGGTCTACTCATTGGAAGGCTACGAGATGGTTGGCTGGCACGATCCATATAAGCCTTACATGAAGAAGAAAGCAGGTAATCAACACCTAATTTCATTGAATCCACATAGGTTATCTGAAATTGATGTTTGTGAGAAGTTTGAAGGGGCTTATTTAATGGATTTGATTTTGGAGACTGAGAATAGGTTTGTCATTTTTAATGATCCTTATGGGTTTAGACTTTTGATAATGGAGAGGAAGCATAGGAATGTGACTGTCGAACAAGGTTGTGGTGCCCTAAAAGTGACTAAAGATGGGGTCACTACTGCAAACAGAATTGAATTCAGGAATAAAGTCCCAACTGTGACTTTATCTGTTCCAAGCAATTTTAATTTGAGTTTTCTTGACCAATGGCTGCCTAAACTAGGGCTTAATCTGATAAGCTTTTGTAATGAACTTACTGTTGGATATGCCGTTGATGGTTGCGCTAGACCACGTGGAGTGAGTGCTTGTGTTGTGATGATTACTGTTGGTGGACTCAGCTTTTTGAATGTCATCACTAGTTCTTATAGTGAGAACCTGCCTCTTATTTCCACCATGGGGGGACCAAAGTTCAAACACTATGAAACTAACATGATTCTTCACCATGCTATTGGATGGCCTGTTGTTGAAGCTATAAGTTTTGTATCTCCTAAATGGGTTCCTCAGCTAGCAAATGCAAAAGATGTAATGAAAGCAGTTTGTGACGTGGAGGATGCCAGATTGCTTCTTCTAACTCAAAACCTAAAGGGCTTTGAAGCAATAATGGCAGTTGTTCCTACTAAAAAGCTTGTTGTGCACTTCCATGACACCTATGGGCAATTTCTTCCAAATATTTTAGTATCTCTCAGAGTAGGGATTAGGCTAGTGGATTCATCTATGGTTGGCTTGGTTGGTTGTCCATATGCCAAGGGTGCTTCAAGGAATGTTGCTACTGAAGATGAAGTCTATATTTTTAATAGCCTTAGTGTCAAAACAAACGTGGATATGGGAAAGCTTAGGTTGGCTAGGGATTTCATCAGCTTGCACATAGGTCGTCAATTTGGTTCAAAGACAGTGGTATTGGAATCACAATTAATGAGCATATGTAATCTCCAACAGTTCCTTTTCTCACATACAAGGAAGATAGGCAAGGTCAAACAAGTATGTGAAGGTACAAAAATGACAGCTGAAAGAATTGAGAGGCTAATTTTGGAGAAGGAGGCCTTGGAAATTACAGGAGTGTGTAAAACAATCTCAAAGGCATGGGAGGTTTCCATCTCATTTCTTCTCAAGCTCACTATTCCAGAAACTTACTCTTTTGAGTGGAATAAATCTTACCCACTACAAATATCACCCTTTGCCCTTTAACCCTTTTATATGTTTGCAACTCATTAATACCATTGGATCACCCTATATTTTACTTCCTTCCAAACACTTGTTTCCTACTCTGGTTTGTTGTAGTCTTTGTAAGCTTCTCTCTAGCTGTCCTTCACCTTATATTGGAAAATGAATCTCCAAAGAGTGAGCAAATTCTTGTAGTGGGTGTGGCTTCTACAATGAATGTGTTTTGGATATCTACTGTTGCTGGGGAATTATTGAATTGCTTGACCGTCCTTAGATCACCTCTTAAATTGCTTCCAGCACTGCTTAGACTCACAATACTTGCATGGGGAACGTTTATAACTGCCATTAAAGAACAAGGAACTGCTGAGCAGGAAGAGAAATGGCTGCCAATGGCATATCATATGGAAATAATTGGATATTATATGCAAACTGAAATTGTTCATGGCTCTAAGGTCCAAAGGTTTGAGATTACTACAACTTCTAATTCTCAGACTAATGAAATTGTTATTCAAGGTTCCACATTGACTTCAAGCACATGGTGGCCTGCTAGATTGGTTGGTGATGTTGGAATGAAATTTGGAAGTGGGGCCTATAACAGCAAAGGATTTTTGATGGTCAGAATGATTGTTATGGCATATGGTTGTACTTCAATTTCTCATGTAAGGAAGCATACTGGTTTTTTTTTTTTTGCAGAACAGATTTGCAGGAATTCATCCTTGAGGACAAGGATGTTTTGAAGGGAGGGCTATTGTGGGAAACCGTGTTATTTTAGGAAAATAAATATTTCCTAGAATCAAGTTTATATATTTAGTTGTAATTATGTATTTATTGAGATCCCAAAAGTTTAGGGATTTCAATTAGTATTAGGAGTAGTTTCCTGATTTAGTGCTAGAGCGTTGTGTATATAAACAAACGTATTATTCAATAAACAATTCAATTCAAACCCTAAACATTAACATGGTATCAGAGCTTTAGGTTTTTTCTTGGAAATCAGTCACTTTTTCAGCCTTTATTGCTGATTTTTCTGCAGTTTCTTTTTCAACCTTCATTGTTGATATTTTCTGCAGTTTCTTCTTCAGCCTTCATTGCTGATTTTTTGCCTTAGGCCTTCATAGCCATTTTCTCATCCAGCCTTCATAGCCATTTTTTTTGTCTCTGTTCTGCTCTGTTTTCTAAAGAAAAAACAGAGGATTTCAAGTGTTCGTTTTCCAGCCTTCATAGCTGAATTTTTCCTCTGTTCTTCATCATTGGCGATTTCTCTTTGTTGCCTGGCCTTCATTGCCGAATTATCCCTGATTCTCACCAGTCTTTCAGCAAGTATTGATTTGTAAAAGATGTCAGTAGTTGCAGAAACAACCACTGCAGCACCAAATAAACCAGCAAGTCTTAACCAAGAGGAGGTGGAAAGGGTGAGATCATTCTTAAGTAACCTCGAGAAACCTACAGGTACTTGTACTTCGGCGTATTCAGGTAAGCGTCTATTTTCATTTGGATTAAATACCTCAGAAACACCCTTTACTCAATCTTGGATCATGGATTCAGGAGCCACTGATCACATGACCCACTCATCCAAACATTTTTCCACATACTCACCATGTTCAAGCAATAAGAAAATAGCCACAGCTGATGGATCCTTAGCAACCGTAGCTGGTATAGGAGATGTTCGAATAAACCCATCCATAACCCTGAAAAATGTCCTTCATGTTCCTAAGCTATCCACCAATCTTGTCTCTGTACAGAAACTCACACAAGACTTGCTTTGTAATGTGACCTTTCACAGTAGTTATTGTTTATTTCAGGACAAGGATTCGGGGAGGACTATTGGACGTGCTAGAGAACGGGATGGTCTTTACTACCTTGCGGAATCAAACAAGTCAAACATATTCAAGAGCAGATCACCCCACTCATTCATGTCCGAGTCTATGTTATCTAGTAAGGACAAAGTTTTTCTTTACCATTGTCGGTTAGGACATCCATCATTTAGGGTTATTAAAATTCTGTTTCCTTCATTGTTTACAAAGTTGGATATTGAGAGTCTTCATTGTGAGGTGTGTGAACTTGCCAAACACAAGCATATACCTTTTCCAATAAGCAATAAAAGAAGCATTTTTCCTTTTGATCTTGTTCACACTGATATTTGGGGTCCCTCTACTGTTGCTAATGTGTCAGGGTCACGATGGTTTATGACTTTTATTGATGATTGTACCCGAGTTACCAGGGTTTTCTTGCTTAAACATAAGTCAGATGTTAGCACTGTGTTCCCTAATTTCTTCTCTATGGTAAAAAACCAGTTTGGTGTGAGTATTAAAAAACTTAGGTCAGACAATGCCAAGGATTATTTCAATCAAATTCTTACCCCTTATTGTCAAAGAGAGGGAATAATTCATGAGTCTTCCTGTGTGAGAACACCACAACAAAATGGAGTCGCCGAAAGAAAAAATGGGCACCTTCTAGACCAAACCCGAGCATTATTGTATCAAAAAAATGTACCAAAAAGTTTCTGGGGGGAAGCAGTTCTCATAGCCACTCATCTCATCAATAGATTACCCTCTAGAGTTCTAGGATTCAAAAGTCCAATGGATGTGCTTTCTTCATTCTATCCGAACCTCTCTACCACAAACAATCTTACACCTCGCATTTTTGGGTGTGTGTCCTTTGTTCATATCCATAGTCAAGACAGGGGGAAGCTAGACCCTAGAGCCCTAAAGTGTGTTTTTGTTGGGTATTCTTCAACTCAAAAAGGATATAAGTGTTACCATCCTCCGTCCAAAAAATTTTATGTGTCACGAGATGTAACATTTAATGAACAAGAGGCCTATTTCACTCAACCTTATCTTCAGGGGGAGAGTCTTAGGGAAGATAAGGAAGGTTTTCTTGGGTTGCCTGATCTTTCACTTTTGTCTCAACCCAATCATATGCCCCAACTATCTGTTGAGCCATCTGTTGAGTTTGAACCTGAGTCAAATGCCCCAGTTGTTGGTGAACCTGAACCTGAGTCAAATGAGACCACTCCTACTGCACCAAATGTGTCTGAACTCGAACTAGTACCTAACCCCGAATCTGCTCTTGGAGATGTGAGATTTGGCAAAAACTTGGTGTACTCAAGGCAGAAAAAGGCCAATCCAGGATCTGTGCAAGTTCAAGAGTCCAACTCAAGTCCTTCAAATGAGGTAACAATTACTAACTTTCCAGCATTACAGAGTGAAACCAAAGCCCAAATTATTGAAGATGACCAAGACCTTCCAATTGCTATTAGAAAAGGGACCAGAAAATGTACAAAACAACCATTATATCCTCTTTCACACTACCTATCATTTAAAAATTTCTCACCAACCTACAAAGCCTTCCTTGTAAGCCTAAAGAACACCACCATTCCTACTACCTTATCTGAGGCATTGTCTAATGAAAAATGGAAACAAGCCATGGATGTAGAGATGGAGGCTCTAGAGAAGAATAAAACTTGGGAATTGGTGAAGTTACCAGTAGGGAAAAGGCCGGTGGGGTACAAGTGGGTTTATACTGTGAAATACAAGGCAGATGGGTCGATTGAGAGATACAAGGCGAGGTTGGTAGCCAAAGGGTATACACAGACTTATGGGATTGACTACCTAGAGACATTTGCTCCAGTTGCTAAGATGAATACAGTAAGAGTAATCTTATCTCTAGCTACCAATTTTGGTTGGGAACTACAGCAATTTGATGTGAAAAATGCCTTCCTACACGGGGAGCTTAAGGAGGAGATTTATATGGAGATTCCACCAGGTTATGGAAGGAATGTGATTGCCAATACTGTATGTAAGTTGAACAAAGCTTTGTATGGCCTGAAGCAATCTCCTCGAGCTTGGTTTGGAAGATTTGCTAGAGTCATGTTGGCCATGGGATACAAACAAAGTCAGGGAGATCACACATTGTTTATCAAACACTCTGCTTCAGGGGGAGTAACAGCACTGTTAGTATATGTGGATGACATTATATTAACTGGAGATGACAAAAGGGAGCAGCAAATATTGAGTCAATGCTTGGCTAAGGAGTTTGAAATTAAGACTTTGGGAAGATTGAAATATTTTCTGGGAATTGAAGTTGCACACTCCAGAAAAGGGATTTTTATATCCCAACAGAAGTATGTTACGGATTTGCTTAAGGAAACGGGCAAAACTGCATGCAAACCCGCAAGTACTCCTATGGACCCAAACCTTAAGCTAGGAAAAGCAGAGGAAGATGCCACAGTGGACAAGGAAATGTATCAACGTCTCGTGGGAAGATTGATTTACTTATCACATACCAGACCGGATATAGCTTATGCGGTGAGCTTAATCAGTCAGTTTATGCATAGTCCAAGAGAGGTTCATTTGCAAGCTGCCTACCGAATTTTGCAATATCTTAAGGGAACACCAGGAAGAGGAATTCTGTTCAAGAGGAATGGGAGTACAACACTTGAAGCCTATACCGATGCTGACTATGCAGGATCGATCATCGATAGGAGATCAACCTCCGGGTACTGTACCTGTCTTGGAGGGAATCTTGTGACATGGAGAAGCAAGAAACAGAGTGTAGTAGCACGTTCTAGTGCTGAGGCAGAATTTCGTGCAATGGCACAAGGCATGTGTGAGCTACTTTGGCTGAAAATCATCCTAGAAGACTTAAAGATTAAATGGGAAGGGCCTATGAGGCTCTACTGTGACAATAAATCAGCAATCAGCATAGCTCATAATCCAGTACAACATGATCGAACGAAGCATATAGAGGTGGATAGACATTTCATCAAGGAGAAGTTAGACAGTGGCTTGATATGTACTCCATATGTGTCAACACATGGGCAACTTGCTGATATCCTCACCAAAGGGTTGAGTAGCACAACATTTGAGAGAATTGTATCCAAGTTGGGAATGGAAAATTCCTATTCACCAGCTTGAGGGGGAGTGTGGGAAACCGTGTTATTTTAGGAAAATAAATATTTCCTAGAATCAAGTTTATATATTTAGTTGTAATTATGTATTTATTGAGATCCCAAAAGTTTAGGGATTTCAATTAGTATTAGGAGTAGTTTCCTGATTTAGTGCTAGAGCGTTGTGTATATAAACAAACGTATTATTCAATAAACAATTCAATTCAAACCCTAAACATTAACAGCTATTGTTACATACCCAAATGGACGTCAAGTAGTAGACAATAGCAGAGTAGCTTAGTAACACACAACAGCAGCTTAGTCTGATAAGTATATGTGTTTAGCTATTTTAAATACTAGTTAATAGTTAGTTAAGGTTCACAAAATAGTTAGTTAGGAGCCCGTGAGTTGGAAACACACTATATGTAATGGAATAGGGCTGTATGGGAAAATATCAGAAAATGTAACAAAAAACATCAAACTTTCTCTCTCTCATAGTACTCTTTCTCTCTGGTCTTTATCTTCTTCTCTTAATTTCTGCATCATTCTCCACCTCTGGTCTCTATACCTTTTTCTGTTCTTCCCTTCTGCTATCCTCCTCTCTTAATTTCATCATCTTTTCGGTAAGGATTGTAACATGATAGAATTCGACGTTTTAAAATCCATTGAATTAAGAAAAAGAAAACAATACAGTCAAAAAAAAAGTAAAAAGTAAAAACATCAAACCACCTGACGAATTGGAAGTGAACCGATGAATAGAAATAGGTACCAATAACCCAACACAATGAAATCAGATATTAATATTACCAACGTATTACCAGAAGAGTGTATTTCTTACATACTTTCCCTAACATCCCCAACAGATGTTTGCAGATTAAAGCTTGTCTCTACTGTCTTCAGGTCAACCGCTAATTCAGATACCATTTGGGGCAAATATCTACCGCCTGATTGTTATGAAATCATTTCGAACGCATCATCATCATCGTCCAAGCAGTTGACTGCTTCCATGTCCAAGACACAGCTTTATTTCCACCTTTGCAATAACTCTGTTATTATTGACAACAGTAACATGGTAAACATATATATATATATATATATATATATAGTAGGGATCCACTTACACATGTGTAAAACAAATTTATTTTACACAGTTTTATATCTTCATATAGAATTAATATTTTTGCAAATCAACCGTTGGATTTAACAACCTACTTATATTTATTATGTATGTAAATTTTTGAATCAATCTGCTATTTCTATCATTTTAATCGAGAATAGTATTTTTTTCAATATATATCAACGGTTGAAATTTTATTTTACGAATTATATAGTTAGACGTATTCGATTAATTTGAAATTTGGCATACATGATCTATGTGAATAGAACATAAAATTCAACAATCGGATTAAAAAATTATAAATCATATAAAAAGATATAAAAGTGTGTAAAACTAAATTTGTTTTACACGTGTTGTTGGCATATTTCTTGATCATAGGTTGACAAAATCTGGCTATTGCCATATATAACCTATGATAATTAATGCCAAATAAATGATCCATTATTTCATTGATTCTCTGACCATAAAAGGATGTTCTGTGATGGTTTGAATGATCGTTTTTGAGTTTGTCAGAATAGAAGAGGCTCTAGTTCACAAACAGAGAGCAAGAATCCGGTCCCCAAGTATCACTTGCTCTTTCATACACCATCTAGTGAGCAATCGAGTGCTTGGAAGGCCTGTGATCGACATAGAGAAGATTGTCAGATTCAGGAATCGCTTCAACAGCAAAGTTACAGAGTGCAATGGCTGGAGGTTAGATCCTATCGCTTCCGCATTTGATTGTTTTAACATGTTTCATATTGTGTAGAAGCATGTTAGGCTTGTTTGATGAACTTACATGTGTAACTAGATCCCTCCTCATATATATATTTATTTATATATATATATATATATATATATATATATATATATATATATATTCTCTTCAATTTCGTAATAAAATCGATTTACCAAGATTTGGGTAGTTTTATTTACATGAAAATAGAGTCAACCCAGTGTATAAATTAGAATTAATCTATCTGTTGGGTATTTATTTGGCTTATTTATTAACTTGTATAGCTTTGGAGAATTTAGCTTTTGATTTATTCTTGTGTCCATGAACTAGATGGCTATAATCTTTGAAGAAACCCAAGTTGTTTAGGCTGCCTTTCCTTTGAGCATTTTGAAAGTTGGGAATTTCCTGGGAGATGGAAATTAAAAGTCAATAGTTGGAAGGCAAACTTTGTCAAATGTTTGTTGCACGAGCATTAGCAAACATATTAGGCAGTCCAGATGAAAATGTTTGGATGACTGAAATTTTTATTCAATCAGGAAAGAGAACTATGTGAAAGGACAAGCCTGCTGAGACTAATGATATAGAAAATATTAGTCATACAGTCAGAGCCATACAGTTAAACTGATGCCTCCACTTAAGTAGGAACTTGTACGCCAAAAAAAAATAGGTGATATCCACCTTGTGTTTTGTTAGCATAGCATGAATACATTCTTCGTCCTGATATTGCTTTAGACAATCAAAAATCTAGAACTGTCCCCGTTTAAAATGTGTGAAGAAGTTCTTAGGTGACACCTTCCCCCCCATCCTTTACCCAATTGTATGTGTTTGTTTGCGTATGCTTTATGTTTTTAACATCTGTAATGTCTGTCCTTTCTTTCCGAGGTTGATAAATTAGAATCTCTACATGAAGCGTAAGTTCTTGCGAATTCGTAGGGAATGTATTTCTAGAATTGATCTATTGCATATGGTTCCTAGACCTTGAATTAGTTGTACAATCCTAGATTCCTAATTTAGGAAATACATGCAGAGTATGTTATGTGTATGCGATAAGTAACAAAGTCACACCACTTAAGTTGGGAAAATTGAGTCGATAAAAAATGGTGGACAACATAACTTTTCTGCTTTTCAATGTATTATGATTATGCTTTTCTGATTGGATTTTAATGACTAATAAGTAATGGAAACTAATTTCTTGAGTTATGAACCCAAGCCAGTTATGCATTCTAGTAGACTTAATCCTTTCTTAATTTGATGCTATGTAAATAACATTAGTATTTTTATCACCTTGATTCTTCTACACAGAGCTTTGGCCTGGATAAAGCAACTGGGAAAAAATGTTACATGTTGGGGACTCGAAGGCTTTCAGTTTCTTGGGCAGACATGCCTAACTAATGGAGATGGAAACATCTGCCTGAGTCTAGGTGTGTCTGCTCTTGCATTCTCTTCTTATTTACTTCAAAAGTTAATGATTATGTTGCTTTATCATACTGTCTTTGGGATTAAAATTTTATTCCCTATGAGTAATAATATATGACTGCATTTTTAGGTGGTCTATAAATTTGCAACATCGAGACATGGATTTGAGAAAAAACCTATAGACATGCATGTTGCATTGGAAGCAAGTGATGCCGGGCGAACTTTTCGTGTATTCCTAGACCCTTCAGCAATTATCCCTCAATTTTGTCGTGAGAGAGGAGATGGGTGGATGGAGGTTAAGTTGGATGAGTTCTTCAATGAAAATGGAGATGATGGGAAAGCTATTTGTTGTTTATGGGAGGTTGATAATTATACCCCTAAGAAAGGCCTTCTTTTTGAAGGAATTGATATTAGGCCTAAAGTTAGCTGATAGTCAAGAGTTTCATAGTATGCTGTCATCAACATAATATTATATGCAATATTTTTAGTGGGAATATTTGCTAGTGTGGTATACAATAGTTGTAGAAATGGTGTCTCAATCTACCTTTATTTTTTCCTTCCAGGCACCATTAATTTGGACTGTGAAATCCTTTCTAGATTTCTTATGAGAAGCCAACCCTTTCAATTTGTTTACTAGATATGCTGTCCTAGCAAATAGCAAATCAGTAGATGCAAATATTTGATCTGCTAGGGTGTGAAATCTGTTACCTTAGAACGAGTACACTGTTTTCTTTTTGTAATAATAAGTAATCTTATCCGTTTTACAATCTAATACTAATCTTAAGTGTACTATTTTCAACTAATACTTGACAGGTTAGATTATTAAAATTGTTTCATTTAGCTATGCTGGTCTAATATTGATCACTCAAGTCTTAGATCTTGTGGTCCTTGAAGTTGTCTGTTATCAAATCAGATGCATCTTTGCTAAGTACATCACTTTAGGCCTAAATCAGCAACAACCATTTGTTATGTTTCTTCACAGAAGAAATCTACCACCTAAATCTCCATCTGTCAGCTTAATCCCCATCTTGAGATAATTACGTCATATTTAATGAATGAAAGTATTTTTTTTATATTTCATGAGTAACTGGAACTTATTGAAGGAATGAGAATAGGCCTAAATATGGGGGATGGTCAAGAATTTCATAGTATTTTATGATGACTTGATCAAATATAGCTATCTTAATTTCAAGACTTTATCCAATTCAAAATCCAAGATTTTATCAAGTTTAAACTAATTTCAATTTGATTTTTTTTATTTTTTTGAAAAAAATAAATAAAGTAACAAAAACACAAACAAATAAAAAAACAAAATATAGGCTAACCCTTACTTAAATTTAAAAGCCAAATGTCTAGTTACATCATAATAACACTCAATATCCAAATAAAGGTCCAAGTTCAATTGTTCATTAAAAAGCTCAAGACTTGAAAAAATTTAAAATCGAAAAATCGGATATAATATGGTGTTTACAGTAAACTTAAAATAGATACTGTCAAAGCGAAATGAACTTAACATTGAAACATCGCCCCATATATACATACAAATATCAATCATCAAATACATTGCAACCATCTCAAATCACGATGGTGTTATCATGTGTAGTGTGAAGTTAATGATTATCTTTTTATTGCTGAGAGAAATGAGATTTATTAGGCATAAAGTGACCATAAAGTAGCGATGCATGCAACTCAAGCCCTAGCATGAAGAATCCAATAGTCTTTTTTGCAGAAGATTTGCATTTAGAGCTGCTCAAGAGCTGGGTTACTTGCCTAAGCTCGAAAATTCACTTGATATTTGATCGAGCTTAGACAAAAATATCTAATACAATTATCGGATTTGGGCATACACCAAAATTCTTATTACCTGTCATGAGCCCAGCCCGGCCCATGATCAGTCTATTTGCACAATCATACCTAGGGATGTAAACAGGATGGGAATCCGCTAATTTTGAAGTACTCAAATCTAAACCCGATTAACTATCCGAATATTTCGGTTTTTATTATTCGAACTCTACCCATTTAATATAAGAAATGTCCACTAATTACTTGAACCCAATTAAATACCTTTTTATTAAGTTAAAGTTTGACTTTTAAATTTAAATTAAATTCAATTTTAATGTATATTATTAGGAAAAATTAAATTAATAAACTTAAATTAACTCATAAAAATAAATTAATATTAAAAATCATAACTAAAATACTTAATGAGTTCATTTAATTAAGTATTATATTATAAATTAATTAATAAATAAATAAAAATGAATATAATAATAATTTAAAAAATATTATTTATAATCGAGTTCGAGTAGTAAGGTACCCTAAAGTCACTACTTGAATCCATGACAGATAATAAAACTACTGCTTGAACCCAATTACCAAATATCCTAACCCATCTTAATCAAGTCAAATAATACAAGATACTCATTTATAGTATGATAATTATTACATACACTGATAGTGGAGTTTTTTTACTCCACAAGCAACGTTAAGATCGTGACACATGTTCTATTTTATTTGTTTTAATATTTTTATAGGACACTTGTTATGATCTTAACGCTGCTTGTAGAATAAAAAAACTCTACTGTCAGTATATGTAATAATTATCCTTTATAATATACCCATTTATATCACTAAAACCCGACCGAATCATCGATCTTCAAAGTTCAACGCGACGGAATTGAAAGGTAACAGCAAAGTGGTTATGTCTATCAAATAAAATGAAATGGAAGCTTTTGAAAAGAGAAAATTAACTTCAAAATATTTGGCACCCGAAGCACAGAAAAAATAAACAATGAAACAAAATTTACTAACAAAAATCGTTTTTTTTTCAAATTGAGATCAACTTCGATAAGAGTTTTCGGGCAGTACTCTTGCTTCATTTCTGCATTCTTCCAATTCGTTAGCATACCAAAACCAATTCCTCTTACCCTTTTCTCTTTTGGTCTTTTTTTTTTCTTTTCTCTCGGGAGTTTTGGCTAGTTTTCTTTTTGGAAGTAAAAATTGTGTATGAGATTAATTTTAAGTAAAGGAAGACATGCTTAGCAAATATTCGAAACTTAAATCATTGAAGACCTGTTTATGAGTTTGGTCGGGCCGACTTTAGATTGAATCTAAGGAAGCTATTAAAAAGGCTATAAGCCGATTCGAATCTGACCCAATGTAATTATTTAGGTTTGATTTTCAGTCCAGATTCATTTATGCATGACCTAATTTTTAAATAAAATGCTTTGCTAAAAGTATCGGATGCAGATGAGGTATCATGAAAGTAACACACTAATCATCCACAAGTGTTTAACGTTGACACTAAGATGAAGTATGTACATGTGTGTAACATTAGACTAAGAAAAACTGTAGATATAAGTGGGAGAGCACATCCTAGATAAATTGATTTCGACCCACCATGGCTGGCCCCTTATCCCACGCAGAAATAAGAAAACGTGCAGTTAATCCTCAACATAGAAAAATTCGTACCCACAAATAAGGAAGGAAATTACGATCTAGATCTTCTCTTTTCCGAAGTTGTCTGTCTCACGATTTGAAAGATGAGCTACATGATGCTATCAAAATCTTAAAAGCAAAGAAATGTTTCTTGCTAAGAAGCAGAGAAGAACAAAGTACTCTTACACCTGCAATGGAGAAAGAAAGAAGAGAAGAGTAGAAGAGGAGAGAAAGTAGAAGAGGAGAGAAAGAACGTATGTTGAATGATTGGATTTCTTTCTCAGTAACGACTACAGCTTTGTTACTCCTTAAATGTGCTGCCAGCTGACAACTTTGCTGACGTCACCAAATAATTTGATATTAGATTTCATCAAGCGATAATTTGATATAATTCTATCATGATTAATGAAGATCATTGTGTATATGTCAGAAGGTCCAAAGATAAGTTTGTAATCTTGTCGCTTTATATGAATAACCTACTATTTGTTGGAAATGACAGAGAGTATATCATTACAATGAAAAGCTGGTTGTCCTCAAATTTTGAAATGAAGGACATAGGTAAAATAGTTTACATACTTGGTGTTAAAACTAAAAAGGATCATTTCAAGAAATTGTTAACTCTTTTTCAATAGCAATATATTAAGAAAATTTTTGAACAGTTCCACGTACAAGATTGCAAGCCAATTGATACTCCTATTGTTAAAGGTGAAAGCTTGAGTCAAAGAATGTGTCTCAAGACTTCTCATGAAAATGAGCAAATGGTAAGAGTTTCTTTTTCCAATGCTGTTGGAAGCCGTACATATCCTATGATGTGATACTAAGGTATCTTAAAGGCATTGCAAATTATTCATTGTGGTAACATGGAAGTGATCTACGATCTTACTAGCTATACGAACACCGATTGGAGAGGAGATTTAGATGAAAGGAAATTTACCTCATGCTATGTTTTCTTATTAAATAATGGGGCAATCTCATAGAGTAATAAGATACAGACATGTATGGTTCTTTCCACAATTGAAGCTAAATTTGTAACATTTTTAGTAGCATACAAGAGGTTGTTTGGCTTAAATGATTTTTAAATCAGTTGGGATTTAATAAAGATGCATCAACCTTAGTGTCAGTGAATTGCGATAATCAACCAGCAATCCATTCACTAAAGATCCCAACTATCATTTAAAAACCAAACACATAAATACCAAGTATGATTTTGTTTGAGACATGGTTGCACCAAAGGAAGTTAACATGCAGTACATTTCAACGCATAAGATGATTGTAGATTCATTTACAAAGCCCATACCTAGAGCTATGTGTAATGGTCAGATTAGATGTCTGGGATTGCTAGGCTTTGATGTACTTACGGAGATGTTCTTAGTGAACAATTTATGATTATTTTCCCATTTGTGTTTGATTTTGACTAATTTTAATCTTAATTAATGTCTATAAAGATTAGTACTTTGTTTTATGAAACGTGCGCATGCACACACACATATGTTAAGTACATATACAATATCATATTAAAGGTATATCAGATAAATGATTGACCTTCTCACACAAACAATCGCCTCTATGACTTAGTGCCATAGAGATGAAATTAGTTTTAAGCTATAGAAATTTGAAAGCTCAAGGTTAAAATGTAATCGCCTTGACAACGATCAAGATGAGGTGATATGATAATGAAATTTGTGACCAGAAGTGAATAATCCCACCATTTATTTTATCTATCTTTGAATGCCAGGTGGAAGTCCTGTTGTTGTATTTTAGAGAAGAAGAGTTGTGGACTCAAGTTAGATACCGAGTGTATCTGAACTATCACTTGTACGGCGTTGGAATTATGATAAAGACACGCGCTCCATGGGGAAAAAGAGAGTAATATCGTAGCATGTGTTTCATACCACATGTGGATTATTTGACCAATAAGGGTAGTAGAAGAATTGATCTCTGCTTCTTCGTTGTGTAAGACCCATGAGGTCAAAAGGATTTCAATTTAATATCCTTACGACTTCTGACTGTTTTTTAAAGTTTCAGTTTAATGTTAGCTATCTTGGAAAATTACAAATGATTAAGAATGATTCAATCTAATAAGGCATATCCGAAGAGCAACTGAATTACAATAGGGAGATTCAGAAGAAAGCAAGGCCATTTTAGTGTCACATTTAATTGTATTCATTGGTCGACCAATTATGTTTAAATAGTTAGGCATAATTATGAACACAAAAGTATATCATAAAACTTCATGCAAAAGAGATCAAGGAGAACTTAAAATTTGACTGAATGGATCTGTGGTTGTCACATACCGAAATACAGTTTCTCATTTCATTTTTAAACCTTACTTACCACAAGTTGGGCTGTCTGTAGTGCCTTCATTAATAATTAATATTAAATCAGTTACTTATTTTTCGTAAACAGTAACCTAGGACTTACACTGTTCAATCTACATTATACAAAAACATATAAATTCTCAAATTTCCATAACAAATTTTTCACTTCGGTTTACATCCCAAGTATATGCATACATACAAAATATACTGCACATATAAGTCCGAACATATAAACATAACCTCGTATACCTCTACGGAAATACCAACTCCGCCTGAGGGATACCAACAGAGAATCTCCTCCCAATTAAAAGTTGAGAGACTACCGGAAATAATCTGGAGAGAGAAGGAGGGGGAGAGCTAATGCCTAGTAAGAAATTCGTATAAAATAAATGATACTATGTATACTATATGCAAGTATCAAAATCATACTTTTTATGTAAAAGCATGAAGTATATAAATTAGGCACTAGTAAGGAAAAGATACTATAATCGGTTAGATAACCAGGCTGAGTATAGAAGGATGCTGGAAAGCACCTCATGTGTCCCGACATCTAAATCCTATTATAGGGATTTATATTGCAAATGTGCAGTTCAATAAAACGTGCATAGCTCAGTAAACAGTCATAAATAACCATTAACAGTGCATTTGCATTTAGATAAATAATTTAATTAATTGTCTGTAAACAATACAGTAAATGAATTTTCAATGAATAGTAGCAGAATTAGAAATCATATTTAATGAACATAAACAGTTCCAAAATCTGTAATATATAATTCAATTCTGGGAGTGTCCAGGATGTCTGGGAATTTGCCACCCCAGCTAAAATAGTAGAGACAAGGCAACACCCAATAGACTCATGCATAATGACATATGGCCATAGTAAAAAAGTTGTCCACACATGTACATAGGCCATGTGTAAATTTGGCACATTGAATGATGGGATCAGGATCACTCAACTACAATAACAGTAACAGTAAGGGTGCAAGTGCTAATAAGTAGCTATAAGGCCAACAATCTCAAAACAGTATATAAAACAATTTATAACAGTTTACAGAGATAAATTCAATATCATGTATCATCAATCAGTCCATAAAACATTTAAATTGTAAAATAATAAATTTGAAGAATAAAAAGTTATTAAATATTCTCAATTCGGAATTGATTGTCCAAAATATTTTATTTATACTCAACAATAGCATAAAAACATGAATATAACGTTTACAGCATGATAATCATTAAAATCACTTCGAAAAATATAATTATAAAAGTATATGCACTTAAATAACTCTTTTTGAACTTTAACCTTCCAAAATATTTTCCTTTCTATTTTTAAATAGAGTTATACTATTAACTAGTGATTAGAAAGGTTCTATTATATTTTTAGAAATTTCAGCAGTATAACGATATAATTTTATCCTAACCTTCCTGCATGAAAACGCAATTTAAATTTCCACCACCAGTTCTCATTTCAACACCAAATCACAACATTTCTAACTGAAGAAAGACACATTTTATTAAATCATGCACCATAGTATCCCTACGTCTCTTATACTCATCTCTTACCTCTTAACTTACTGCGATTTTGCTCGTTAGCACTAGTGTCTTTTTTCAACTTCCAAGCTACAAAACATCGTATAAACACTACAAATCATCACACTTCATTATAAAGAATTGTTAGCTCTCCATAACTTATCACATTGCCTACAGTAACTTCCATTTCAAACTTTTTCACACCGGTGCTAACACTGCAACTATAGCTAAAACACCTCCGATTTCAATTCAGATTTTGCCTACGGTCTTGTATTAATTTGTATATTATTTTAGGACCTAAAACACATTAAACTGAGTATGAATTCTTCCTCCCCTTCACCTTGGCCGATTGCATCCAAGCTTCTTACACTAGTGTTTTCTTCAATTTAAGCTTAAACTCATGTTTCATGCTAATTCTACAACATTTCTACATCATTTTCCAATCAACCATATCAATTTCATGCACTTGGAGGCTTGGCCAAAACTCTAAGACTATGGTTCTCATGATTTAATTCCATTTCAAGCTTAATTATATAGCTAAACACCTTAAATACCTAGTAAAAAGCCTTTAAAACATGAAAATTCAATCTCTTCCTTACCTTTTATGCTAGGCTGAATGTGTGATAACCGAGAATTTTTCCATTTTTGGAATTGTGAACACCGAAAATTTAATTTTAAATGTAAATAGATAAACTAAAGTAAAGTAAATAAATAAAATTTATTTATGAGATTTGAAATATTGTTGGAATTACAGTGTTCGAGGAAGTGACGGATCTGAAAAGTTGTACGGAGGAATTTAATTTGGATATTAAGAAATCCAAAATTAAAGAATATAAAGATGTGTATTTTTATATATATTTATATAATTACATTATATAAATATATTTTTGTATATTTATATAAGTACATACTTATATATATGAAATACAGTATATATTATTATTCTATAGTGATATATACTATTTTATATCATTAAATAAATACATGTGTATATTATTATTATATATATTTATGTATATATATAAATGTATATATGTATACATATGAAATTTAAAAGTTATTTTAATTTAAAGTGTATAAAAAAATTATATATATAGATACATAAATATTTTGGTACAAAATATGTATTTATATATATTGTAAATAATGTATTAATATATAATTATAATTATAATAAAAAAAAGAGGGAATCGGGATGTTTAAACCGATTCCCTTTCTTTTGTTTTCCTCTGTGTAAAACAGAGGAGTAGGAAAGAAAAGAGGAAGCCGACCGACGCCGACGGTCAGGAAAAAGAGAGATGGGGGAAGAGACGTCGCGCCTGTCGAAGAGGAAAAGAAGGAAGTTGCCGACGACGGAAAAAGAAAAGAGAAAGGAAGAAAACGAGAAGAAAACCGAGGGGAAAAAGAAAAGAGAAAACGGCGATGCTTGCTAATCCGGCCACCGCCATTGCATCCTCATCGTCGGTGAAGGCGAACCAAAGGGAAAAGGACTGCCTACGGTGAAGGAGAAAGGGAAAAAGAGGGAGAAAAGAGAAGAGAAGGGACCGAAGCTGTCGTCGCCAGATCCACCGCCATCACCGGCGATCTGGGGAAGAGGAGGCCAGATCCAGCTTCGCCACAACCTTGGCCAACTGTGGGCAGGCCGAATCGATGAAGAACAGGCTAACGAGGGGCTAAACTTGTGATTCGGTCGAACCGGTCCAGACCAGAAAAGAGAAAAAGAAAAAGGGAAAAAGAAAAAAAAGGAAGAAAAAGAAAAAGAAGAAAAGAAAAAGGGAAAAAGAAAAAGGAAAAGGAAGAAGAAGAAGAAGAAGAAAAAGAAAAAAAAAGGAGAGGAGCTTGGGAAGTACTTTACCAAAATTTTAATGTTGAATATGGGTAAGGAAATTAAAAGATTTTGTTATATTCCATAGAAATTTATAGAATTTGTTGGATTATTTTCTAAGCGAATATATGTGTGTGTGTTCAAATTTATAGCAACACGGTAATGAGACAAGTGTTGGATTTCGGCTAGGCTCGGAAATAGGAAACACGTTAAGCCTGAGGCGAATTGGTAAGATACTCTTATAAAATTGCGTTAGTATTATATTGTATAGTTTAAAGTTGTAATTGTTGATATTGGATAATTGTTAAAACGTTGTGAAAATGATATTGTTAGAATATTGATGAGTTGATATTAGAGTATAGATAAGAGATTACTGAAATTTTGGTGAAATGAGTGCTGATGTTATTGATAATTGTCAAATTGATTGTGGTTTAAGAGTTGAACTACAAGTGGATTTTGTGAATTCAAATACTTCGGACTATTGTGGGTTATTGGAATTGTTTGCAGGTGGTTCTGATTCCTTAAACGTTATGCTACCTAATTTTAGATAAAAATTGTCTTATGTAGAAGTTACTGACTTCCTCATAAATGGAGATTTAGAAAGAGCGATTTAAAATGATTTATTGAGAAAGATTCTAAAGTACATGATTGAAACCTATGCTATACAGACAAGTGAGGTAAATATGAGACACAAGTATTAGCATAACGTTGGGATTATGTACATGTGAATTGAGATAATTGCCTCACGATGGAAATGATTATTATCCTTGGAGTCATAATTTCAATTTTTGGTCTAATAAGACGATTATGAAGTATGACTTACGGTATCTTGTAGAAATGAAATAGATAATAAAGGTTTTATAATTAGTGATATGGAATATGAATTGTATTTTGTTAAGTAAATTGCTACTTATATATGACATGGTGATTGAGACTGAAGAGAATTGTTTTATGGTAATGTGTGACTGTGAATGATATTAAAATGTAGAAGTTACTGACTTCCTCGTAAATGGAGATTTAGAAAGAACTATTAAATGATTTATTGAGAAAGATTTTAAAGTACATGGCTGAATTTGAATCTCTACTATAGAGGCAATTGAGGCAGTTATGAAACAATAGTATTGGCGTAACGTTGGGAATATATATGTGAATTGGGATAATTGTCTCACGACGAAAATGGATATTATTGTTGAAGTCATAGTTTCAATTTTTGATCTGTTAAGACGATTATGAAATATGACTTACGGTATCTTGGGGATGATATTAAAATATAGATACTGTGGATTGATGCGACATCACGATCTTGACAAGAAATGTATTTTAACGTTCAGTGATTTTATCGAAATTATATAGATATATATACGTGAGTATGGATAGATATGCATTTTGTTCCAATAGACTATGAATTGATGATAGAAAAGGAAAGTGAATTGATATCCTGGGTGGATGATATTTGGATATGAAAAGATGTATTTACACGATATTGTAAGCAAGATGAGAGATCTATGATCTAGTTACATGTGGATGTTATTGAAATACATGTAAATAAATATATACACAAACACATTGTGAACTCTTAATGACTTGTGCGGACATGATAGCCTTGTGGTGTTTGTAGTATAAGCTGATATATAAATACTTTTGAAGAGTGATAGACTATATGTAAATGCATAATGATTAACAAGTTATAATAGTATGAAGGTTACGCGTGAATGAGGAATTGTGATTACTGTAGATATAATCAACCTAATTACCTAAACATGTTCAACATTATATTGAATAAAAGTTGAACTATATCTTGGTGTACTCAGGTTCATTCATTCATAGCATATGACTTTCGAAAAACATGTATCATTTTAAAAGAGAAAGTATTGTTTTAAAAATGAAATGTATCAAATCCTTTAAACGAAAGTAAATGTTTGAAATGAATAGACAGCCACAGACCTTGATGTTTAACATTCGTTTTACATCACTTATGACATGAATAGATTGAGCATAAGATTTAATTATGCATTGATTTGAGAAATGATTCAATTTTAAATGTTTTATTATGTGGATTGTCTTAAAGGATTTAAAAAGAAATTTGAAGCAAAGATTTCGATTTAGAGACGACAGGTACCCTATAGAATGCCTGTGTGGCATATGCCTTTGTGGCACAAAGTATGTATATATTGTGTGGTTCTGCTTGTGTGGCATGGAACCTCGTTTATACATATATGATATGTACATGTAAATGTTGCATGATGAGATCATTCCAGGCTGTCCGACAATAGTCGTGGACACATTCCTCAGTTTCCAGCTGATCAATAGGACTGGGACGATCTATGATCATAGATAGAGAACCCCTCGAGGGAAACTATCCCATTGATAGCTACAATGGGTTAGAGATGGTATGGTAACAGAATAGGGATTCATGCCTAGTCTCTTACTAAATTTTAAACGATGTCTAGAGTACGGTTTATTATATATGAAACTCTAGACATGATATGTTTTTACAGTATACGTGAAATGATTGAAAATAAATGATTTAAACATGGTTTATATTATGCATTATATGATTTGAGAATTTATATGTTTTAAACCATGTTTATTTGACATGACTGAGATGAAATGATGTACATATGGTTTTATACCACACATGATATGAATTGAGATAGTATGTGTTTTGAAATGTGTTTTAAAGCATATGTTAAATGATTCTGAATTACATGACTTTCATACATGATTATGTACTACATGAAACATGATTTGAAATGAATGTTTTATACAGAAAACAAAATTTATACGTTACATATTAAATCATGTGATGACAGTATACGTATTGATGTATGAATTACAGTGATACAAGAATACTTAGTATCATTACGGCATGATCTAATAAGTATTCAAAGAATATTGACTTTTAAATGATACTGAAGGATACACTTGGAGGATTTTATGCATTGCATTAGGGACAGTATAATCCTAATTCAGTTATTGTATTAGTATCTTACTGAGCCATGGATTTGCTCACTCCCTTAATTTCACATCTTTTAAGACTATTGGAGTTAAACTCCACCATGAGAGCTTCTGAGTGGGCCTTCGGAGACGATATCTAAGCTTGGTACTGGCCCTTGTCCTCTAAACCTACTTTGTCGCATTTGAGGTATACGCTTTTTATAAATTGCTTATTTACATGTAAGACTTTAAATTGATGCACAGTACTATTTGGTTCAATGAGTCGGGATGTAACTTAGGATTGTGGTAAATTATCATATAGGTTCATATAATCATCGAATGCTATTTGAGATGTGATTATGTTGGTTGATTGCATGTTTAAGTTATCGAAGATAGAGCATAAAGAAAGGATCAGTGAAATTAGTGTAATAACTACACTGACACAGAATACAAACCTTAAAATGAAAAGGAAAAATTTAGTCCATAAATTTGTAAGAAGAGAAAAGTATAAGTATCAAGTAAACGTCGCAGCTTACGGGTCATGACAAAATGCTTCAAGGAATCCCACACTTCTATTTTGGCTGCTTTAGCTAATGATTTTAGCATGGGAAGATAGAGGAAGTTGAGAGAAACAAGTTTGGTGAAGACAATTTTCAGTTTTGATAAGATTTCGGTATATTTTTCTAAGCTTTCTCTCTCTTACTAAGGTCACGTTAATGGAGGAAAGGAAAGGGTCCGATTGCTATCGAAAATGAAGGTGGAAGAGGCTGGAAATTTCATTTAAAATGATATTTATGGTCAAATTACCATTTTATCCTTATACTTAAGTAAACTTCAAATTTTGCCTCTTTCAATTTGACTTTGATTTAAACAATCAATCCAATCTTCAAAATATTTTATTTCATTATAAAATATATCCATTTGGCATGCTCTAATCATTGGTTGAGTTTTTGTTGAAGTTTGACTGGTTGTTTGAGAAAATTACCAAAATACTCCTAACCGTTGAATCGCGTAAATTTCTATTTTTACGTATGTTTATTCCATTAGTCCACATGGCGTAGAACCTTATTTCATAAGAAATTTTCTATCACTAATAGTGTGCCCAAAGTCAACTCAGTTTGACCACTAATTACGAAAATTCTATTAACTTATGGACTTAATCGTCACTTTTTTAATTTGTTTGCACGCTTCTTAAAAATGCACAAACAATAAATCTAAGTTGCAGTTTCTTACAACATCCATATTTGGCTCCAAATATTGTATCCACCAAGTTTCACCTGCTTCAGGACATTAGAAGTCCTGTGGGGCCCACCAGCATTATCTTTTATTCCTGCAAGGTACATGTTATTTAGATAATTATATAATATCTATTAATATGTACATATGGTAAATATATTAATATCACAAGGGTATTGTATACAAGCTCTTGTTATATTTTTGGGTTGCTATATATACCTAACAGTTGTTTAGCAACGAGCTCTTGAGACGATAAAGTATGCTAGTCGCACAACCGATTTTCTTATATGAACTTTGTAAAGAAAAAAGAAATTATTCTCTAGGAATTTTTTTGAGAGTAGCACACCTATTATGTGTGAATGGGAGATGATAAGTACGGTTCGCCTATAATGGGTGAAATTCACCCATTCTTTATATTTTTGAAAAGAAAAGAGATTTCCTAAGGTAGTTTTGGATAATAAAATTGCCACCCCATTCACTCAAAATTTTAAGTGTTTAAATTTCGCAATTTGTCATTTGAAATTCATATGATCAATTGTACATCAAATTGTTCATGATATTTCTATTGTAATCCTAATGTTGTATGTCATATGTATGATATATGATTTCTAACATTTTCTAACAGTAATCTATTACAGTTTTTATCGTAGTGCTTTGAAAACAAAATTAAGAGAATAAAATATAAGATATATAATGTTTTAAAAAGAGAACAAATAAACCAAATAATTGATTTTGGAGAAGTTCTATTTGTACCTCAATTTCTGCTTTTATACTTCAAAAATTATTAAGACAATAACACCTTTGTATGACAAGACAAATGTGTCCTTATGAAATTTTCCAAACATATAATTATTTTCTTCCATTCTTCAAGTTGTTCTTACCATCCTACTCTTCTTATTTTTTTTCCTATTTTTCTATGACAAATAGAATCTCTCAAATATTAAGACGTGTGTAACTAACACTAATCAATACATACTATTAAAGATAGCTTTGAACAGTGTTTTGTCAATTGAAGTAATTGGTGATGATGCGTGTATTACGAATTGAAGCAATTGGTGATGACTTATGTATTACAATAGTTGAAATCAAAGAAAATTGAAGTTTCTACAGCTGTGTAGATTGGCGAGTGGTTATGCAGTTGTGTGGATTGGCGAGCTATGTGGGTTGGCGAGCTGTTATGTTGTTGTGTGGATTGGCGAGCTATGTGGGTTAGCAAGCTGCTGTAGTATGTGCCTCTGCTCTAGGTATTTGTTGTGATACCCCTCCCCCCTCCCGCAAGCTGGAGAGTATAGAGGCCTTGGTGAAGATATCAGCTAACTGATCAGAGGACTTGATGGGAAGTAAATGAAGAACACCAGCAGTAAGCTTTTCGCGCACAATATCGTTCTCTCATGGAACACAGGATTCTTGGCAATATGCATGGCAGATTGATTGTCATAAAAAAGTAACGTTGGAGTGGGGTGTGAAATTTGAAGATCACGAAGCAAATAAAGGAACCACTGTATTTCACAAGTAGTAGTGGCCAATGCTTGATATCCAGCCTCTGAAGATGAGCGGGAGACAGTGGTCTGCTTTTTGGATCGCCAAGCTACAAGAGAGTTGCCAAAGAAATATCACAGCAAATACCTAAAGCAGAGGCACATACTGCAGAAGCTCGCCAACCCACACAGCTCGCCAAACCACACAGCTTGCCAATCCACACAACAGCATAACAGCTCGCCAATCCACACAGCAGCAAAACAGCTCGCCAACCCACATAGCTCGCTAATCCACACAACAGCATAATTGCTCGTCAATCTACACAATTGTAGAAACTTCCATTTTCTTCGATTAAACTATCGTAATAGCATGTATGTCTGATTTTGGGTTTAATTGAAGTAGCTGAAGATGGCACGTGTAGCGACAAAAAGACCCATGTATAGAAAGCTACGTTTGTTGCTTTTTATAGCTGAAGTTGTTCTGTTGACAGATGTCAAACATGCATCAATGAATAACAATATAATATTAAAGACAGCTTTGGGTAGTTTTTTTTTCTTTTCTCAATTGAATGCTCAATTTTGTGCCAGCTAAGGTTAGGCATTAATGTTGATTTTGAGGGTAATTTTGCATAGATGTATATTTTCTTCATCACGTGTAACCGTGCATGTTTATTCTGCTGAGTGCTCTCTTGGACTGATAACAAGTGGAAAGTTGAGTTTTAAAAATAGATTTTACTTTTCCATTACTTCATCAACTTTAGGTCTCTATATAAAACAGATATAAAATCTCGTGTTTCTCTCCCTTTCTTTCTTCATCTACTTTTTCTTTCCTCATCAACAAACTCTCGAAAACATTTATTATTTCTTTACTATTTGGGTTTTTATTTCTATCATTAAAAGTATTTCTTTTATTTTACCTGATTTATATTTTTTGGGCCATTTTGGATTTTTCAATCATTACTTTTTTTTTATTTGATCATAGTTGGAATTTGGTTTTTGAAGTTGATTTTATCTCTTCTTCTCAGGTCAATGTAGTTGGGTTTTCCTCCAAAGTTAGGGTTTCCATTCCAAATTTTGGGAATTCTATTGCCAACGTGTGTACTTGATGATTCTGGAGCCCTTCTAATGATAATAATAAAACTCTTCTTTTTACCTTTCTTTAGCGTCGATTGAATTCTCTAATTTTTTTCTTTGATTTTTAGCTGTATTCTTCCAAGGACATCCTTTCTTTGAGTTCTTCTTTTAGGAAAAATTTCTCCGCCTTCTTTTCCTGCTAAATTATATTGGAATCAATGGTGTATTTTTCTCTATGGAACTTATGTATCTTGGGGTTTACAACTCTTCAGGGACCTTATCCTAAAAATTCCAACAAGGTAAATTCATCCTTTTCATTTCTTACCTTTCCTTTTTTTTGAATATCTTGGATTTTTTTGTTCTATAATTAAATGATTTTATATCAGACTATTAGAGTAAGTTTTTTATTTGAGTTGTGGAGCTGTGTAGATTGGCGAGCGGTTATGCAGTTGTGTGGATTGGCGAGCTATGTGGGTTGGCGAGCTGTTATGCTATTGTGTGGTTTGGTGAGCTGTGTGGGTTGGCGAGCTGCTGCAGTATGTGCCTCTGCTCTAGGTATTTGCTATGATACCCCCCCCTCCAGTAAGCTGGAAAGTATATGTTTTGGACTCCTAGCTTGGACAAATAATGATGAAAGGTTGCAGGATGAGAGGCCTTGGTGAAGATATCAGCTAACTAATCAAAGTACTTGGTGGGAAGTAAATGAAGAACACCAGCAATAAGCTTTTCATGCACAATATGACAATCAATATCAACTTGTGTGGTTCTCTCATGGAACACAAGACATGTAGGAACACATGAGATTGCAAACAACTTATTCATTAATGGCGTCCTCATCTTTTTCATATTCATCATCCTCATTAATTTCCTTGGCTTCTCATGGTTTCCACCCCAGCATGCTGGTATGTTTTGGTAAATTGTTTAAAGAACAAAACTTTATTAATAAAAGTTTTATTAGAGTATATTTTTTATTGATTTAAATATTTTGTTGTTGTATTCAAATATTTTCTTTTACTAACAATTATTATGTTGTGTATTGTGTGTTCTAGATTTGTTGTATTCTATTCAATTGCTGCAATGCTGTCTCTAAAGGTAACTTTAATCTCTATGTAACAATAGTTATATTATTTCTACTTTTACTTCTTTTGTTGTTCCATGTTTACATTTTTCAATCAGGTTTTGCAACAAATTAACGAGCATGATTGTTGAAGTCTTGAGTATTTTAATTTTTAACTCTTCATTTGTATGCACTGAGTTTGAACAAAAAATTGTCAAGAGAAGTTGTTATGAAATATACGCTCATGCTCTCTTATGCAAAAAAATGTTACTATTAAAGATAACTTTGAACAGTGTTTTGTCAATTGAAGCAATTGGTGATGACATGTGTATTACGATAGTTGAATCGAAGAAAATGAAAGTTTCTACAGCTATGTAGCTTGGCGAGTGGTTATGCAGTTGTGTGAATTGGCGAGCGGTTATGTAGTTGGCGAGCTGTTATGCTGTTGTGTGGATTGGCGAGCTGTGTGGGTTAGCGAGCTGCTGTAGTATGTGCCTCTGCTCTAGATATTTGCTGTGATACCCCCACGCAAGCTAGAGAGTATATGTTTTGGACCCCCAACTTGGACAAATAATGATGAAAGGTTGTAGGATGAGAGGCCTGAGCCTTAATAACCTTGAAAATAATGGACTGATAAAGGCTATCTAGCTCATTCTTGGAGTTTTGATTGTGACTGTGAGATAATCACATAACAAAAGTAAGCATCCTTGCAGCTGAAAACTTTTTGTATCCAGTGGATAGGAACTAAAAAACATATATTGAAATCGTGTTGATGATTCAATAATATTCTCACTTCCATTCGGAGTTCTTAGTTACTTCGACGGTTGAATCTTACTTAATACATCTCATTTAATAAGTTCTGATTTTTCTGTTGTAAGTGCCTCTCTGATCTTTCAAGTATGTTGTATCTGAATGAGAAAAATTTTTAGCATGCCTTTTTTACAGCATTTTCCTCGCTCCTACAACTTTTATTTGAAATAAATATATAATTTAAATTCTAAAAAAACTAAAATAAAAAAATTCCCTTAGTGAATCACCTACTCTTATTTGAAATAAGTATAAAATTTAAACTCTAAAAAAAATTAAAATAAAAATTTTCCCATAACGAAGCACGGGCAATTTTCTAATTAAAAATTAAAAATTAAAAATATAGTCTGTGCAGGAACAATTACCCCTTGCATTGTTCCCGCACAGCTCAAAACTTTTTGTGCAGGAACAACACAAAACCATTGTGTTCTTGTGCAAAAATACCTGTGCAGGAATATTTGTGTTCCTGTTCAAGGTTTTTGTGCAGGAACATCTGATATTTTTTATTTTTAATTATTATTATTTTTTGAGCCATTATTAACAATAAAAACATTTATAATATCTTAGATGTGGAATTTAGAGCAGTCGTTGGAGATGAAAAAACAATGGAAAGGAGGATGGAGATGGTGATGAAGAGAAAGAGATCCAATGAAAGAGAATGGAGATGGTGATGAAGAGAAAGGATGGATGAAAATGAATAAGCTTAAAATTGTAAATTTAAGAAGTTTTTTTTAGCGATTTTTGTGATGTAACTCAAAGTGTAGTATTAAAAGCAAAAATTGTTGTAAAAATAAAAATTCTCTTGATTTTGATTTTGAAATTGATTTTGTTGTGTACATGAGCTATTTTGATACATTGCATTTAGATTTTCTTTTTTAAGTTTCTGTAAAAAGAATCTTCCTTTCGGAGTTTGACTTTTGTATTAAGAGAATTTTATTTGAAGTTTGGCTTTTTGTATTAAAAAAAAAGAGGGCGGAAAATGTATTTTTAAAAAATAAGAAAATTTCAAAAGAAAATCTAGAAAATGTCCCCCAAGCCACTCTTCGATCTTCTAATTTCCTCCCATACCTCCTTTCTCCCTTCTCTTCTTGGATTACCGTAAACAAAAGTGCAAAACCATTCCCCTCCTATATCCATAGTAATATTAGAATTTATAAAAAAAACAAGAAGCCTCCAAAATCTCCATCTTCACGTCTGTAGTCCACCATAGGGCTAAGCCACCTGATTTACCTTTTGGTTCCACATAAAAACCACTCAAAAAACCCCATATATTTCTAATTCTTTCCAACCTACCCGAACGTTGTTTGGTCTCCATAAGAAAAACAATGGAGGGACGATGTTTATGGATGAGCTCTCTCAGAGCTTGAACTGCCGAGGGTTGTCCAAGTCTTTGGCAGTTCCAGGCTAAGAGACTCATTGGCCCTCATGTGGCTATTGTGGGTCAGCCACCACCACCCTTTCATTGTTTTGATGTTGAGACTCTTCTGAAGTATCTACCAGTTCAAGACTGGGCAATTCATGGGCATTCCACTTCGAAGCATTTGTTCCTTTCTCCTCCACTTTAAAACTCTCGCATAACTGCCTCATTTGATCAAGTCAAACCTTAGTTCTTGCTGCTCGCTTGATCTGTAATAGTCTTCTATTTCCTGAAGCTCTCCTTTTTGCCTCAATCTCCCAGTTCTTAATCGAGGTTGACAGAAACTCGGCATTTCCAGGGTTGAGAAAGTTATCGATCATTTCCTCCTCCTGAGTACTCTCGATCTTGGGAAAGTTCCACATCCCAGCTTCCATTTCATAAGCCCAACCCATTATTTCCTCAGTCATCAATATCCTTGCAAGGTTTTTGTGCAGGAACATCTAATATTTTTTATTTTTAATTATTATTATTTTTAGAGCCATTATTAACAATAAAAACATTTATAATATCTTAGATGTGGAATTTAGAGCAATCGTTGGAGATGAAAAAACAATGGAAAAGAGGATGGAGATGGTGATGAAGAGAAAGAGATCCAATGAAAGAGAAAGGAGATGGTGATGAAGAGAAAAGGATGGATGAAAATGAATAAGGTTAAAATTGTAAATTTATGAAGTTTTTTTTAGCGATTTTTGTGATGTAACTCAAAGTGTAGTATTAAAAGCAAAAATTGTTGTAAAAATAAAAATTATCTTGATTTTGATTTTGAAATTGATTTTGTTGTGTACATGAGCTATTTTGATACATTGCATTTAGATTTTCTTTTTTAAGTTTCTGTAAAAAGAATCTTCCTTTCGGAGTTTGACTTTTGTATTAAGAGAATTTTATTTGAAGTTCGGCTTTTTGTATTAAAAAAAAAAAGAGGGCGGAAAATGTATTTTTAAAAAATAAGAAAATTTCAAAAGAAAATCTAGAAAAAAAAAGTGAAAATAAAGGAGCAAAAAACAATTTTTTTAGACTCTAATTTCACGTATTTTAAAATTATTCTTTTTTTTTTCTAGATCATCCGATATCCTCATATTTTTGGTATAGGACTAATCCGGATTCGAGCCGGACAGAACCCAAAGGGCGGCAAAGCTCTCCCTCAAGAGTTTTAACACAGCTGCATACCCATGGACTCGAACTCGAAATCTCTAGTTAAGCTAAAACAGCCCCTTACCAGCTGATCTACGTGCTCTTGAGTAAAATTATTCTCTTTTGATATTGCTTAAAATACATTTTTTTTTTTTTTGGAAATGAATACGAAAGTAGAAACCGGAGCTCCCATGTCCTGTATGCAAATCGAGACCAAAAACAGTGAGAAAGATTTTTCGGTGCGGATATTGTGTTGTTAGACTTCAACAAAATGTCGATAATAGATAATCTCATTGATTTCTTTAATTGCAGGTAATATTATTTAATTTGACGTTTCTACAATTATGTGAATTAATTTATTTAAATTAAGTTTTAAACCGATCACTATCATAAGCGTACACATTTTTAAGCTAAATATCCCAAAAAAATGATAAAATTGATCTACCTGAAATGACTCAAGTGAAATCCAATGTGATTTGTCGGATTGACAGTCTTCCAGAGTTTCAGACAAATTGGAAAAGAATTTGCTGCTTGTTGATGCCAAAAAGCTCAATGGAGCACTAACAATGCGCATTGACATCGGATATCGACATTGCCACTAAATCTGCTCACGATCGAACCAGATCAAATTTGGATCGGATTCAAATCACATAATAATATTTTATTTATACGCTCAAGCTTGGTTTGATCCATAAATTCGAGCTTAATTTTTAGTTCAAGTTCGTTTTTTATTTTATCATACAAACTCGAATTCAGCTCGATCTATTCGAATTTTTTATTTATTTTTTGTATTATGTTTTTTTGTTTATTTGTTTTTTTAATTCCCTTTAAAATTTAATTTGATTTATCAAATTTTATATGTTAATTTTCGTATTAAATATATAATCATATTTATTAATTAATAATATTTTACATACATAGAATTATGTTAGATATATTTTAAAAAATTTAATTAATTATTATGTTCAGACTAGATCAAGTCGGATTCGAGCTTTGAAAGGTCAAGCCCAAGCTCGATCCGTTTTTTGATCGGACCTAAAAATTTTACCCTAACTCTGTAAATACATTTGATATTTTTTTTCAAATTCAATCAAATATCAGATAAACTTTCATTCTTTAATGGCTAATCCGATCTTCAAGTAGGTCTAATTGTCCCTTTAGGCTATAGGTGTTGGGGACTCTATCGTGCAATTGTGGAGCGATAAGAACGTTGAATGTTGTCTTCATTCAAAAGTGAATTTTGATAGGAAAAGTGTCTAAGTACATTTTTATACTTGTTCAAACCCATTGACTACTGCAAATTTGTCTATATAAGGCTATAACCTTGTTTAGGTTTTTTTGTAAGGAAACCGTTTATTAAATTCATTGAAGAACCTAATAAACGTGTAATCTTATTTAGATTTTGTTTATATTAGTTAACGTTTTATTGTATGGACCAACAAGTGATTAGAAGAAGTAAAAGTAGATTTCTTTTCTAAGTGTTTGGATAGGATTCGAGTCCTGGAATCTCCACTATTGAAAAAATTTTACCATTTATCACTCTTGACTCGAACATATTAAATTTCAAACCGTAAAACGAATTAGAATAACTATACTTACACAAAAATAAAAGTTCTATTGTATGGAGATGAAACATTTTTTTATTCAACAGAAAATATTTGTCCTCAGGGATTGACTTATCTTCAAAATATGATATTTCTTTTTTGGATTAGTCGGACATTTATTAAACATATATGATAAATGAGTAAGGTTTATTTTAATAAATGTTTTTCATTAGTTAAGTTGATCAGACAACTGTTGTTAATAAAAAAATTAAATTCTAATGTCAAAATTTAATTTTTACAATATTAAAATAAAAAATGTCAAAAATATTTCTTTTTTGTCTATCTACTGTCTAGTCTTATGATAAGATAACCTCAAACACTTCGCTGGACAAACTAATTAGCGTCAGCACTGTCGTGGCATATTTTAAACACATAAGTGGCCAATTTTGAACAGCAACCGACATTGAATTTATAGCTAGGTTGTAAATTCGTCTATAAAAAAAAAGCAAATAACTTATTGTTTTTGTTCTAAATTATGTAGTGTCATATTTGCACACGCAATCCAATGCTAAAATTCTCTCATAATAATTTTTTTGAATAGTATATTTTTATTAATAGTTACAATTATAATTAACATATTATATTTTATAAATAAATAATTATAAAAATTACATTATTTAATTTTTTTTCGTTACAACACATTATTTAAATTAAGTAAACTTGTAAATAATTAGATTAATTCAAACTCACTCATATTTAATGAAACTCGAAATTAAAATCTTAAAGTCTCAAGATCTTTTCTTTTCCACTAAGTCAAGATTTCATTGACAAATTCTCTTGTAACACAATAAAATATTAGTAATTAATGTTTGACTCCTTATTCAAGAAACATAGTTCGAATCTCTTTTTTTCCTAAAATAAAAAAAATCAAATAACAATATATGCTATTGTCTTTTACTTGCATTTTGTTGATAAAATGAAAAAAAATCTTAAATATATAAAAATTTTTAAATTCGTATTTGGATCTATATATATTCATATTAAAAAAAGAAAGAAATGAAACATAGCAAAATAATTTTATAACATTTAACCTGGCAGAAGTAAATATTAACTAATAATTCTAAAAAGTAGGGATGATAAAAGATAAGGTACCCTTTATATTTTTAGAGTGTTTATACCCAAATCCAAATTATATTTTATGATATTTGAACCCAATTAATTACACAAGTATTTTGATTTTTGCGGCTCAAACCCTACAAATATAGTATAGGAAATGCCATTAACAATTTGAATCCGTTAAATATTTATTTATTACATCAAAATTTGATTTTCAAATTTAAGTTTAAAATCAATTTTAAATCATATTATTAAGAAAAATTAAATTAATAAATTTAAGTTAACTCATAAAATAATAAATTAATGTTAAAAATCTTACTTAAAACATTTAATAAATTAGTTCAATTAAGTATTACTTTAATAATAACTTATAAATAAAAAATATAATTAAAAATTTATTGTTTAAAATCAAATTCGAGTAGTGGTGTCCTAATATCATTATCCAAACTTTAACTGAACTTATAACATATAGTAATTTTACTACTCGAATATGATTATAAGAAATTTTAATTCTATTTAATCATATCAAGTAGTATAAAATAGTCATTTATAGAATATTCGGTACCATATCCACTAGAAAAGTACTTTTTATAATTTTTTTGGTTCATAAGAAGGTACGAGGGGAGAATAGGGAAATCGAACATTGAATTTAATCCCACTTAAGGAAGAGTAACAACCGTTAAGCTAAACTTTTGTTATTACTTTTTATAAGTTATTAATGTTAAAGTCTGAAAATTTTTAAAATTAGGTCAACTTAACACAATTAATGTATTTATTAGTATGATCTCCGGAATACATATTTTATTAAAAGTAATCAACTAAAGAATTAAGAGCAAAAGACTTTAATTCCCTTTCTATTTATTATTTAAGTTTAGAACTATAGTTATAATATAAACATTATGAATTAAGTCTTTTAATATATAAAAGCTTTTATATTTTTTTTTTAGAAAATATATACGAACCACTCGAGAGTCGAAATTATTTGGCCATATTTCATTTTTTTTGTTAAAAAGTTTTAATTTTATTTTTAATAAGATTTAATTTATATATTTTTTCAAAATTTATAAATATTAGAGAAATAAAATTTAATAAAATAAAGAAAAAATAAAATCATAAAATGGATTTTAGAATTATTACTTTACACTATCATATAGAAATATATTTACTAGATATAAATAATTTTTTTAAAATTTTTAAGAAAAAATAAAATTCCATTTTTATTGATTTTAAGTTAAAATTTGAAAATTAAAATAAAAAAGATATTTTTATTTCTTCTTAAAAATATTAAAAATATATATTTAAATGAATACAGTGTTGATACCACAGTAATGATACTTATATAAAATCCATAGTAATGATAATTATATAAAAAATTTACAATGTAAATGCACGTTACCAAAAATAAATAAAAGTTAAATAAGAATAAAGATTTTTATTTTTTTAATCAAGAAATTAAAATAATAAGATATATATTTTTTAAAGTCGTATATTTACACATTTTTTTAAAAATTTTTTTACTTAATTTTTTTAATTATTTTAAATGTATTAAAGAATTAATTTTATTTTTAAATGGATTAGAAATCATATAATGTCTTAATTATTTTTAAATTAGATAATATTTTAATTATTTCATTTGAAGTTATTAGATTTTAGTTAAATTATTAAAATTTATTAAAATAGATCATTTTTAAGTTATTAGATTTTAGACAATTTATTAAAACTTTTAAAATTTGATAAGTGATATATTTTCATTTTTAACTTTCAAGATGTTAGCATTAATTGGATAACAAATTATGCTAATTATTTTAATTGTTTTAAATATATTTGATATTTAATTTTATTTTTAAATACGTTAGATACTATATATATATATATATATATATATATATATATATATATATATATATATATATATATATATATATATTACAAGGTATATGTTTGCAAGTCAATTTTTTTTATGTGGACTCCTATGAGAATAGTCTAATTTTTTGACACACACACACATACATATATATATAAATATATATATATATATTTATATATATATATATATATATATATTACTTTAGTTATATTTAATAATGGAGGAGTAGAGACATTAAAATATATGAATTTTTAATTTTATTTATTATATTTAGTATATAATATTTATATTTTGACCTATTTATGAATCGAGATGGATTTAGGTCGGATTTAGGCAAAGTATTAAAGAAGCAAGCATGAGCTCAAGTCCTAAAATTTCTAATCCCTAAAATTTTTCAATCTTTTAAAAAAATTATCTTAAAATAATTTTAAAAATTATCTAATCAAAAAATATTTAAAAAAATATAATTTTAATATTATCTATTTTGAAAACTAAAATAAAATATTTATTGATATCCATTTATATTATGAAATAAATAATTTTAATTTTGATTTATTTAAAAAATATTTTATTAACAAAACTGAAAAATATAAAAAAGCTATCAATAACATGTGCATTATTTAAATATTTAAAATTATTATTTTTCTACATAAATAAAATTTATGTATAAAACATCTAAGTTTATAAATATATATGTTATATACATATTTAAATTGTTAAAATTAATTTGTGCATTGCACAAATTACTGTGCTTTTAGATATAAAAATAAATACTTTTATATTATAATCATTCTTTTATATATTATATGTATATAAAATGCATATTGATAATAATGATTATTTATGTCAATAATAAAAATATACCTAAAAATGTTACTATAAAGCTTAAAAATTGTTAAAATATACTTTTAATTTCTATTTTAACATTTTGTTGATTTGCTCAATAATATTATTTATAATATATTTTTATTTTCTATTCTTCCGAATATTTATTTATTTTGAATTTTAAAATTTTAAGTTACATATTTAATTCTTTTATGATTGGAAATCTTGATTAGATTATATGTATTTTATATATACCTTAAGTAAATAAATTAAATAATATAAATTATATTTAAAATTAATTTGTGCATTGCACAAATAAAAACTAGTATCATATTAAAGTGTTGTTCAATAAAAATGTACATGTCAACTTCTATGCAAGCATATTTTATATGTGTCCATGTTTTAATATATAAATATATATTATTAATTTTTTATTTAAAAAAATGCGGGTTATCACTTATCATCTCAATTGTTTTCATGGAATCTAAGAATTGGTGTGAATGCGTCGGATGTCAAACGCCAAATGTGAAAAGTCAAGACACTTCAAATCAAACGCCAAAAGCAAACCCAAAGCAGCCTCTGTTCTTCTTTCATTTAAATTCTCTGCTCTCCTTTCTCTCGTGGCTCTTTTCCATTCATAAAAAAAAAAAAAAAGAAACTATAAAGAAGGTGTTTTATTTGTGGATTCAGTTGTACAGGTTTTAAAATTTTAATTTGAAGCGATCATGGCGAGGAAGATGTTAGTTGATGGAGAATTGAACCAAACGAATCAAGAGGAAGCTCATTTTGACTTCGACTTGTTCGTTATCGGTGCCGGAAGCGGTGGCGTTCGCGCTTCGAGGTTCTCCGCTAACTATGGAGCTAAGGTATTCTAGTTTTTATGCCTCTCTCAATTTAAGCTAATCGAGTAAATTCCAAAAATAACATTTTGCTAGCGGGGAAATATTATTTTTACGTATTAAAGGTGGCAATCGATTCTAAAAGGGATGATTTTTGTTGCCTTGGATTAATATATTCCTTTAACTAGCAACTGTGATGAGTATGATATTTGAATACAATTTTGTTTTCCGTTACTGTGATAAATTGAATAGATTCTAAGCTGATGCTAACATTTAAAGGAAAAATACATGAAAAAAAAAAAGCAACGATCTTTTGGCTTGGGGTGTCATTCCTACATGTTATGGAATTTTAGTGGTGGATAGTGGGTGGATGGCTTGATCAGAAGTAGGCAATTTGTATTTATGATCTGTTTGAGGTCAATATTGGGGATATTGTTTATGGGATGGGTTGATTAAACCTAGATTTTAACCTTTTTTTTCCCGTCAAAATATGGGAATGAATTTTTTTTTTGTTGAAAAAAAAAGCAGTGCTAATTTCTGCTACATTAAGATCTTTACTCTTTTTTTTTCTTTTTAATTCTTTTGGTTAACTCACTGATTATTTTATGGTTCTTTTTCTATTTAAAATTTTGATATCTTCATTTGTTCATTCATTTATTTTTAATCAATGAACTATTTTTTCATTTTCATTTTTGCTATGATGGAGTGTTAGTCATTAGCTTCTTACTCTTGTTCAACCGTGTTTTCTTGAAATTCATTTTGATTTTTTGTTACTATTTTCTTCTCAAAATATTAATTTTTGTAGCTTAACAAATCAATTGTTACACTTTCTATCTATTAATAAAATCAAACGTCATGTTTGAAGGTTGGGATTTGTGAGCTACCGTTTCATCCAATCAGCTCAGAAGTCATTGGAGGAGTTGGTGGGACGTAAGTTGTGCTCTTTTATAACTTAAATAGTTTTGCTCCATTTCTTTATGCTGCTATGTCTGCTTATAATGCTGTATCACATTTTGTATCATAGGTGTGTTATTCGTGGCTGTGTTCCCAAAAAGATTTTGGTCTATGGAGCAGTGTTTGGAGGTGAACTGGAGGTGAGACTGTGTTCCCTATCAGAATCACATATGACGGCAAATCAGTAACTGAATGATAATTTTATGGAAAATTTTGTTTCGTGAGAGATTTCTTGTTACTATCTTGGCTCATCAATACATTGGCTTATTAATTTGTATAAGATTCAAGAATGTAAGGATCTTTCTATTGAATCAATATATTCAATAATTTGTTTAGTAACTTCGTATGTGATGGTTGGAGCACATATAGCTTTTTGCTCATTGGCCCTCCAAAGTCATCAGAGTTCTCATATGCCTTTGAATTTGGCTCTACTTTGAAGGTCCACAAACTAGATTTGTTTCAGGCTATGACCTCCTTAAAAGGAAGGAATATCCACTGTTGCATGATAACTCACGAGAATTCCATTTTGGATTAGTTACTTATTTGAAATGTTTGAGAATTCTCTATCCTGTTATTGCTCTATTTTTCATTTTGTTTTAAATAAATATATGTGAGTGACAAAGTAGCAATCAATTTTATACAAAGTGTTTGTATTCATTATGAAAAAATATGTCACATTGTCATCATATGTCTTGATTTAGATGTTCACTTGATCTCTTTTGTTCCCTCTTTCCTGTTAGACTCTTTTTTAAACATGTGTTCTGTTGTATTTTTTGCGTGAAGTAATTGAGCTCTCTACTTAGCCAATTGGTTTTAGTGTTTGATGAATGTATGGTTTTTTCTTTCTAGGATGCCAGAAATTATGGATGGGAGGTGAATGAGAAGCTTGATTTCAATTGGAAGAAGCTTCTACAAAAAAAGGTGCTTTGTAGTATCTTTCTATTCCAAATTTTTATGTATTTTGTCTTTTTCTTTTTAACTCTTACCTTTTGAACATGTAGACCGATGAAATAACCAGATTAAATGGAATTTACAAGAGGTTATTAGCAAATGCTGGTGTTAAATTCTTTGAAGGGGAAGGAAAGATTGTAGGTCCTAATGAAGTTGAGGTGACACAACTAGATGGCACTAAATTGTCTTATTCAGCGAAGCATATATTGATTGCAACTGGCAGCAGGGCACATCGCCCTTCTATTCCTGGGAAGGTATGTACATTGATTCCTTATAGAATGATCAAAAGTTGACTCAACATGATAAATTAGGTACTCTATAACCATGTAGCTATATTATGATGAAATTAAAATCTCGTTTATTGCACTAAATATTTGTATAAACAAACCTTTTATAACTACCATACTTCTGATTAATGATTGAAAATTTATTTTAATAGCTTTTAAGCTATATTTTTAGCTGGACTGCAATTACATTTTAAATTAATATCATAGCTACAGATGCCATAGAAGCCGTATTCAAACTTATAAGACTGCACAATGGTAGCTTGACAAATAGTATGATTTAGAATAATGGAGTATGTATGTGTGCCTAATTATGAAGGATTTTTTTAAAAAATTAAAACCACCATTTTTATGTATGTAGATTCCAGCCTAGCTGTAGTCGCAAGCCTGCAGGTTTTGTTCATTATACATATTGTGACATGTTCTTTTTAAGAGAGAATAAAAATTGATTCCACATCATTATTTATGAACTTTCGTTTCTTGTTTTCACAATCTTTCTATAGTTACAGGAATCATATTCTACATAATTTTCCTACCAACTATGGGCTAACCTTTTAGTTTCTCTCGTTTGATGCTTTTCGTGCTTCACTGTCGGTACATGGCATTAGTGCCAGCAATGTGACCGATGACCAAACTTAATTTATAGACAAATTGGAACTGGTTACTAGATTTGATATGTTTTTAATTAAGATATCACTGTTAATATTCTCCTTTCTTGTTTCTTAATTGTCTCTCTTTTTGATGTTTTAGGAGTTGGGCATAACTTCTGATGAAGCATTGAGTTTGGATGAGTTACCCAAGCGTGCTGTTATACTTGGAGCAGGGTATGACAGATCTCCTCATTTACTTGTTCATTCTTTTAATCTGCTTAGTTTGTAAATGCCTTCAGATGATGTGTACTCTTGTTCTCCAGGTACATTGCTGTTGAGTTTGCATCAATATGGCGAGGGATGGGTGCTACTGTAGATCTATTTTTCAGAAAGGAACTTCCTTTGAGGTTATTATTCAGTCTGGTTTAATTTATTACTGCCAGATTTTTCTGGTATTTCACAAGAGTTCCCAGATCTGATCTAAGTTAATTTTAGTTGATGTTTGTTACAAGCCTAATGGTGACTGTTTTTATTATAGCTGTGTTCTTATAAAGTGTTAAGAAATTTCTGCTTCATACTTTATATGTCCTGATGTTAGTGCTGGCATTTCTCGAAAACATTATCCCAATCTGTGTTGGTATTTGGTAATGTTTTTTAAAGCATTTAAAGATAGTCATAGGAAGATTACCACTATTATCAAATACGATGACATGGGCTTTAGGTCCATAACAGATGACTGTGATCAAGACTAGGAGTGACTAAGTTTATGTGTGTCTACTGCAGAGGATTTGACGGTGAAATGAGGGCAGTGGTTGCAAGAAATCTAGAAGGAAGGGGAATTAATTTGCACCCAAAGACAAATTTGACAGAGGTACCCAAATGCTAATTTTGTTTAGTTTGTGTTTCTTTTGTTTTCATATCGATCTTGCTTTCTACTAATGTATGTTCTAATATCTGTGAATTCAGCTGATTAAAACAGATAATGGCATAAAAGTTATTACGGATCATGGTGAAGAGTTGATAGCTGACGTTGTACTCTTTGCCACTGGTAATGGCAATCCCTTACGAGATTCCAAGCTATTTTTTGTTACTTCTATATTCTTGTCCATCAGTTTGTTCTGTTTTATTTTTCTTCATATTTTGGGAATTCAATATTGATGTTCAAAGGCCTGCTTTTTCTATTTCTTGGATGCATGGCAGTAGCCATTCCACTGGTGAGGGTTTGAGATCCAATGGCACCCTTTAGGCAATAACAGTCAGGTTCTCACCCTCTGTTGGTTACCATCAGTTCTATTGCCAATGCTGCTTGGTGGCATTATGTACTTTGGTGGTTATTTAGAACCTCTCTGCTTGCTTGCTTTTTTACTCAATTTGTCATAAAATAAAATTGCCATTTAGCTCTCTCTCTCTCTCTCTCTCTCTCTCTCTCTTGTGTGTGTGTGTATATATTTTCCATGATAAATGTTTATTTGTGGTCATTCAACAATCCCCTGATCTGGATGATGAAACTTACATGCAGTGGCAATGTTTAAATTATCTGTTACATGCAACGAAATATAGAGCTTGGTATGTTTTGATTATTATTCTTTGTAGGATTTGAAAAGTAAACAAATCTAACCATTCATATCTTGAGCCTTACTCTACTGCTCTATTTGTTTTAGAATGTTTAGGGAAATTTTGAATGACTTGCTTCTAATTGGTGCACTTATATACATGCACTTAGTCTTGCTTTGAAGGTCTCAATCAATATTATAAAATTTTTTTGATATCTGAATCTGTATTTGAAGTTTTGAACTTATATCTTCACAAACCTGGTGTTCCGATGGCCTGCTATGTCATTGAGAACATGCTCCTTTTGTTTTGATAATTATTTTAATTTTGTTGTAAGTTTGGGACTTGGAAGTTTATGGTAATATTTTTCTTTTGTTTATTACAGGCAGGGTACCAAACTCAAAGAGGTTGAATTTGGAAGCTATAGGTGTTGAACTTGATAAAACAGGAGCTGTGAAGGTTACTTGTTCTGTTGTCTCTTATTCTCCTTTCTTATCATCAAATATTACTAATTTTTCTTGAAATAAGTTGGCATCTGCTCACTGGGTTGTCTATGGATAATGTCGACTTGCTTAGCTATGACTTCATTATGATTGATGTTACTAACAGCATAGGTTCTGATGTTCTATTTCTTTTTTGGTTTCCTATTTCTTTTGGATAAATGATTTTGACTCTTGCTAGATAGGATGTGTAATCTTATTCCTTGGTATTGTTTAAGAAGGCATTCCTTTGGAAATAACTATGTGTGGTTCTGGGGTTTAAATCATGTAAAGCAAAAATGGCCTTCTTTAAGTGGCATTGTCTGTGGTGAATTTCCTTCTGTTGTGAACTTTGTTCATTTTGGCCATATCTTTGATCTATAGGAAGATGACTTTATTTTTCCAATTTTCATTTGTTGACAGGTTTGTTGGATATTTAGTTGTCTTAATTATTTTGATTGCTTTAGATGAGTGTAGCAAAAATGCGAATGTTGCGGTAGATCTGTGGATATACAAGAAAGGATAGAATGAGAAATGAAGATATTCGTAAGATAGTTAGAGTAGTGCCTATCGAAGACAAGATATGTGAAAGTCGTTTATGTTAGTTTGAACATGTACGACATAGACTTGTAGATGCTTCAATTAGGAGAATAGGGGCTATGGATGTCGTGAGAAAGTTTAAGACTAAAGGAAGATCAAAACAGACTTGGAAGAAAGTAATTTAAAAAGATATGGAGGTATTAGAGTTGGATGAACACATTGCCTTGGATAGGAATGTGTGGAGGAGAAGAATATATATGGACGATCTAACATGAGTTTAGATATTGGTTTATATAACATATCTTAATCTCTTGGGATAAAGGCTCTGATGATGATAATGATGATGAATTATTTTGATTACTTCGTGTGTGTTCTCCCTTATTGTCTGAAAACAACAGTTGCATGACCTAGTTGAGTTTTTGTTACAGCACTGAGATATATCCATCTTCATCTTGCAGGTGGATGAGTACTCACGCACTAATATTCCCAGTATATGGGCTATTGGTGATGTTACAAACCGAATGAACCTGACTCCAGTGGCCTTAATGGAGGGAACTTGCTTTGCTGTAAGTGTTTTTTCCGAAGCCTTTTTGCTTTTCCTATAACAAACATGGTTTTTTTCTTTATGTCTCACTTGTAACTGTCACATATTATTAATGTTAAATTTTAGTTTCTTTATTTTTTTTGTTTGTTTTTGGAAAATGCTTGCAGAAAACTGTTTTTGGTGGTGAATCTAGCAAACCAGACTACAGCTATGTACCTTGTGCTGTGTTTAGGTAATGATTTCTCTCGTGCAACATGCCTTTGGTGGTGGTGTGGTGTGTGTATGTAATAATTTAAATTAAAATATAAAGAAGCAGTCATGGAAAATTATGTTTAACTCTCTTTCTTGAGAGGACTGTAGGATTTAGAATTATTGCAGTTATTTAGTTTTTTATCTATAGAGAATTGCACAAAGTTCTTTGTTGAGTACCTTATTTTATTCTGGACATCTGCACTTATTTTATCTTTTGATGTGGCTAGTGTCTAATTCATTGTAATATGTTTATATTGAAGCTTTTCTTTTTGGTAAATTAATTGCTATGCTGGTTCGCTATTTTGCAGCATACCACCACTTTCTGTTGTTGGTCTCAGTGAAGAGCAGGCAATTGAGCAAGCAAATGGTGATGTTCTAGTTTTCACATCAACCTTCAATCCAATGAAGAATACTATATCTGGGTATGATGATGATGATTTGAGTTGTTATTGCAAAAATAAATAAAAAAGTTAAAATTATGGGCCATATTTGTTCCTGTCCTGCCCTTTTGTGCCCCTTACTTTTTCCAACAGAGCTCATCCATCAATTGAGTCATATGTCTTTGTCTCCATCTTTCACTTTTGGGGCTAGGTTATGTGGACTCAGGATTTTGTTTCAGACTTAGTGACATGTTTTTCTTTTGTAGTTTAGGGTTGCTAAGGATAAATTGAAAAGCCTGTGCGATGTGGCTGCAGGGATACAACTTTGCATTCTATCTAGATAGTAATGGTTGTGGTTTCATGATATCACTGCAAACTGTTAGGAAAAGGGCTCATGGGCATTAAGACTATGGCATTAGGGTTACTCTTTTCATAAGACCTGAGCATTTTTGTTTTGTTATTGATTTGGGATGTGCTGGGGTTATTTGGTTTTGGCTTCTTCATTAAGTGTCTTCCTTGTCAGCTAAATTGCTTTTCAAAGTCCTCTATTTTTTTTCTATTATAGAATCAATAAAGCATCTAATATGTTCCAATATTCCAGATGTCAAAATTTTCTTGTTTATTTGATCAGCAACCACTTGTGCAATTCCAGTATATCCCACTAATATTTTGCTTTCTTTGCAATTCATAAATTTCTCATGTGCTGCCTTTAGACGGCAAGAAAAGACAGTAATGAAGTTAGTCGTTGATGCGGAGACTGATAAAGTACTTGGGGCATCTATGTGTGGGCCAGATGCACCTGAAATTATGCAGGTACTCTGATTGTTGGTTCTTTTGATGTACATACTTATCTCCATGCATTGGTGTAAATAATCATGCCGTGGTAATTTAAATACAGATTATTGTAAAAAATATGAATGTAGTTGGTAATGTGGTCTGATTTGCAAGTGCATGGTATAAATTCTGGCATAGACCTAAGAAAATTTTATTGGATTGAGCTTGTGCATTTTGCTTTAAGAAGAACATTTTCTTATCAGTGAATGATGTTGCCTTTTATCCTTGATAGATAATTCAAGTAATAGAGAATATTGAAAATCCTGATGACAAAAAGGATTTCTAGCTCATCACTGACTTCTTAGATACCTTGCACGTTATAGTAGAATGTAGATGCGGCCTCTTATCCTAACAGTTAACGCTCGATCCTCTTATGTGTCAAAATATTATGCAAATGGCACTAATTAGATGGGCCCAATATCCTTTTGCATAGTTTTTCCCTTGCATAAGCCACATTTAGGGATTAGATGAACGATGCTGCATGTTGTAGGCATGATGGTTCTTGCAATAAGCTGCGTTTAGGAATCAGGTGAACTACACTGCATGTTGTAGGTCTGATAATTTTCACTCTTATGTTCTAATTTTGGTTTTTCTTTTTAGGGCATTGCTGTTGCACTAAAGTGTGGAGCGACGAAGGCACAATTCGATAGCACGGTAAATTGAACTTGTCCTTAGAGCTAGATAACTCTTGTGGTTTGACTTATGCAATTGCACTCCAACCCTATACTTTGTCAGATTGATTTAACATAAAGCTAAATTTGGTTTCTGAACCAATTTTTGTTGCATGTAAACTGATCGTTTAGGGAGCCTTGGTAAAGTTGTTTCTTTTGCTCCAGTTATTTCCATTTTATCTAGGGGGTTACAGGCAATAAGTAGCCAATGGTTTAACCCATAAACTGTCAACTATGTGTTTGTATGAGCCAAGCTTCGACTTTCTTCATGTTACCATTATTATTTTGCTGAAGGGATGTGTGGAGTTAATAAGGAGATATGGTTTTAGTCGGGGTTTGTAGGAGACTTACAGTATACAATAAAAACAAGAAGATAATCATTGGCTACTCTTAAACTGTTTCTTTCTCTCTGCCCTTGTCAATCCCAATTCATCCCTTTCTTTAGAATTCCTTATACTCTTTGTTGTAATTTGTCAGTGTCCCATCTTACTGAGCAAGTCTTTTGAACTCTTTTGTGCAGGTCGGCATACATCCTTCTGCTGCTGAGGAGTTTGTGACCATGCGGTCCTTTTCACGGCGTATTACCGTAGATAAGAAACCAAAGATAAATCTATAGGAGAAACAGAATCAAGGAATTTTAGTCCTGATAACATGGTCATAAATATTTTACAGGAAAAGGTACGGATGATTGCTAAGGTTTATATTTAGATGATCTTTACTACCAATAAAAGACTCTTCCACCTTTTGAGAGTATTTTCGTGGTATTGCCATATTAGTTCCAATAGTGGCAAGTATATTTGTTTCTCAAGTTGTCAGTGTACCGCATTACTCAATTTGTATTTGTATCTTTGATCTCTGGAGTAGCGCAAAATTATTATAGATTTTCAGTATCTGGATTCTGTCTCCTAGGCCTGTTGGGTTATTTGCAGCAGCCGCCATTTTAACTCAAGTAGTACTGTCAAAATGGGTTGGCCCAAGTTGACTAGGTCATGAGTCTGAGTTAAAAAGTTTTTTTTTATTAAATGGGTTTAAAAATACAAATTCATATCTAACTTTAAAGGCTAACGGGTTTAAATGGGTTAGTCCATATATTAAGGAAAAAATTATATTAACATTCTATTTTTTAGTAAATAAACAAAATAAAATTTTGAAAAAAAATTACGTAACATCAAATAAATTCATATCAAATGTATAATATTAAGTCTTTAAACATTATTTAAATATTACATATTAATTGACTAACAAGCATAATATAAATTATTTTAACAAACTTAGAGATTAGAAAACATATTATGTTTCAATAATATTAAAAATAAAAAACATGATAAATAGATCCATAATCATATCCTTCATCAAGTGTCAATCACATTCAATTAAATTATTTTTAATTTCGCCATCCACAAACATAAGTAAAGAATAATATAAGAATTTATAAGAATTAAACTTATGCATTGATTAAAAATTCTCAACTAATTAATCACATTACTTTTAAAACTAAAAATCTAATTTTGGGTGCAAATAAGAGTTTTCACATTCTCGTGGTATAGAGAATTTCGATACTTAATTAAAGCGCAAGAATCAATATTAAGTAGCATGTACGTCCTTGTATGTATGTAGAAATAATGCTATTGCTATCCCTATATGTATGTAGAAATAATAAATAAAGACAATTGAAAAAGAAATGCAAATTCGCAAAGTAGCATGTGCGTGTAATATATATGCAGATTTAATAAATAAAGAAAATAAAATTGAGAAATAAAGAGAATTGAAAAAGAAAGCCTACGTAGTGTTATGTATGCAAGAGATGTAGAAACAAGTAATTTAATAATAGTAAATAGAATTAATTTTATATATTTTAATATGATTAAAGATATTAAATGTGTAAATAATTAAAATAAAAATAAAATTTCAATATAATTAAAAATTTAAAAATATTAAAAATATTAAATGGCCCGACTCATTTAAGTTCGAACTAAATCTGTTTAGGCTCAGGTCTAAATAAGCCGAGCTAAAAAGTCTTTTTCATTAAATGAGCTACAAAAATAAAATCTAAGCCCTGAATATATGGGTCAAACCAAACCAGCTCAATGAGTCTTGACTCATTTTGATAGTGCTAAACTTGTTTGCTTTTGAAGTGCTTTTTTGTGCCATCTTTGTCTCTCATCTCTTTTTATATATAAATTGAAAAAGGTTAAGATGTAGAGTAGAGGAAAGCCCTTTAACTCATTGTTGATATGGAAAGGACGATCAAGCAAACTTGCATCCTAAAAAAAAAATGCTCTTTCCTGGTTGTTGCGTTCATAACCTACTTTTACCCAAAAAAAAAAACCATAAATTAGTGGTCTGATTTTTTTTATATTATCCCAAACATCAGTTTCAACCTAATAAGGTTGTTTTTTTTTTTTTTTTGCTTTCTCTTTATGACAATTAGTTTCGTCTGATAGGAAAGAAAAAAAGACAAAAAGAAATAATCTAATAACAGAATTATAAAATGGTACATGTTACGCATTTCAATCGCTATATTAGTCATAGAAGTGTGGTGGCTTTTAGCCCGTTCTTTATAGTCAGTATTAGTGTGTAATAAAACAATACAACCGTCGCTTTCAGGATCTAGGGGTTTGGATCCAACTTTTATTGCTTTATAAGAAGGATTAACAAGCTTTGAAGGGACCTTTGCATTGTAGATCATAATTTATACAATCCATGGATTCGGGCTCACCTTATATAAACTGATAAATTGGGTTCAAAAGATGCTTGTTGCTTGCTATTCACCCAGCAATAGTTTGCAAGTTGCATATTCTAACCTGGAAAGAAAGAAATTTCTCTTAGGAAAAATTAGTTACAATAAAGTATTTTTATACATCTGTAGTCCCATTCAGGACGACAGAGCAGTGCAATCGGAAGAGTTCCTCACTGCATTGTCCCCAAATTTACTGAGGGCCAATACAGCTCATCCCATCTCGTCCCAGTGTCCCATGTTCACAAATGGAGACTAAATCTTAAGCGTCCAAAAAAATTCTAATGGGCAATGTAGGAGTTTCTGAAACATTATGCATTGTGCTTTATTTCCATACTTGCTTGCTGTAAAGCAAGATGTGATCAAAGAGGCAATAGAGGTCAGGCAACTCATCTCCACAGTTGGATTTCCTAGTTTCTTCCGTGTAACATAGGTGTGTTAAATGGACACTAAACCTAAACCATTGCTTTTCCTTGGCATACATCACAAATTGTATACCCAAGGCCTTCACAGTATGGACAGTTTGCTCCCTCCTCCACTCATTTTAGAAACTGCAATACAAAAATTAGTCAAATGATCAATGTGGCTAGATACAATTATTAAGCAAATCATAAATTAGAAAACAGGCAAACACTTTTACCTGTGGTTCGACATTAGGTTCACTGTTCCATCACATTCTGCAGTAGAAAAATGTCAGTAAGGTAGAGAAACAATGAAAATAAGGCACATGCAGCCAGCCACTAGCATATCTTTGCAAATGGTCGTGTTTGAGCAATGTTTTACACCATTCTAAAAGGAAAAGAACAGCGCCTTTTCTACAGAGTAACTCCTTTGAAGATGGAGGTTCACCCTAGGAAATAATAATTACCTGCACACATTTTTTTTTTTTGTAGAAAGGGTTTTTTTGATACAGCCATATACATTCAATTAAGCATACAAAGACACACATTCTATCACTGCAGAGCATTGGAATATCTACACAGTTCTCACATTCTCATCCTAAACCTTACAAAGATCAGTTGCGTCTGCAAAAGAGTCACTTATGATTTCTTGGTTTAAAGCAAACCAGGATAGACGAGGGATATTATCTGATTGAGGGATTTCATTGATCCTTTGAGAAAAGCATGCCCCTCCGTAGCTTTCATCAATGATTACCTGTACACATTAATCAGCCCTCTCCATGACAAGCATTGCATCTTATTTTGGTATCTTTGTTTTTACTTTCCTTAACTTGTTTATCCTTGCCAGCAAGTCTAGAGGGTCTTCCCACCAATTTTCTCCAAGAAGAAAAACTTGATGTTGAGATACCTCAGTTTCTGTGAAACCTTCCTCTTTCACAACTTTTTGTTGTATTTCTGATATTTCTTTTTTGGTTACATATTTCCAATATTTCTTTCAAAGAAGCAATTGCAGCTCCATTGGTCTCATCCTACAAATTACAACAAGTCTAACAAACTAAGCAGTTTGTTGGGTCAAATCAAAATCCTGCAGCTTCTTCATAAATAAGCCTACTAGCACGCATAAGAAGCTTTGCCTTCTGCATGATATGAGCATACCTTCTCCAGAATAGTCAGAGGGGTGATTTCATGATCTGCTATATTACTAGAACTAGAACTTTAGATTTCTTGTTCCCCAAACAACCTTTGAAGAAGCTCTACGGTCATTATTCTGTCTTCACGAGCACCTACTGTCGCCTGTCAAGAGGGATCATTTACAAATGAATACCATGAGAATAAGATGAAGATAAGAAGCTTTTCTAATCAGTAATCAGCAATCCACAAGAAAATATAATTTTGTCCTTGGTATCACCATCTGATAATAACTGGGAAACTCTTGCCAATGGCAACAACAAACAAAGGTGAAACTACAGCTTACTTGCCAAGTTTTCACAGCACGCTCAGTGCCAGTGGAGAAGCTTGAAAATTCCATGTCCTCCTCGCCGGAGTAAAAACCCACATTTTCTAACGCCTCCTATCGTACTCTCAAAGACCATGATCAACTCAGTTTCAGTCTCATGAACATATAATTAAAGCATAGCAATCGGCACAAGCAAAAATTGAGAAATAGAATAAACAAAGCAAGTGCATTCCTTTTTCTTGTCGCTTAATATCTATGTTCTCTCAAAAGGGTATTCCACTAATTCCGTTCAAAATATCTATAACCAAAACAAGAACACTACAAAAAGAAACAATACTACATACTGACCTGCATTTCTCGAACTTGCTCTCCTTCGCTGCCTACCCTCAAAGCTTTCCTTTCTATCTTCTTTTCCACCTCCTTTTCCTTCGTCTCCGAAACCCTAACTCCTTCCTCCACAACCACCTCTTTCTCTTTTACTTCCTCCAAAACCATCTGTCTCCTGCTTTCTCCGCTTTCTGCAATCCGATTCTTGTCTTTCAACACCTGCAGTAAAGCTCCAATATTTGATACCGTCTCCGCAAACGAAGCTCCTTGAACTGAATTCCGGTTCTCCAAGGCTTGGATTTGAAGCTTGAGTTCTGAGATTTGTCGGAGCAGCGATTGTTTCTCGTTTAGCCATCGCTGCTCTTCTCTTAGCCAGCGTATCTCTTCTCAGAGCCACCGGCTTTCTTCGGGGTCGAAATTTGAGGAATTAGGCCATAACACGGAGGGCGTGTGGCGGTGCGGGTAGAGAGAGAGCTGATGATTGTGACCCTTACATTGAGCTTAGACACTTTCCTGTGCTGGGAAGCCATGGGAGTGCGTAAACTCTTTATTATTGCTTGCTCGGGAATGTAAAACAAAATTGCAGCTTACTGCCCAAATCGTATTTGAATGTAGTTGTTAATTTAAGGGTTTTTCTAGTCGCACCCCATTATTAACTACACGCACCGTATTTTCTACCCTCACCTTAGCCCCACAAAGATTTTACTACTCACATCCAACATCTCAACATTTCACCCCGTTCTACCCCTCTTAAGCCCACGGCACACCCAACATTTCACTCCAAAAACATTTTCCAAACTCTCATTTTTTTGAATCCTTCCCAAATCATTGAGTTTTTGAAGCAAATAAGGTAAGTAGGGCTTCTATTTTTCAATTACAGATGCTATATGTTTTATATTTTTTCATTTAAACAAAATAAATGTGAAAATTTTGATAAAAAGAGATAGGGGCCTTTGGGTGCGCAGCTCATGGCAATGAATTGCCGCGAGCAACTAGATTGTGCCGCACCTCGGTGTTGCGCATAGAAACCATCCGCGGCACTAAAGTTGTCGCGACCATGGTAGTCTCTCGGCACTTTAGTGCCGCGGGTATGCTGGTATCACGACTCCAGGGTGCCCCAAGCATTTCAGTCTTGCGATACACTCGCGCCGCGAGCCTTATGGTCTCGCGGCACCTTGGTGCAATGAGATTGTGAGGCTCGTGGCACTAGGGTGCCGCAAGACTGAAAATTAAATAATTAATTTTGTTTTTTTTAGTTTAGATTAAATTTAAGTTATTTTTTATTTTTAGTTTAGATTATATCTGAAATAGATTAAATTTAACTTATGTTTTAGTTTAGAATAAATTTAACTTATTCGCTATTTTTAGTTTATATTATATTTAACTTAATTTTTATTTTTTTATTTTTAGTTTAGATTAAATTTAACTTATGTACTATTTTTAGTTTAGATTATATTTAACTTATTTTTTATTTTTAGTTTAGATTATATGTGAATTAGATGAAATCTAACTTTTGTTTTTATTTTTTTAGTTTAGATTAAATTTAAATTATTTTTGCATTATTAGTTTAAATTATATGTAAATTGGTTAATAGGAATTAAAATAGTTTTCTTTTGTGTTTATACAGATGCCACCACATACACAAGGAGCGAGGTCATCTAGAGGTGAGAGGAGGAGACGTGTTGAAGCGTTAGTGGATCCGAGATGGGTACCCACTACGTCTGAGAGGAGAAGATAAACTCTTAAGGTAGCAGCTGTTGAAGAGAGACAGGAGTTGAGTACATCTAGTGATGCACCAGATGTGGCGCAGAGGCAACAACGAAGTACCTCTAGCGAGGCAGCAGCTGTGGTGCTGAGGCAGCAGCGGAATACATCTGGCGAGGCACTAGCTGCAGCGCATAGGCAGCAACGGAGTACATTTGGCAAGGCACCAGTTGCGGCGTAGAGGCAGCTGCGGAGTACATCTGGAGAGGCACTAGCTACGGTGTAGAGGGAGTAACCGAGTACATTTGGTGTGACACCAGCTACTGAGCAAGCCAGTATATCTAGTCAGGCAGTTGCTTCTACTTGATTTTATCTTGGTGGTCTAGTTGATACATCTCTGCTAGTTAGTTATGGATCACATGTTACTGCAGCTATTTGGCAGCAAAAGGTATAAGTGAACTTTATTATATATTTATTGTAATGTAAATTAGAATTAATAATATGACAATTATTTTATTTGGTATTGTTTTAGGAGCAAGGGGAGCTAAAAGTTATTAATCACGGTTCTAAAGTTGGTACATGGCTGTTGGATCAAAGTCGATCGTGCATCCTTTTCACGATCGCACGGTCAGGGTTGGATCCATTGTTGTAGTGTAGTTATGTTACGTGCAACAAGACCATAATTACCGCATTTACCGAGAGGTGGCATTCAGAGACGAACACATTTCACATGCCTTTCGGAGAGATGACCATCACTCTAAATGACGTGTCTTCATTGCTTGGCATCCCCGTGGTTGGGAGGACTATATCTTTCAATCATGTCTCCATTGACGAGGCAAATAGAATATTAGTGCGGTTGCTTGGAGTGAGTGAAGAAAAGGCAAGGAAGAGACGACCGCCACTAAAGGACCACAGGTTAGGATGCAGTGGCTGAGGGATACATTTGGGATGGTTTTCGACTCTGATAGCGAGGAGCAGATAGAGTATGCGACTCGCGTATTGTTATTATTTTTACTTGGTTGCACTCTATTTGCTGATAAGAGTGCAACACAAGTACCAGTCACATACTTATCTTTTTTGGAGGATCTTACTACTGTTGGTGAGACTGCATGAGGTGCAACTTGCCTGGCTTATATGTATAGACAGTTGGGCGAGGCCAGTAGAGCGGAGTGCCATTCGATAGCTGGTTATATGACATTGCTCCAAGTATATAATATTTATTTAATAATAATAATATTGATTTGTTTGATATTTATTAGCTTATGATTTGATTATGAAAATCTATTTTGTTTTATGTAGGCGTAGATTTACAAGCATTTTCCATCGCTAAATCCAGTACGAGAGATGTCATATAAAGGCGGCAGCCACGTGTTCGACGATGGAAGCCACTTAGCTGCAGTATTTCTTTACAGATATTGAGGGAGCAACTTGATGACCTTCAGTATCATCAGGTCTATTGGAATCCATATGCAGATAGTAGAGAGAGACATTCATTGCTAGAGATTTCATTTTTTTGCGGATGCATCAAGTTCAATGACATCGTGGAGCCATACCATCCGGATAGAGTTCTTCGGCAGTGGGGCTATGTGCAGAGCATTCCACGTCCACCTATCACTCCATCTCACGCGAGACGAGGACAGAAACTAGCTAATTATGTCGTGAAGTATAGCTTTCAGCTTGGGTATTGGGATAGCTGGGATTATCGTGTGATTGATGAGGATAGGAAAGGTGCGCGAGGCAAGACTCCTGGAGAGTCTACAACGGATTACATAATTTGGTATATGACCATTTCACATCGTTATGTCTAGGATCCTTCACATAAATCAACGTACTAGCATAGAGTGATTGACTGGGAGGTTAGTCATTTCTAATTTAATGTTATTAAAACTTACATATCTTAAAATTGATATATTTATTTTTTCATGATTTTGTAGTGTGTCGTGGGACACATATATGACAGACTTCACACAGTGGAGGTGGGTGGAGATGATCAAGACTTGGATGTTTAGCGGTAGGCTGTGCATGATGTTTATGCCATGGTAGCAAGATTTCCCAGGCGTACTGTAGTGCCCCGACATCCTCCACAAACATCATCTTCATCACGACCTCCACGTCCCCCCTCCATCCTCAGCTGCTCCACCTTCTTACTCAGCACGACCACTACGTTTGCCATCAGCACTAGCACCAGCAGCTTCAGCAGCAACTGCACCACCTACATCTTTCCTACCACCTCCTACATCTCCTTTCGTATATGTTAGACAAAAGAGGAGAAGATAGTATATTTTGTAATTTATAGTTGACTTAAACTTTTGTAAGAAATTGTGGAAATATTGATGTATATATTTAGATTTCTTTTGTCTCATTACTTCAATATGTGCCATCTTTTATTTATCAAATCATTTGAGACAATCATTTTTTTCAACTTAAAATAATAATAATAATAATAATAATTATTATTATTATTAGTAATAAATTATTAAAATAGTAAATATCATATGCAATTATATTACATAGTATATTATCATAAAATGAATAAAATAGACTTAATTCAAGAAAACATGATTATGTTTGAGTTACATAGTATAATAAATAATGCTTACAACAATGTATTATACTTAGTTACTTAATATATCATAGTTCATCTAGATTGATTGTCTCTTGGGTTGCAACATCTATGTTTGATGAGAATAATAATTTGAAATCCTCGATCCAAAAGACGTATGGAAGCTCCTACTCTCGAGCGCATTCATATCGATACCTATGCCAGTTGCATGCGATCGGAGGTATCGGTGCTCTTTGATCCAATAATACCTGCAACAATGCATTATATTTAATTAAATCCAAGTGAAAACAATAAACAATAATAAACTTTTACCGTGATCTATACTTGAACAAAATGACAGTTGCTTACAAATTCAATAGTTATTAACTTATATTGCAGCAGGGGAGGTGCAATAGATCTGAGTGGAAGATATGTCAAGCATTGTCTTGAAGATAAATGGACAAGCACAATGTTATACCGTGAGGATATCAAATGACCCATGTCTGGTAAGGTCATCCAATTATCCTTGTATGCCACCTTGTTGAAACACACCAACGATTGCATCAATTCATCAACACGCTCCTGAGATCTATAGAGATATATATATTCATCTCTGTGTCTATTTAACTCATCCATCAAATCTCGTCACACTTGTAGCCATGCATCTGCAGTCATACCCAACAACCCTACTATAGCTCTAAATCCGCAATGTCCATCAGACTCAACATCCACAACATCGTGAATGAATGGACAAATCTTGATGGGAAAAGAATCCATATATTGAATCTTGGCACCTTTACGATATACGGGTAATTTCTGTCTCTTCTTCGCCAATTTCATTGAACTTGCTGTTTGTGGGTGAAATGGTACTGTCATTACCAGACTCGACAATCTTAAAATAAGAAGGTTCCCGTCGAGTTGATGTGTCCATCTTTAATGCTCGAGTACGACCTTTTGTCTTAGCCTTTTCAACTGGAGGAACAAGGAATGTTGTTGGCTTGTTGCCGGATCACCTTGTTCTCTCAACTCTTTTTTCAAGGCTAGTTTTCCATCAATATTACACGCATCGAACCATTTCACAATTATCTCCCACTCAGCATCCAATGTCAACTGTTGCACATCATCATTTGTGGACTTCGTCAAATCTAATTTCGACTAATGTGGATGCATGGCAGATAAGGGTACCGGTCGTCCAAATCGTATATACTCAGTAATTTCATGAGCACATGGAAACCCATGTGTCATTCTCATTACACAGCCACAAGTGTGAATATCAATATCTCCATTCTTTGCTCTCTCAGCCTCCATCAATATCATATGCAAAGCCGACCTTGACACCAACCCTCATAACTCCTTGAATAAAGATGGCCTGAAGTTGTGTTCAACAACAATAAGGCTTGCCTCAAATGAAGCCTTTATGTCCGTATGTTGCAGCTCAATCAAGGAGTTGATCACGTTCCAAGACGATTCAAAATCACCTTGCGACAATCCGAGATGTCGTTTCAACTTTGCATGCGCACTCTCTGCTCTACAATAGAAATTAGGACCTATGTTACTTATCAATTAAAAAATACTGAGGAAAATGAACGTAAACTTAAAAGATGACAATAAACATACCTATGAGTTATTACATTACTGAAATGCATTACTTTATCTGTCCAAGCTACAACAAATCTCTCCTTATACTTATCCAACCAAGTCTCCTTCACATATTGCAATGCTTTTGGATAACTATAGTAATCCAAGTGCATTGAGCTTAAATGCCTATCGTACTCTTCCTTTGTCATTGAGAATGTAAGAAGACTCCATGATGCCATGAATGCATCCCAACTCTCCTTGCGCTCGAATAACCTTTTGCAGTTTGCAAGCACATTCTTCGATATGTGCCATCTACATAACAAGTTGGTTGCGAAGGGAAATATTGCTTGAACTACATTCATCAATGCCAATTCTCTATCTGTGACAATAACAGATGGTGATGCAACACCTACCATTAAACTTTTTAACATTTGCAATGCCTACGTGTAATTCTCTTGACGCTTCGCCTCCATGTACACAAATGCAACCGAAAAAGTCAAATTCGTTGATGTGACACCAATGATCTCGAGGAGTGGCATCCGATATCTATTCATTTTATTTGTGCAATCCATAATCAACACATGTGGGAACGCATGCAACAAGTCTACTGAAGTAGGATGTGCCCAAAACAAGTCTTTCACAACATCTGTTGACTCATCACTCCAATGCCACTCAATGTATCTACACTTGTTCAACATTTTCATTAGTTATTGCATTTGTGACCTACCAGCTTTCTCAATCAATTTGTAAGCTTGTCGTGCATTGTAAATGGTCTTCATAACACTTACATTTTTCTCATTCTTGTTTTTCAACGTCATGAGAATATTCTGTGGTTTGACCATGTTCTTGGTCATATCAGCTACAACTATCTTCTCCTCAACTGATGATCTTGCGACAAATGGATGACCCTCAAAATGTCTCGCAGGCGCATGATTATGTATCCTATTTATTATTTGAACTTGCCACTTATCATCTTTTTCTAATTTCACACCCAGTAGCTTGAATGGATAGCCACATTTCTTTGTTCCAACACCCTTACGAGTTGGTTTATCAATGCATTGAGCTTTCTTCTTTTTCGACTCTCTAAATCTTCCACTTCGTTCACAACAGAGTCATAATCTAGGTTTTCTTAAAAGAATTGCTGGTTCAGATCCTCTAATCACAAATACGAATCCTACATTTCTGCCCATCACCTTGTCCATAGTAAATGATTTAGTGCAATCAAATTGAGAAGACTCCACTGCATGCTGATAAACTATTAATTTTCTGTCATCCTACAAATATTCAACAAATTATTAGTTTTTTTATGTATCAGTTAACTAAATAATTAAATAAAAAACTATTAATCTTCTCGAGACAACATATGTGGTCTCGGCAGCCAAGAACATGGTCTCAGCAGCCATTTCACATATAAGTTAAATTTAATCCATTTCATATATAATCTAAACTAAAAATAAAAAAATTAAATTTAATCTGAACAAAAAAAAAACAAAATTATTTATTTAATTTTCAGTCTCGCGACACTAGCCTCATAATCTCAAGGCATCAAGGTACCGCGAGACCACAAGGCTCATGGCACGAAGGTGCCACGAGACTAAAATGCTAGTGCCGCGATACCAACATACGCGCGGCACCAAAGTACCGCAAGACTACATGCCTCCCGGTAATTCATTATCGGGAGTGTCGAATTTCCAGTAGTTGAATTGAAAAATAAAAAAATTACAACGTTTTCCAAGTATAATAACATACCTCTTTAGCATTATGATACATTTCTTCTAAATCTTCATCCATAAATGATTCCTTGCTTGTATTATCATCAAAATATGCCATGACTTCAATTGTTGAGTGGGTTTGATTTGCTTTGAGAATGTGAACAGGAGGGAGGATGAGTGAATATAGGGTGTGCTGAGCTAGGTTTAGGGTATAATTGTAATATTGCAAATGGTTAATTTTGGAAAAAAAAGAATTTACTTAGGGTATGCCTAGTTAGAAATAGGGTGTGGTTAGAAACACCTTTAATTTAATTGTATTTGAGATAGTTTATTACTGCTTTATTTTAGCTGAAAATCAAACACACTAAGAAAAGAGAAAAAAAGGTTTGCGCCACCTGTTTGGTCTAAAAATCGTAACCAAACACTACAAATATCCGCTTTCTTTTTCTTTCCTTCTTCATCGTCTTCCTTTTTTTCTTTTCCTCTCATTGCCTTCCATTTCCCTCTCACAATATTTAATTCTGTATTTCAATTTTCCTTTACGACTTCCTTAATTCCTCTCTCTTTCCATCCTCCTTTTCTCCTCTACAATTCCCATTCCTTTCCTTTCTCTCTCTCCTTCACCTTCCAAGAAGGTCTTTGCCCTTCTTGTCTTCAATAATTCCTTTGTTCATTACCTCTGCCATAGGTCTACTGTGAGAAATTCTAAATAAACCCCCATTTTTACTAAATCTACCCCATCCAAACAATTCAATAAGTAAAAAGACAAATTTAACCTTCTTCACTATTACCTTCCCTCCTTGCCAACCGAAAACTCTTCCCCTGTCCGTGCACACTTCTTCTTCTCTTCTTCATCTCGCCGACGTTGAAGGTTGCTATGGCTTTATGGCATTCAAATTTGGCGTGGGCGAGCCTTGCACAAGTGAGTCTCGCGCCCAGCAACCCTTGCGTGCAGCAAGCTCGCTCAAGTTCACTTGCACGCTAGAGCACGCCATGCGCAAGTGAACTTGCGTAGGTGAGCTTGTGGTGCGCAAGTTCACTTGTGTGAGGCAGGCTACCCATGCAAGTGAACTTGCGCGCGGCAAGCTCGCCCGAGCAAGTTCACTTGCGCATGCGTGCTGCACGCAGCATGCTCGCGCGCGCAAAAGAACTTGCGCAAGGGTCGTGGCGGTGTGGCTTTTGCAGGGAAAAAATAGTTAGTTGCAAAGATAAATTCACTATTAAAAAATGAGATGGGGTAAACTTAGCAAAATATGGCGTACAAATAGAATTTTCCGTCCACTGTCTATTATTGCCACTCCCATGGGGCCTTTGCCCGTTATAATACCCGTCATGTCTTATGAGCTTTTTCTTGTTCGAAGCTGTTAAAATAAAGTAAAAAAGATAATTGATTAATATTATTATTTAATCTATGAATTAAGAAATTACAATTTACAGCAGGTTTGGTTCAAAGGAAATGTCATTCCTTTCCTCCTCTGTTCTGGTTGTCCTCACAAAATTTAGGGTTTGGTTTATTTTCAATATTAGAATTAAATTTTTTTTTTTTCAAAATTGCTGATTCGTACAGTTTAAGGAATTGCTATTATTCTTGGTGAGCACTGATTTTGTTTTATGTGACGGAAGCAAATGAAGAAATTGTGAAGACTTGCATATATATATATATATATGTTTTTTTTAAACATAGTTTTTTATAGCTCAATGTTTCGTCTTTCAAAATTCAAGTTCATTGAAAATCATTTTAGTTTCAACTGTTCAAGCAAGATTGCTACAATATTATTTATGAATAGATATTTTGTTGTTTGAATAAATTAAACTACGATTTTTATTTATTAATAATATATGATTTTGATTTTTAAACTTGGTCTTTCTGTCTAATGATTTGTTGATTTTTAAACTTGGTCTTTCTGTCTAATGCTTCGTCATTCAAGCTTCACGTAGCTATAAGGTCAATTTACAAACTTAACGTTTCAAGTCAAGCATTTTGCAACACCTAAAACTCAAAGAGGCATTCATCATTCATCACTTTTAACTCTGTACTTTCTCTTTCCCTTTATCTTATTCTTTAATAGTATTAGTTCTATTCCATCTTAATTTAAAACCATAAAGAATAAAACTATCAAATTATGCAACAGTATTATTGAATTTCTTCCACTTGTGATATTGTCTATGATTCTTAGACATGTGACTTTTATTTTAGTTAATGTTTTCATGAATGCTAGCATTAGTTATAAGGCTTTTAATGAAGCCTCAAAATGTAATAATATCTTTGAGAATGTTTCATTGAATGAACCTAGCTTGCAACAATGGTGTAAAAATGAGAAAATCTTTTTAAAAAGATGCAAAGATGTCAAGAATGTAGAGGCATTATATAGGAAATGAATGGTAAATTATTTTAGTCGAAGAAAAGCCAAGTCCAGACTATGTTACTTAAAGTTAGCAATTGAAAAAGGCTTTGCACTCAAAGCCATATATGTGTATGATATTTTATTGATTTGTTTAGGAGGTGAGCAAGGGAACAAGGGTTCTAAGTTTTGTGTTCATTGAATCGACAAATTCGAACAAAAGAAGTTTCAACATTGCTAGATGTCGTTCAAACAAAGAGAAATTCCTAAGCAGTATGTGGGTGTATGTGTTTTTTTTGGTTTTATATGCACTGATAATGTATAACCTCTATAGACTATCAATGCATAAAATATTGATATCTATATTGATATCTTATTAATGAGTAAACTAAAAAGATGTTAAACCATTCTAAGCAAATTGTAAAAAGATTTTAGTTATATTTATTTTTAAGGACTTGGATTCTTTCCAGTTTGCTCATTAATAAAGTTTCAACCTCTTGTACAGAGGCGACATAAAAAAAAACTGTGTACAGAGGCTATACACTGTCACTACATTGTATATAAACTCTTTTTTTTTTTTTAGCCAAAAGAATTTTGTGATAATGCTAAAAGACATTATGTGAATACCAAATGAACCTTGTAAAGGGAGCAACAAAGTTGACAATCTTCAGATCCGGTTTTATTCTTACTCTTACTTTTGAGACCATGAAAGAATTTTTTTAATATATTTAGGAAATACCTAATATCATAATGTACTTTTTTAAATTAATTTTAGTGTATTTTTATTTAATTATTAATTTGAAGTTAATTTATATTTCTATAATATTTTTTACATCATATATAATTGAATTAATTAGAAGTTGCAATGTAAAGTAAATATAATACAAATTAGGAAATAAAAATAATAATTCACTAAATAAAGTTTTAAGAAATATCCAAGTCTTTATTTTATATTATCTTTTTTCCATATAAAAACTAAATAGTACTATCTTTTCTTTTATTTAAGCATAGTCTAAAAACCTTTTTTTGGTACATCAGAAAGAATTAAAAGAAAAACTAAACTGCTCTCAACGAACCTAATCCCATGATGTCAAACTGGAGAAGTGTTCCCAGTCCACTCGGAGGGGCATCAAGATGCTCTAATTGATTGTATTTAGAATTTAATTATTTTGAAATTATACTATTGTTCTTTTATTTACATACTGACGATTAAGTTGATGTTTAAACTAAATCTGAACTTTTTAATTGTTACCTACTGGTGATGAAGTTTAAGGTAGAATGTCTACATGATTTTTTTTACATTATATATACGTGTGTGTTTAAAATAGTTACTATTATGAAAATATGATGTTTAATCAATTAATTATTGTTATCAGAGTTGGTTAATGACATATGATTGATGAAATTTGATTTTTGCTAATTATTTTAATTTTTTTTTTCATTTTTACTTATTATAAATTGTGTAATGAAAACAAACAAATGAATAATAGATTAATATTTTCGTAAATAATTATTTATTAATTATTGATAAATAACCAAAAACACGGTTTTAAATCAGAACATAGTCTGATTAATAGAGGAAAGGACTATGGTTTTTCCTTAACTGTAATCTAATATCATAGATTATATCGCGATCATAACCATATTCTAATATCATGTATTAGACTACGTGAAAAAAAACTATAGTCTATGTTATTTGAGAAAATACTACGCTAGAAATAATTAGAAAAATATAGAATTTTCTCTTAGACTACGCGTTTTGAACATAATTTATGAGCTTTTTTCTAATGGTGTCACCCTTAAACTTCATCATCAAGAGGCAATAACCAAAAAACCTAACTTTAATTCAAACAACAACTTGATCATGAGTCTATAGATAAAAAATAAAATATTTCAACAATAATTAAATTTGAAACTTAACCAATCAGAGTAGCATACATTTTAGGAAAAAAGTAACAAAAGATTCAATAATATGAATGATGAATAAATAAATCTTCTTATAGCTTTAACAGTATCTCAACTTCAGTTAAAGTAAGTTTACATTAAGAGAAGATAAAACTGATAGATTTAAGGGATTGAGTTAATTAAAAGTATATGGAAACAATCTTAAGTTCAAAGCAAAATCACACAAACAACTAAAAGCCGAGGAAATAAAAAGAAAAAAAACAATTCTTTCCCTATAAATTGGAATAGCCAAACATAGGTCTAATTGTCTAATTTCCTAAAAAACTAAAACAAACATTAGTAGTTTTTGAGAGAGAGTTGGCTTATAATTTTTCCTAAATTATGCTTTTAATTAAGAAAATTCATTTAACTTTATCATCCTCTCTTTCTTCTACTTTCTTCTTCAATAACGATATCAGCCAGCCACGTTTTAGGATGTGCAACAAAATCCAATCTCATTGTAAAGATGCAATCCTGTTTTCTGATCGCAATTGCCTGCTTTTGTTTAAAGTTTCTAACAAGCTGAACAAAAGCCTTATTACCTACTTCAAGCACCTTAAAAAAATGTCAAACCGATAGGAGGAGATTCAACAAAAAAATTTACAGTGCTCATTTTTGTACAAGAATGTTCCATGATTGATGGGAAACTCTCTTTATTCGGAATTTCCAAATACATTATCAGTATATGAAGTGACAAAGCAAATATTGACAACTGAATACACAAGGCAAAATCTGCTTGATACCAAATGGATAAGACAAGCTACCCTTGAGCAACAGATAGGTTCATTCATAAAGCTCAAGCTTCCTCTCTCAATTGCACTACCTTACCCAAATGGTACCCAAAAATAGGCCAATTTCTACTTGATGTAGCTACTAATGCCTAAGAAAAAACAGCATTTGGTTTGCCGGATTAACCTATCCAACATCATCGAATAACAAAGGAATGAAACAGCTTCATAGATAATAAGACATCCCTGAATTGCCCACTAATTAAAGATATATCATACTGGGCCGCTTCCTAGAGATCAAATATCCAGTATGCTTTATTTGAGCTTAGTCTAGCTTGACGTTAGAATACAAAAGTGTGTCCCTTGTCAGTGGCATATTGAGAAGGAAGTAAACCTGCAGGAAGAAAAGAAAAAAACACAAAGAAAGAAGGGTTATTGATGCCACAGTTCTCAACAAGAAATATATCAATTGACTAAACATTTTTACAGCCACAGCTAATAAATGAAGAAAACAGAGTTATGAGAACTCCCAAGTCAACAGTATAGATGATGTGAATCTATATGAACAACGAAGATATTGACCAAAACTTTTTCCACTAAAAGTCTTGAGAGGTTTTTTAATCCTTTCACAAAGGTTCCTGTAGAGTTTCTCTTGGATCCTATTGGCAGTCAGTCTTCCAACCCACTAAGTCCAAAGATATCATTTGAAATCGATCATCAGAGTTCCACGCAGTATAATACCAGAATTCTCCTAATCTATAGATATTCATGGAAAAAAGAAAATCAAGCTCTTATTATCAGACTCTATGGGAACTAAGTTTCCCAGATGTATGAACTGCTAACCCATTTTTGGGTTGTTTTAATTTTAGTTTGAAGTTCCATTTTTCACCAAAAAAAAAAAGAAGCAAGCTCTCAGCTGGTAATTCTGAGTGGCTGTAAGACAGAATAAATGAATTGTTTTCTAAATCTTGGAAGAGAGTTAAAATATGGTTGACACCTCTGCGGGGAAAACATAAAAGTAAATGTGTACAGCTGGTCAAAACTGTCTGAGTTTCTCGATTGTTGAAAAACCCGGGATAAAAGAACTTTCAACATTTGTCAAAAGGCTTACAATTTTTTTTGGTTTTAGGCAATGGGAATCTATAGATTTCATGGAGCGTCAATATTACAAGAAATGTTAGGAACCATGTAAAGGCTGGCATCCAACTTAATTAATATTTAAAATGAATCTTACCCCCAATAGAGTTGCAATGAGAAGAACAATTCCAGTTATCCAAGCAAGGGTCCTTCTAACCAAAATTTGTGCAGCAATGGTGGTATTTAACGAGCTTTTTGTTTCTTCCAACCATCGTGGAGATGGACGAGGGGTAAACATCACATTCATCAATGTTTTTGATTCTGGCTGAGGTACTCCATTAAAGACAATAACTCCAACAATTTGACCTGCCCAATTAGATTTTAGATATATCATTATTTTCTTTATCAAGAGTTGTTCACTATTTGCCTTTGCATTGGTATACACAGCATGTAAATGGTGGATACAAACTGAAATAACAGTGTAATTCTCAATCTTAATTAATTAGTAAATTGGAGACCCTTTTCTTCTACAATGGAGTGTTCAACATGTTACCAACCTTCATGCGCTGTCTGCAGTGAATCAAATATCTTAGAAAGTGTGGCAAGCAGAAGCCTCATTCCTTGCTTATCAAAACTGTCAGTGTCGTGCTCCTCCCGCAAAGCCTATATTTTTTTTTATTGGGAACATTAAAAGGGTTAGCAACGGGGTTAAGTCATGAGGAAGGAAACAAAAACAAAAAGCAGTACAGACATTACAATAACCTGAAAATACATGACTAAATAGAAACATGAATTGACCATTTCCTATGCTTGAGAGTATTAACTGATGTTAAACAACTAAAATAATCATGGAAAGTGGGCTGAAAAGGATAAAAAAAGAAACCTTCCACTTAAACATGATGGTTTCCCAATATATTTTCAGACAACACATCAATTTATCAAAACAAAATACTAATATCAGTCAAATCAAGTCTGTATGTTTAGTACCTTAATTCCATCAAAAGAACCCATTATTAACTCAGCAGGTCTATGCAAAGTATGTGACAAATCTTCATGCATCTCCATTGCTTTCCTTATATTGTGGGACAGAGCAAACAGTTTTGATGCAAATTCCCTGTGTACTTTCTGCAAACAATCAAAAATTAAAGCTCTCAATGAGGCGAATGAGAATTCCAGACAAAATACAACTGCTAATGCTATACCAGCAGTGTCCATCAAAGACAATTCCAAAAACAGTACATAAATATTGGTTCCCAAATAAGACCTTTGACATATGAAGTTTCACATTGTCACCATTTGCCAAGGGAATCGTCAATACTCCATTCAGAGGTTTTGTAGCATCAGTTACATATGATCCGCCCAACCAAGAGGTCTAAACATATATAAAAAGCACAGTCAAATGTGCGACCAAAATAAAGTATCGAATGGAAGACAACACAGATATTAACCATAGCTTAGAATAATAAACTAACAAAGTCATTGATATCTTCTTCAGTGTAATCTCCTAGAGGCTCGTCCAAAGAAATAAAAGATACTTCCTCTTCATCTGCAAAGAAAATCCATGAAACAAACAACTCCTAATGAACAGATACTTTGAGAAAAAAATGTAAGACACAACGAAAGTTATGGCTACATCTGCTAGTTTTACATCTCGACAAAAGGTCAAGAACCTGGAAGCTGAATGTCCGCTTGACTTGAACCAAGGTCAACATTATCCTTCAAGGCATTGCTGAAGAGAGCATTCTTGGGGTCAACAACAAGAGGATCTGAGAGACAGAAGAACATATAGTTAAACAAAAAGAAAGGGTGAGAGAGGGCAAGAACGTAGAGAAAATGAACTTCAATATATAGTTAAGTTACCATCAACTCCAGTGACTTCAAGCATAAAAACAGCACGAGGTCTATTAAATGGATTAGGAATGAGAACCTCATTCAGCTGCAAAAAAACATGAATACCTTTGAACCAAAGCTTCTAAAATCAGGAATGGGAAACTAAAAGGATTTAGTACTCAGAATTGATAAAACTTAAGAGACACCTTAGATGAACCAGCAGCCGAAAGTGTATTGGGTGGTGCAAAACCGAGCAAGACTGATACAGTCGCACCAACTTCAGGTAACAGCATTGGTTCTGACTGTTAAAGTGAAAAAAGGAGGAATTGGAAGTGAAGAAGAAGGATCACAATGAGATTAGAAATTAGAGACATAAACAATACAGGCTATTTCAACATCGATTCCGACAAAAACAAATAGTGGAAAAAAAAACTTCCCCTATCATCCAATATCCATCAAAGAAGACAATAAAACCACTTAATCATACAAAAATTGCAGTAAAATGACAGTAATATCAGTTATCAGTAAAATCTTTAACATTAAAAAAATAAAAAAAGAAATAATTAGAAAAGAAAAACAAAGATGTTATACACAGATAAACATCTACATTCAACTAAATTACAGAATTTAAATACAACTAAGATTCAAGATCTTATTTTCCAATTTTACATTAGTGACCAACTAAAATTAACTATCCAAAATATCTTGAAGACAGAAATTCATCATAAATTACAAATCAATGAAACCTCATCACAAATTAGTGAATTGAATTAAGGAAAAATAAATAAATAAAAACCTGCGCGACATGATTGGTGGATTTAGTGCGAAGAAATTGATGACTTGAACTATCAATGAAGAAAACAGATCCCGTAGCTTCAGCCTAGGACAATAAAATCAGGAAAAAGTGGAATCAGATCAAATTAGATTGAAATGAACTAAGAGAGAGAAGTAAAGAGAGCAAACCCTAGAAAATGAGATGAGGAAAGAGGAAATTAGAAAAAGAGGGAAAATCTTCATCGTAAGAGAATGAATGATCGAGAGAAAGAGAGAATCCGATCTGTGTGGTGGTTTCGTGATCACGGGACAGGGGAGGAAGGTGGGGAAGGCCCAGGTCGAGGAAATTTTTAGCTTTGATTAAAATGTGGCAAATGGGCGGGTCGGTTTCACTATTGATTGGATTAATTTGGGTTGAATCATCTTGGAATAAGAAAAACTCGGCTTATTTCGAGTTCCAATTAAGTTGGGGGTACTCTAAGAAATTAGGTCGGTTTCATTTTTGATTGGATTAAGTTGGGTTGAATTATCTTGGAATAAGAAAAATTCAGTTTATTTCAAGCTCAAATTAAGCTGGGTTTGTTCCGAGAAAAAATTAATTTATTTTTATGATTGAATTAAGTCGAATTTTCATCAATTTGAATATGAGTTAATTTGGTTTTGGCTTAATTTTAATTTGAGTTAAATCAAGTTTGAGTTATCGATTTTTTTTAATTAAATCAAATTAATCAAGTTTAGATTCGAGTTGGGTGAATTTTTTTGGATTAAGTTAACTTTTGTCACTTCTAGTGTTATGTATTTAGTATGGAGATGAATTGAAACTTTTTTCTAAAAGTAACATGGCTCAAGAAATATATTTTTCTTCTTGCATTACCTATAATAAATTTTAGGTTGACATTTTCAAAATATTTTACAATAGGCATGATAGTTTTTTCTTTTTTAATGTCACCATTGTTCATAAATTGATTATAGTTTTTTCTTTTTTAATATCACCATTGTTCATAAATTGATTATATATTTTACATTTTGTTTTTACTATCTATAATAATTATCAACTATAGGCATGTGAAGTGATTTAATTATCCCTATTAAATATTATAAGATATTACTATACAACTTTTTAATTTCTTTTAGTTTTTTCATGAAATAATTGGAGTTAGGAGTGTAATAGAGTAAAGTCAAAACAATTCATTATCTTGGTTGATTCTAAAACTTGAGGCTCGAAACTCGGTTTAAACTCGAACGAGTTTGATTTTTGAAGCTCAAACTCAGCTTGACAAAATATTTGAATTCAACTCGATAGCTTAAACTTAAGTCAATATGCTTGATTTGTCAATTTTTAACCATATATCATGACAGTAAAATCATAAATTAATTAATAAAGTATTAACAATATATATATATATTAAAGAAAAAAGTTCTATTAGGCTTGCGAGCCAATTGAACCTAGTATTAAAATATTTGAGTTTGGCTCAACTTGTTCAAGCTCGAAAATAAATAAATCAAATTCGAGTAATCATTGAGTTAAGTTCGAGTAATTCATAAATAGTTTAACTTGTTTATACCTCTAATTGGAGTCACTATATGTAAATAATATAGCTTCTATACTTGGTGATAGGTTAGCCAGGGCAACAATTCTACGTTAGCTTTTTCAAAATTTTGTTTACTGTTGGATGCAAATGAATGCATCATAAAACTGAACATTTAAGGGTTCGTTTGATTTCATTCTCAATTTTGTGTTTTATATTTTCTATTTTGAAAATTTTCTTTATGTTTAGTTTTGAAAATTTGAAAATAGAAAACCTGATTAGCATCCAACAAGTTGAAACAATTTTTTAACTTTATGATATATTAATGTTGAACATTAAGTTTTTTATTAAAATTATATAATTTTAATATTTTATTAATAATGTGCATTTTATCATTAATTTTGATATATTATTAAATTTATATCAATTATCATAATTAGTAAATTGATATACGTATCGTGAATTAAAATTTTAGTTTTAAAAATTCAGTATCGTATAGTAAGATACGATAAATAAATTTAAAGTTAATTATAAATAATACATATAAATGTAAAATAAATAAAAAAAATATTATACATATTACTAAGATTAAGTGAGTATATGATAAAAAATAAGAATTATTATTGTTTTTAAATTCTTAATATGCTCATTACGAAAAAAAAGCTCATTCATAGTATATATTTTTAAATAATATTATATATATTGTTTTTAATTTATTAACTAAAAGATTTTTTTTTTCAAGATTATATGTAAAAAATATGTTTGAAATTTTTAAGTTAAAAAACTATTAAAATTGTTCTCACAATAATTAAAAGTTGTTACTCGAGTAGTTACGCTATCTATTTCGCTGTTACACGAGCTATTTAGTTCATCTTTCTTGGATGTTGTCTAATTTGAGGGTTTTATCATAATCTGACTAGACAAAACTTGCATAATTTTATTGTGGGAATGGAATCTTAACTCTTATAGAAAGAATGACAGAAAAATTTAAATAATAAAAAAGAGGAATATAATTATCATAAAAGAATGAAAATATTATTTAAATAATTCGTAAAAAAATAAGTTATTCCTGCAAAACACGAGTCATAGTGAATAAGTAAATAGAAACATTGTAATCTCCCATTTAATTGATCTGTCATGTATATTTCAGGAGCTTGCAATGCAATTTACAAATCACATGACGGGAGAGGTGGATACCATTTACAGAAGAAAATTTTCATTAGGTATATATAATTATAAACTCAAAAAATAAAAAAAGAAGAAGATAAATCCAAATGGGATCACCGATCACCGAGCATCTATAGCATGTGGCTTTTATACTTACAAAATTTATGTTTGGGTTATGGTAATATGAAGGAGAATCTACACTTTTTATTGTAACAAAGAACAAAATTAATTCTAGAGAAAAAAAAAAAAGATAGAGAGAGGGATCGATCTTCTAGCTGCCGATGGTTCTATCTTCACCAATCAATAATGGTACTCAAAATGACAATCATCATAGCCTGTTGGCACACCAAAATGAATTAACACAAATCGGTAAAATGATTTTGTAATCTAACATCGAGCTTAGATCAAATAGGTCATACAATTACTTTTAAAAAGTGATATCTAGCATGTTTTAAGTTTAAATCTTATCACTTACAATCTTTTTTTTATTCTCAGTTACTATTTTCTTTTTACAAAAAAATAAACTTTATAATCAAAGCCAATTCGCCAAACAGCAGATCGCACTCCAAGCAATTTGCTTAACAATTTGGGGTCAAATTCCAAGTTATCAACTAGCCAAAAAATTTTATTCAACAAAAGAAAGCAATGATGAAAAAGTGGGATGGTCCTTTACTGCAAGTTTCATACTTTAAAAATTGCAATTGCAAAACTCACTTGGATCAACTGAGACAAGTATGGCTGTGCCTCCAAACTCACATTTACCGCCGGTAAGCTTGGTTCTTTGCCAATAACTATTGAAAGCATAGGAAGCATGCGCAAACAATGTGTCAGGGCGAAAGCATGAGCCACTAGGCTGAATTGAATCACAATATGCTCCAGACCCACAAACATAGTTCATTGCTTCTTGAATAATTGGGTCAGGCACTGATGGCTTAGCCACGCACCACAAGGCTGTGGTTGGAGCCACTTTGGGAGGTGGTGGAACCGTGGGGGGAGGGTACACAATTGGTGGTAGAAACACTGGTGGGCTTGTGTCAAACCCAAATGGAGGTGACACATAGAATGGTGGGCTCAGGACAATGGCTGGTGTGCTTGGCTCATTGTAAGGTGGCCTCAATATGGGTCCTGATGGACTTGGAAGTATTTCTGGAGGATTTGGTGTGACTGAGAATTCGGGTGGACTTGGAATTGTTCCAGCTGAGCCTGGGGGTGGATTTTGGCCTGGAAGAACACGAGGGAAGTTGTAAATTGGGGAAGTTGGGGAGAGTGGGGGAGAATTTACAGGGGGTAGAGAATCAAAAGGTGGCAGAGAAAATGGCGAGCTTACACCATAAGGTTGAGTATTTGATGTATCAGTCGGTTGTTCAATCAGTAAACTCATTAGCTTGCTCATTAGTTGCAATTCCTTTGTGTGCTTTATGACTGAACTTCTTGATTGTGTTGGATCTTTGACTAGTCCCATTGATTTTCTTGCATCTGCCCAGAAGAAGAACAATGAGATTTACAAATTAATCATCCTAATGCAAAGATTTCTGCCCTATGCTTCATTTCAACTATGGTTAATTTCCTTACAGTTTCTAATTAATTCTTAACAACCTTTTATTACGGTTCTTGATAATCCACTTGGAGTCATGTTGGACAACTTTTTGGCACTGGACTCGTATGGTTAACGGGTTCAGCACCAAAATAACATTCCAACACTATGAAATAGGGCTCTCTGATAAATTGGTCTTACATAATTAAATGGTGTTTATTATTAAAAAAAAATACAAATTACATGAAGTTGAATGCAAAACTCAGTTTTGATAAGCTGCATTCATTTGAAGCTGAGACTAAGTGGCAATCAAAACTTAGCATATTCGATGTAACCTATTGACTTATCATCACTCATCAGAATCTGAACGGTTAATTAGATCATTTACCCAGTTAAACAGTGCATAATTGGAAGAAAAACCCAGGAGGAAAATAAAAGTTAATTACATGGTGAAATACAATTGACACGGATCATTCAAGCTGAATGTCAGTTAAATGTAGCAGAAATCTGCTTACCGCAATGTATGAACAGAATGGCTGTTATTGTTGAATAGAGAAGAAACCTGCAAACCCTGCTTTCCATGACTCGATCAGTCTCAGCAAAGCTGTTTTAAGTTGCTTCGAGCTCCAAACCGCTCAAAGAGCAGAAGACTGACTCTGGGACATATATAAAGGCAGAACTCTGATGGAGAGAACTAGAAGAGAGTGGTGCAAGGCAGGCAGGCAACGAAGTGGGACAAGTGGGTAGGTTGGCCATTAAAGATTTGATTCTTGAGCAGTCTCACTTTGCTGTAAGTAAGTCACTTTTGCATAGAAATGTAAATCTGAAGCATACTAAAAAGGAATTAAAAGGTCTAATGGAAGATGTAGTTTCACGGAAGTTGATCAATCCCTCTTTGATCTCCCTCAACATTTGTTTTGTTCATGTAAATTTGGCATATATGCTTGCTTCATGTCGGAAAAAATCAAAGGTTTTTGGTTGCTCTTTTGTCTTGCTTGCTTTCTACTCAAAGCTCTCACTTTCTCTCTCTTTCTCACAGTCCTTGTCCTTTGAATATGACTGTCTGATTTGGGATGTTTATGCTAGAGGTGGAAGTACGAGTTAAGCCCGTGCAAAGTTTGTTTTTTTGAATATTGGAGATGTCCTGTTGGGCCCCTATACAGAAAGTCTCTTCCGCTAATTGGAATATTGGATAGAATTGTACATCATAAGAAGAGTAGCCAAAGATCATAGGAATGTGCCCGAAAAGCTGATTATTTTCTGACATGGATTTGGTAATTTGATTTGGGACAGAATGTTGGATATGGATATGTGTCCAAAAGGGACATGCCATGTTTTTGATACATTTTTACATTAATTTTGCGGATTCAAGCTTCAGACCTTTAAATTTAAATTGTCCAAAAATTAACAGGACTTCGGTACAGTAATTTAAGTAAAGGCTATGTGTATGATATAACTATGAATACGAAGCAAGGTTCTCCTGCATTTCTTCAAGTTAAGTTGTTTTTGGAAGCTTATTGTGATATGTCCATCAATGACACTGAAGAGTTCCATGATTTTTTGGTTCCTTAGAATTTACTAATCTAAGTATACTCCCAAGCAACTCATGTGTAATTATCTTAAGAAATACTCGCTTAGTAGCCAGAAACGTTGTGCATGACACCTGCCCTTTTGATAACAAGACTATGAATAACATCACCCTCTTAAAAATATGTGCACATATTTTGACTGTTTTCTGTTTGATTGGTGATTATTTTGGTTTTCATGTGTTGTGAAGTTTATTGCGTTGCTTCGTGATATTTTTTATTGTCATTTTTTGGTTCCTTGGTTTTACATGATCTAAATTTTTTATTTTGGTTATCGTTGTTGTCTTTAACAATAGTGGTGATAGGTCACTAGAACTTTCGGTCGCCCTTGGCTAGTGTGATTGATCATACAAAATAGGAACAGTGAAGAAGGGTGTAGAAGTAGAAATTGTGAGTCCGACGTTTGCTCCGATGCTCAAATTAGCAAAAGGCCCAAAAGGAAAAGGAAAAGGAATGGAGTAGGGGAGGCATAGGGAGAGAATGGAAGGATAAGTATGCTTATAATGGAAAATGGAATACGTGTTTATGTTGCTAGTTACTTTACGTGTTCTTACTCTTATATACCTGATTGGCGTGTATTGACTTGTCAAGGATATTCCTTCTCACGGAACTCTATGCTGTGATCAGGTGACTGCGTGGTTGTTAGGAGTTAAGTGGCTCAAGCAGTTGTCAGGTCACTTACGTGGTTGTCAAGAGTTAAGTGGCTCAGGCAGTTGTCAGGTCGTTGCGACTCTGACATTTGTCATATCGCAAGTGGTCAAGTTGATGTTGCAAGTGGGAGATGAATTTGTACTTGAGCCTGCGACTCAGTTTTTGTTTTGGGTTTGTTTGTGTAGGCTATGCTTTGCGATCTGTACCTTGGGCCTTTGGTCCAATAACTTTTAGAGCTATAACAATTGCCCCCAGGCTTGAGTGAGATTATAAAATGATCGCCTCAGAGCCTTTCTATTTTGGGGTGAGTGTGGTCGAGATGTGATTGGACGACTGCCAGGGAGTGTGTGTGTTTTGGTAGAAAATGCTCGGTTTTTGAAATTTAAATTCTAAGTTGAGAGGTATGACAGTTGAGATAGTTAGGGCAACGAAAGATTGTTTTTACGTCGAAATTTTGACATATTAATTGTGGGATGTGAAGATGGTGGATGTGTTTGTTTTTACGTCGAAATTTTGACATATTAACTGTGGGATGTGAAGATGGTGGATGTGTGTCCAATAGGGAAATGCCATGTTTTTGATACATTTTTACCTTAATTTTGATTTTTGAGGATCCAAGCGTCACACTTATTATAGAATTATTATATTGTCCAAAAATTAACAGGACTTCGATACAGTAATGTACTTAAAGGCTCCGTATGATATGTCCATGAATATGAAGCAAGGTTTTCCTGCATTCCTTCAAGTAAAGTTGTTTTTAGAAGGTTAATGTGATATGTCCATTAATGACATTTGATGTGGACTAGGTCAATTATTATTGGGCTTTTCTATAAATCAAGTTGAAGACCATTGAGCCAAATGATAATATAAGCTCAAGAGGAAAAAGGACTCAAAAGGCCCATAAATGATCCACTGGGTTATTATTTAAGCTATGGGGCTTAAAGGTAATTACGCACGAAATAACTCCTATAAATAGGTCATAGGTATCATTCTTAAACCCTAAGCTCTATTTGCCTACTGAAACCCTGCCAAAACTCTGTCTGACTTAAGCATCGGAGTGCGCGCGCAGGGGAAAACCCCTGCGCCCCCTGATGGTCTTTTCTCTTGCAGAATTCTTGAAGACAAACTAACGCGAAGATCGAGGATCCGACATCAGAAAATATTTATTGTTGTTTTTGGCAACAACAATTGGCGCCGTCTGTGGGAAACAAACAGAAAAGCCATAAAAAAATTGGTGAAAGACGATCTGCGGAAGAGAAGGTACGTAGGCTGCGGCAGACTTGCATGGGCGGGAGGTGATTTTAACTTTTAGTTTTATAAATGAGGCACTATGACCCTGACTGCAGGGTTCCTAGGGGCGGCAGCCCCTGGGTGGCGGTCCCGCCGGCCGGTCAGCAGGCGGGGTCAAGGGGCAGCGCCCTTTGCGGGGGTTTGGGGGCGGAGCCCCCGAAAAAAAAAAGGTCAACCGTATTGACATTGCCAACGAGAGACCTGCGAGAGATTTGCATGGGCGATAGGCGAGAGACACCTCCTGTCACCTGGGCGAAAGCTCTCTCTCGCGCAGACAAGTCCTTTGGCGAGAGACTCCCTTGTTGCATTGGGCGAGAGCTATCTCTCGCGCAGACATGTCCTTTTGGCGAGAGACTCCCTTGTTGCATTGGGCGAGAGCTATCTCTCGCGCAGACAAGTCCTTATGGCGAGAGACCCCCAGTTTGCATATGCGAGAGCTATCTCTCGCGCACACAAGTCCTTTGGCGAGAGACCCCCAGTTTTCATGGGCGCGAGCATCTCTCGCGACAGACAAGTCCTTTTTGGCGAGAGACTCCCTTGTTGCATTGGGCGAGAGCATCTCTCGCGACAGACAAGTCCTTTTGGCGAGAGACTCCCTTGTTGCATTGGGCGAGAGCTATCTCTCGCGCAGACAAGTACTTTTGGCGAGAGACTCCATTGTTGCATTGGGCGAGAGCTATCTCTCGCGCAGACAAGTCCTTATGGCGAGAGACCCCCAGTTTGCATATGCGAGAGCTATCTCTCCCGCACACAAGTCCTTTGGCGAGAGACCCCCAGTTTTCATGGGCGAGAGCATATCTCGCGACAGACAAGTCCTTTTTGGTGTGAGACTCCCTTGTTGCATTGGGCGAGAGCTATCTCTCGCGCAGACAAGGCCTTTTGGCAAGAGACCCCCAGTTTGCATATGCGAGAGCTATCTCTCGCACACACAAGTCCTTTGGTGAGAGACCCCCCCAGTTTTCATGGGCGAGAGCATCTCTGGCAAAAGACAGTCCTTGGCGAGAGATTCCCCTATTGTATTGGGCGAGAGCTATCTCTCGCGCGCTGAAAAGTGCTTTGGCGACAGTCTTTGGCGAGAGCACCCCTGTACGTGAAATGCTTTTGGCGAGAACACCTCCCGTACGCGACATGCTTTGGCGAGGACACCCTTGTAGGCGTAATGCTTTTGGCGAGAACACCTCCCGCACGAGACATGCTTTTGGCGAGAGGACCTCACTCTCGCGACAGACAGGTCATGGCGAGAGGCGAGAGACTGCATGGGTGAGAGACTAGCTCTCGCCACCCGGCAGGCGTTAAGCGAAAGAGCCCATCTCTGGCGACAGGAAATTCGAAGCAAAGTTGATAAACCATTTGACGAGAGGGTGTCTATCGCACCCGACAAGCATGGCGAGAGCTAGGCTTTCTCACATAACACCTTGGCGAGAGACCTGCATGGGCGAGAGGTGAGAGACACCTCCTATCACCTGGGCGAGAAGCTCGGAGAAAGGTCTTGGCGAGAGACCTCTTTCTACTACCACGGGCGAACAGGCTTGGGCGAGAGGTATGGATCTCGCATGCGATAGGTGCTGGCGAGGAAGCCTCCCGCCCGCTAGACAGACCTTGGCGAGAGACCTCTTTCTGCTGTCACGGGCGAACAGACTTGGGCGAGAGGTGTGGATCTCACGTGCGATAGGTGTTGGCAAGGAAGCCTCCCGCCTACGACAAAGCAATGCTTACGAGTATAGTGTCATGTGGCGAGCACAAGACCACTGGCACTTTTGACGATTGAATGTCATACGACGATTACATGACCAACGCCACAGCCCAGCCTTCACAGCAAGGCTCGGCTGGTAAAGCACGTACTATGGCAGAAGTGTGCACACAACGCTAGATGAGCTCACCCAGGAAAGGAAAGAGCTAGACGAAGAACTAAGAACAAGCGAGAATAAGTCCAAGAGAGCTCTATTGGGCGGTCCCCAACCAAAGACCTTAGGTAACACGCTAGAACTTAAAATGCACCCTCGTGTTCGCCCAGATGTGCAAGAGCATAGATGAGCGGCGAAAACCGGACAGGACACAAAAGGTCAGACGAGCTAGTGGCCACCACGAGAGCACGGTTGTGAATAATGAGTAAGAATACAGCCATCCTAAGACCAATACAAGCAAGCACTTATCAACCGACATAGGAACTCGCCTAGGAGAGAGAACTCTATAGGCGAGCCATTCAGAGTGACTGAAGCGAGAAAAGATTAGGCAACTCTGCACACCATCAAACACAACGCTCAAGAAAAAGTTTATCTCTGAACAGGAATGACAACACTGTTTCAAAGAAGAACTCGGAGAGCTATATAGTGTAAAGGCAATAATCTCTGGCGGCAGAATACAAGAAGTGGGCTACAACCCTGCCTATCGCCCAAAAGTTCCCTGGTGATTGAGTACGCGGAATGGGCAAAGCCCAACATGTTGCCTGAAAGATCTCTGGCGGCAGAGTACAAGAAGTGGGCGACAGCAGTGTTTTCAATTTGACGAGCATAGGCACGCACATGACAAATTTTGGAGACAAGGTTCCACGTGGCAGACTCTTTCTGCGAGAGGTGGCTCACGCGTGTAATAGCCAAAATGGCTAGAAAGGGGGACCACTATTGAAGATCTCACAAAGATGCCACTCTTTTGAATATTCAGTTGCATGCAAGACGTTATGTGATAGAACAATCTGTCGCTTGAAAGGTGCTTGCTACACTGCAAATTTGCGCGACTACAAGCATGCAACAGGCACTCTGTCCCGAGCTAGCTCAAGGTTACACGACAGAGCAGTTTGCACCACTATAGGCATGTGACACGACTAGAACATAGGCAACCTTATCTTATTCGTTGTGAAATTGAACTTCAAAGCCAAGGAGAGTGACAGGCCATGAGCTAGACAAGAGCTCCCGTGCGTGACAAGCCTTTAGCGAGACATGGTCTCCCGCATGCGACAGACCTTGGGTGACAGGGGAGCTCCCACGAGCGACAGGCCTTGGATGAGATATGGGCTCTCGCACTCGACAAGCTCCCTACTTGGATAAAATGACATTGAAGAAAACTAGATGAACGCAACACCCATAGGCAAGATTCCCCCGTTAGCACAAGGCAAGCGAGCAAAGAACACCCGAGTCATACCTTTCGGCAACGACTATCAACGCTGGCGAGCACAAAATCCAAACTACTGGTTCGCCCGTTAGAAAAAACTTTGGCGAGCACATTTAAATTTGATGATCCAAGCGCACGCCCAAGTGCGGGATCTGAGCGGAATGATCTAAAATCTTCTAGACCTCGTGCGCGCACTAATCTGACAGAATGTCAAAAAGCTTCCTTCGACCCATATGTCGATCGTCTGACATAGAAGCTTTCAAGAACTGCTCTAGCAACCATCTAGAAGTGGCTTAAGAGCCACACGCTTGGCCTATTGACAACTACACATGTGAAAGAGGGTTTGTCTATATAAAGGGTGTGTCAGCTTCGTGAGTCCTTTAAGCAAAACAAAGATGTGCCAGCTTGCCAGCTTAGGGTGGCGAGATTAAGATTTTGTCTCCCTTGTAAGCCCCTATGCATAGCATTCTTGAGTATCAATACAAGTGAGTGCTTAGCACAACGGAAATTGCAAACACACTCAAGTAGGGACATACGGGTGGTAACCAGATTTGAGGCAGGTGTCCGAGGCAGACACTAGCCATTATCGTGTAAGGCAGCAAGCCAGAGAGAGCTTGGTTCGATATAGTTGGATCGAAAACTTGTGGTAAGCTCGATTGCCGGTACCGAGGCATGACATAATGCACAACCCATGGTTGACAACAAAACATCTCAGCACTTACACTTTATAGATTTTTCAAAGACAAAGACTTGGAATGGTACTGGTGGTAAACATTTTCCATTATTGTTTTAACATTTGTCGCAATTATATTATTATTTACTCCATTTAATTGAAAATACTACATTATGAAACGAAAGGCCAGTTATTTTTATCTGTACTATGATAATTCTCCATGTTTGATAGACATGTTGCAGGAAGAGAAGAAGAAAAAATGGAAGCTGGCCAAAGAGACGCGAGACGGGCACAAATAAGTCCCTAAGCAAAAAATGCGCGAGATGGGCACAAATAAGACCTTAAGCGTGAAGAAGACGCGAGACGGGCACAAATAAGTCCCTAAGCGAAAAATGCGCGAGACGGGCAAATCAAAAGTCCCTAAGCGAAAAGTGCGCGAGATGGGCAAACAAAAAGTCCTTAAGCGAAAAGTGCGCGAGATGGGCAAACAAAAAGTCCCTAAGCGAAAAGTGCACGAGATGGGCAAACAAAAAGTTCCTAAGCGAAAAATGCGCGAGACGGGCAAATCAAAAGTCCCTAAGCGAAAAGTGCGCGAGACGGGCAAATAAAAGTCCCTAAGCGAAAAATGTGCAAGACGGGTAAATCAAAAGTCCCTAAGTACAAAAGGGTGCGAGACGGGCAAAAATAAGTCTCTAAACGAGGTATGTTACAATTTTATCAGATTACATTTAATGTATTACGTTGGCATCTCGGATATAAATGATACTATATTCTAACAAGTCCTTAAGCGGATAGTACGCAAGACAGGACCAATACTCCAGTAAAGGTTCTTCTTTGGAAACAAAAAGTCGCAAAGAAAAACTTGGGGAGCACACAGTATGCAGGTTGTGAGGTATGTTACGAGGTATGTCACAATTTATTATTGGATATGTGCTGCAATTGGTTGACAAATTACATTTAACATTTTATGTTGGCATTTCGGATATAAATAATGTTATAGTCTTATCAATTCTAAAAGTCCCTAAGTGAAAATGCGCGAGACGGGCAAACAAAAAGTTCCTAAGCGAAAAACGCGCGAGATGGGCAAATTGTGAAATCCTCAAGCAATAAAGTGTACGGATAAATGCGATACCCAAGTACGAATTCTTCTTTAGATGTAAGTGCTTCATAAGAAGAGCTGGGAGCACTATAGATTAACTTCTGCATTAAAAGGAGTATCGAAACTACTAGGCACCCATGCATATGCGTCCCGAGGTGCTATAATGTCAAGAGCTTAATCTTTAAGAAAATTAGTCTCTGGATTATCTAAATCTTCGTCCAAGCTTGTGAGAACCTCGACCATCTCGAGTCAACAAAAAGGCTTCTAAGAGTTGGTAAGATCAGATAAATCTTTACAAGTGCCTATCCTCAGAAAAGGTTCCAAATTCTCAGCATCTGGATCAAGCTTCAACCAATCAAGAGCATGCCGAGTACAAACCACATCTGATGAAACCAGATAAGAACATATGCATCCGCTTATGGCACTTCTTGACGATGTGCCCTCATGGCCTTAACCCAGATTCAATTTTCTTCCTCGTGGCTAATAGAAGGCACTTGACAAAAGAAATGATGACACGATGTCGTTTCTGCTACAAATAATAATGAAGTTCACTAGTTAAGCCCTCAAGTGAAGATGAAAAGATTCTTGTGATAATCCCAGGAAGAGGGCAGCAAAAGAATTTGAAAAGCCCATTCTTTATATACTCTTTCACAAGGTAAATCTTGTAAAAGAGTGGGGAGCAATTGATGTGGACTAGGTCAATTATTACTGGGCTTTTCTATAAATGAAGTTGAAGACCATTGAGCCAAATGATAATATAAGCTCAAGAGGAAAGAGGACTCAAAAGGCTCATAAATGATCCACTGGGTTATTATTTAAGTTATGGGGCTTAAAGGTAATTACGCGCGAAATAACTCCTATAAATAGGTCACAGGTATCATTCTTAAACCCTAAGCTCTATTTGCCTACTGAAACCCTGCCAAAACCCTGTCTGACTTAAGCATCGGGTGCGCGCGCAGGGGAAAACCCCTGCGCCCCCTGATGGTCTTTTCTCTTGCAGAATTCTTGAAGATAAACTAACGCGAAGATCGAGGATCCGACATCAAAAAATATTTATTGTTGTTTTTGGCAACAACAACATTGAAGAGTTCAATGATTTGGAAACTTAGAATTTACTGATCTAAATATAATGAAAACAAATCATGTTTACATATATTAAGAAATACTAGCTTAGTAGCAAGAAACGTTCTGCATGACACCTGCTCTTTTGATAACAAGACAATGAATAATGTCAAACATCTTCACCCTGTTAACAATATGTGCAAATATTTGACTGTTTTCTGTTTCATTGATGATTATTTTGGTTCTCATGAGTTTTGAAGTATAATTTTTTGTTGTTGTTTTTTGGTACCTTGATTTTACATGGTCTAAATTTTTTATTTTGGTTCTCATATTTTGTTGAAGTATACTTCTTTGTTTACTTTGTGATAATTTTTTTTGTTATTTTTTGGTAACTTGATCCTATATATCACTAAAAATCAGATAATTTTTCTGAACTGTAGTATGCTTTTTTTTTTTGTTTGGAAAATTGAAGTAACTTTTGAAGTTATGTTTATGCAGATTATTAATTTGAGCATTTTTTTAACACAAATATTTTTATTTCTTTTACGGTTTGAGATTAATCATGTTCGGATCGAAAGTGATAAACGATAAAACCTTCTCAATAGTGATGACTTCATGATTTGAATTATGTCTAAATATTTGAAAAAAAATTTACTTTCATTTTTTCTAATAACTTGTTGGTATTAACCATAGCTTTTTCACTCAATCATTGGATGTGCTATTTCTTACTCACAAATCACCAGATACGAAAGCAGCAAATATAACTTAAATTTTGTCGTTTTAGGGGCCTATTTTGTCCCCTTATAAAATGCAAGTAAAAATTTATGCTAATAGATTATTTTCCCAAAAGTTTTCGAAGCTATTTTATTTCCTTCGTTCCTCATATAATATATTGTCCGTGAAAAACAGTTGAATTAAGAGTATATATTTGTAAACAATAGCATTCCATCGTGCAAGATTAAATGGAAAAGTTGATGGGTTCGCTCTTATTTGGAATTTTGAAATGAGTTGAAGATGTACAATTGTTCTTCGCAACGACGGCAGCTAAACACTTTATGTCTGTCAATTACAGCGTAGGATGCATTTGAACTACACACCTTGTGGTGCGATAGCTCCCATCGCCCCTTTGGTTTTCATCTAATGGGGCAACAAGTGTCCAATGGATCGGATCCCATCGCGGGAATGATTTTAACTTTTATATTCTCCATTTTTACTTTCAATGTTTTTTTTTGTTATATTAATTTTATTTAAAAATTTAAATTAATTATTTTTGTTCACCCTTTCAGTTTTTTATTTTTTCTGTTTTATTTTTTAATTTAATTTAATTTTGAAATTTTAATTATGCATTTATTTAAAATAAAAATAAGTTTATATGAATGCAAACTTATATTATTTTATATTTACAATATATTCATTACTAATTTTTTTAATTAAAATTGTACATATATTATAATAAAAATGATCTATTATAATTTATTCAAAAAAATTTTAAATGTTAAATAACAGTAAAATATACATAAATAATTTTTAAGCATTTAAAAAACAAAAATATTACTTGATATAAAAATAAATTTAATAAATTTTCATTTATTAAAAATTATTTGATATAAAATAATTTTTTTAAATTTAATTATTTATTAATTTTACAAATATATACAAATTTAAATATAATATAGTTAATTGTCATTTTACTGTCTCACTACATTGTCATTGTTGTGTTTGCTTCCAAACATACGTTCCACCACTGATTTCAATTTCATTGGCATAGTGTTCACTGCTGTAGTAAATAGTCTTACCATCATTGTTTTTTCAATCTTATCGAAAGCTAATCTCACCACCCATTCAAATGAATCCTTGTTGAGATAAACTGTAGTGAGAAAAAAAATGATAATTATAAATTAAATTTTGCATAAAATAAAATTTTATAGCAAAATATTTGATATTGGAAATTAATAAATAATAAAAATATTAAAATTATTTTTATATCAAATAACATTTACAAATTACTAAAATTATTTTTGCATTAAATACTATTTTTGTTATTAAACATTCAAAAATTATTTACACATATATTTACTTAAATAATATATAAATAACTTCATTTATATTTTAAATAAATACATTTAATTAAAAACTAAAACAAAAAATAAATTAAAAAGAGTATTATTGTAATTTAATGTCCAATGGGTGGGAAAAAGTCCATTGGACCTCCACTAGGCCTAAATCGGTGGAATTCAAATGAGCTTTAAGACGTTGACAATCCATAAATCCCCAAGCAACAATTAATCATTATATTGTGCCAACGTCTGTTTGCAGTTGGTCTAGAGTCATTCGATTTGTATTTATTTATGGATCGTAGTTACAATTGAGCTTTGGAGGAGTTTGGGAATTGGATGCATTTTTGGGTCCTGATGGGCCAACCAAATTTGAAAGCTGATTTTTGAGCTTTAAGCTCAATGGCCAAATGTCCAACACATTTTTCAACCATGTAGAGGTGTCAAACGGGTTGAACAGCCCATAACATGATACGATTCGACATGATGTGAGCCATGCTTGGCACGATTCGTAGCTAAATAAGTGAACTGGGCCAAGCACGACATATATACGTGTGCCGTGCCAGGCTACAAGTTTTAAGGCCAAAGCCCATGTGCTGTGCCATATTGGCCCATAATTATTATAAATGACACTTTGGACTTAATTTATTGGTTCTTTAAATTTATTTATGTTATTTTTTTGTTTATGATGAAATTATATTTTTTTATATTTTATTGGTAATTTGTAAAAATAAAATTATATGTTTAATAAATCTAATTATGATATATTTGAATTATTAATTTATAGATTTATAATTCTTTGATTTTGAATACAAAATATATAATATGTCATGTTTTATATATAATATATATCTCATAAAAAATAAATTATAAAGATAAATAAATTGTCGCTTGATTTAGTAGTAGTAATAATATTGAATATCCAAATGTGCATTTTACTTAAAGATTGGTTAGATGGAGAAGTTCGAGCACAAGATAAATCAAATTATTTAATTGAATCATCAAATGAAGAGAATGAAAAATAACATAATAATGTTTGTGTCTTATAATGTTTGTGTGTGTGTTTTTTTAATATTAGGATTGTAAATTTTGATATTTTTGTTTAGTAGATTGTTTTTGTTTCCCTGTGGATGTATGTATTTTGCCGAACCATGTAAATTATGTGTTTATTTTATTTTTACTTATCTCATATATTATTTAAAATAATAAATAACAATTTTTAAAATAATAAAAAATCTAAAAAATTATTGATGGGCTGGGCTTGGCACGACATGGCACGAAAAATAGTACCATGCTTAGCCCAGCACGACCTATTAGGGCTATGAGCCATGTGCCGTGCTGGGCTATGCCTTTAATTTTCATGGACCATGCCAGCATGGCCCACATGGCATGAAAAATAGTACCATGCCTAGCCCAACACAACCTATTAGGGCTATGGGCCATGTGTCGTGCTGAGCCATGCCTTTAATTTTCATGAACCATGCTAGCATGGCCCATTAAAAAAATAATGTTGTGCCAGCATGACCCATTAACACATGAGTTAATATTTAAATGGACTGTGCCAGCCCAGCACGGCCCATTTGACACCTCTACAACTATTAGAGTTATTTTATTTTATTTTGCATTTATCTTCTAAGTTTATTTTTGTTGTTAGAAAATACAAAAATGGATAATTTAGAGTTTAGGGTAAATAACAAAATTGAAAAGAAAAATCAGAAAAGATGAGATAGGTTAAAAAATAAAAAAATAAAAATTGAACAAAAAAGGGGAAATAGAATTGCAAAGAAAGAACCAAAACCCGAAACTGGAATTCCCTTTGAATTTAACAAAGCCAATCTCAACGACCCTAGATCAACTCAATCACATCAGCCACAGGTGAGCCAACACCAAGATAAATCAAATCAAGAGTGAAAAAAAAAATCATACAAAGATACAACCAAAATAAGAGTCCTAATTCTACCAAGATTAAACCGGTTCCCCTATTTAATTAACATTCAACAGGCAGAATTAAAGGAGGCAAAACCAATCACTATAGAACAGACGTAAACGATTCAATTTACTTTAGCTCAACTCGATGATTGCTTAAGTTTGACTTGTTTATTTTCAAGTCGAGCTCGAGCTACATAAGTAATGGCTCGAGTTAAATTTGAGTATTTTAATACTCGGCTCGGGTTACTCATGAACTTTATTGAATTTTTTTTAATATATATTTTTAATATTTATTATTAATTTACCATTTTACCATAATAATATATAATTAAAAATTGATAAATCGAACTTATCGAGTTAGGCTCGAGCTGCTCGAATATTTTATCGAATTGATCTCAACGTAAAAAATTAAGCATGAGCTGAACTGGGTTCGAACCTAGTATTAGATCGTTACTATTCGATTATACTCCTATACACAATTATCATAGAAACAACATTTGAGAAAAATCACATCAAACAGAAAAAAGTAGAGTGAGAAAAATTTTTGGAGAGGTTTTTTTTAGCGTGTAGAAGCCTAGGGTTGGTTAGGGATCTTTCCTGGGTGGGTTAATCTAATGGAAAAGCTTTTTAGGGTCGTTCTCACTGGTGGCTGAGGCTTCCCTTGGCAGATTGTGCATGAAGGTCTTAAAAAAATTTTGTCGTGAGGTCTTTAAACTTGTGCACTAAGGTCTTAAAAATTATGCCCGAAAAACTTTTAGAACTATCTCTGGAGCATTTTAGAATTATGCCTAGAAATCTTGGAAATTGTGCCTGGAAGCTTTAAAAATTATGTTTGAAAACATGAAAATTGTGCTTGAAGGTCTTAAAAATTATACTAAAAAAATTAATCCTTTTATTAAAGGCTCTACAACTTTAAAATTTAAATTGTACGGATTTGGGAATTTTACATGTTTGAGTTTAGCAATATTAGTGTTAGTCAAACTGAGTTTCAAAATTTCCACGTTTTGTCATTTTAATTCTTTATAGATTTGATGAGAGTTTATAGTTTTGAAAATCTTAACTTGGAAAAGTTTTGAGGTTTAAATTTGAAAATCATGTCTTAATTTCAAGACTTTGCATGAAATTTTCAATCTGGATGTTGTATGATCATGTGTATTTGAACATATATGCATGAGACTCGTGATTTTGTGCATTCTTTGAAAACCCTTTTTTTATGGGTTTGTCAGGGCAACACATAACATTATCTACATTTCTTATCTTTTTTGCCCCAAAATGAAATAAAAACTGTTCTCCATTCTTCATTTCTTCTAGAATACTCATACACTTATCGTGGCCCTTGTAAAGGATACTTGAAAATTTTCCTAAGCAAATATTTCCCATGATTGGGACAAATGTATCAATTTTCCACAGTTGACATTTAACCCTTTTGAAAACCAGTGACTATTTTCTAAGATGAGTTACATGAATCATACCTTAATCTTATCTAGATATGATAGTTTGTCATTTCAAGATTTTATTTTGGAAAAGAATTTGCCATTCAATAGAAAAAAATAGTATTTTCCTCTTTTATTCTTTAGGCTCAAAACCTCTTTTTTTTCTTAAATACCAATTCCTTGAACTTTTTTTTAGAAGAATTATCTAAGTGCGCAATCCATTTTGAGAATCGCTTAGTTTCCAATGTAGTGGCATTTTAGAAATGTCAATAGTAGCTATAATGGGCTGAGAGCTTTTTAACAAAAGAAGGAACAATGGAAAAACACTCAAACTTAGGGACAAATTTTGGATATTCTATTGACGTTGAAATCCTTGGGGCGTTTCAAAGGTTTTCGATGCTTACAGGTTTATTCAATATACCTTTTTCCAAAATCTCTCATTCTTTGTCACTTTTTTGGCATTGTTATTCCTCTAGTTGCACTAAAAGCTCTGATTTTTGCTCTAGACTGTCTTTTCTAGGTTTCACTCTAAAATTCCCTTATTTATTTATTGTTTCATTATGCCTTTAAGAACTAGCGATTCATCTTAAATCAAATGCTGTTCACAATTCCCTAAGGAAAATGTTTTTCAAGATCAGTATCTACAATCGATCAAAACAGACTTTTAGGGCACATAATATACATCATGTTTTACGGTTCTGAAAGAATATGTAAACAAGGCCCAAACATATGAATTTAGAGGAAATCATACCAAATATCATTTTTCCCTAAAGACACGACTCTTGTTTATTTTTCATTTATTTTCACTTCTTCTTCTTCTTCTTCTTCTTTTAAATGCGCTCATTTTTTATCTTAGTAAGGTTAAAAACTTTTATTTACCTCAAACTTGCCCTTTTGACATTGAATATCCTTTCTTGTCCTAAACATATGATCGTATCATTTATTTTTATTTTTTTAAAGAACAAACAAGGGTGATCCTTGCTTGAGATTCATTTTGAAGGAAATTAACATCTTCAAAGAGATAGACAAATAGATGGTTTCAATCTTTTTGAAAAAAAAAATGAAATATGGCCATTTGTCATTTCAAAATGTTTCTAAAAGAAAATTTTCCTTTCTTGGAATCATCTAAACATCTCATACATATGATGCTACAATCAATTTTTTCTTTTTTTCTCTTTATTTTTACTTTTTCCTTTTTTTTTCTCTTTTTTACATATATTTTTAATCATGATAAAATTACAACGCCTCAATATGGCAGACTTTATTTTCATATCTACTTCGGTTATTTGTGCAACATCTATTTAGGGAAAAAGGAAAAGAATACAGCAAGGTCAAAATATTATACAAATGAAATTGAGAACATTCGACAATTTTGGTTCTTTTAGCCAATTTGCCTCAAAATGTGGGCAAAGGATAATATCGAGAGGAAAGATTGAAGAGTTTGAGATTAGTACAGGAAGATGGGTTGTAGTGTGTTACAAATTTTAGCATAATATTAACATATATCAAATTATCAAAATCCAGAACTTTTGAGAGAGTGCCGCAAATTGATTTTCAAATAATTTTTTAAAAATTTGCAATTAAGTCATTTAATTGAAAATCATTAACTATGAAATCCTATCATGACCGAATGGGAACAAGGTTTGTGGAATTTCAAAACTTATCCCCCTTTTCAATTTTTAGGCTTGAGTGATATGGGTTTTACTGCAGTATGGTATGCCATGGAATGGCTTGGGATGATCATTTTTAATAGTAATCACCAATTTTCTTGACATTATTTTTTATCATTGGTGAAGAAAAAAAACATTTTTATCACATGCACTTGGAAAATAAGTTATGCAAGGGCTTATGCTGAAACAACTACTAACAAGATTAATGGAGCTAAAAAGCAACTTTCAATTTTGAATTTTTTTCCAAACCAATTGCTTGAGATGACATTTCACGTCATCAACTTAACTCTACATCAAAGTGGATTTCCCATGTTCCACAAGTTCCAAGGATAAAATACCACCATGAATAAGCTCGTTAGCATTTTCTTTCAACCACCTACATTTTTCTGTTGAATACTCAATTGTAATGACCGAAATTAGAAAATTCTGAACTAAATTTTTCCTTTCCACTTCTACCTTTTTCATTCAATTAATTGATAACACTAGGTCTGCATTCTGTATCGGTGTAAGTACAATTTATCTTTTTGTTTCAACTAATTCAATATACAATTAATTCAATTAATAATAAATTAAATACAGACTATAATATAATAACTACAATTTCGTTTACAAGAAACTTCACATAAGTTACATTCCACAAATTTTCGATGCATGTTTATGCTCTCTTTCATAAATACAACTGCTGTGCAAATACATGTCTAAATATAAATAAACAGTTAATAAATACCTGATCACTTGATACTTTTAACTTCTAGCGATTTCTTCGACTAATTAAAGGCAGCGGACTTCTTGTATACCGATAAGCTATCTGGGATGGTGAGAAAGAGGGGGGGGGGGGGGGGGGGGGGGGCGGAGCTTTAGGGAAAGCCCAGTACGAAATATATATAAAAGTTACACTATATGTAGTTAAACAAAATAAAATTATTTAATGTAACAATATTATTCTTTTAATAAAATACTATAAAACTTTATCAAAATCATGAGAATTTCATGTTTAATGCAGTATAGCAATTCTTTTAAAATCACTAAAATACGATAAATGCATTTCGTATTTCAATTTAACACTATAAAACATTCCTCGTAAAATCATTAAAATAAAACGAACGCACTTGTATTGAGAAAACATATACTGTAAAACTCGTATCACTTCTTTTGTCACTTGAAATCAAATCAATCACTATTCTCGTAAATTAAATCATTCAATAAATAAATTATCTGTCAAATATCACTTATCGATAAAAACTCATCTCCCAGAGATTCATGCACGCACTATATCCCGTAAGGGACCTATATAGGAAGGCCAGGGATTCGGAACTCCTTAGCCAATCCTATGAAACACTGTAACGAATGGCCATCGTCGATCACTCACAGTTTGCACTGGTCAGGTGCTCACTATGTAAACCTGTGGGGTCTGACCGTAACTCCCACAGTCATATCATGTAAAAGGAAGGTCTGGGACGTTTCCAGCCTAATCATCACTATCTCGTGTGCACGATCATCAGGGAGATATCAATCTCATATAAAATCACTTCATATAAATCACTTCATATAAATCATTTCTTTTAAATCATTTCATGTAAATAAATTTGTATAAATCATGTCATATAACTCAGTTCAGGTAAATCATTTCGTGTAATTCAATTCATGTAAAACACTTCATATAATTCAAATCATGTAATTTATTACATGTAAATCATGTCATGTAACCTAATTTATGTAAATCAATTCATATAAATCACTTCATGTAATTCACTTCATATAAATCATTTCGTGTAAATCTATTCATATAAATCATTTCATGTAATGCAGTTTATGTAACTGAGGTCATGTAATGCACTTCATGGAAATCATTTAATATAATTCAAAACATGTAAATCATTTCTTTTAAATCAATTCATGTAATGAAATTCATGTAAATCATTCTTATGCAACTTCCATATATGTCTCTTACCTCTAGTCCACACAATATCTTTTCATTCTCATTATTGCTTTTGAAATTCTATCTTCCAAAATTTCCACTCTGCACAGTAATATTACTTTATATTATATTTCATATCACCATATCACAAGAATAATAAATATTCTATACTTTCTATTTATCAATCTCAACAAGTGATTTATTTAAATTTCTCTTCTAGACACCATACATAGCTATGATCAAGTCATATTTCTTCCCCGTTCCAACAATCACTAATCTCATTAACCCTTATGTTATATTCATTTGTATTTAAATTACAATAATTCACACTGAAATCCCATTTTCTCACTTAGAGCACATTCCTCCTCATAACCATAATTTATCTTCTTTACAGTTTACTTTTAATAATAATCTCTACTTATCTCTAATTTTTTTTCTTTATATCTTTTGATTATAAGTTTCACAAGGGAATCCTTATAAACAATATCTTAACCAACCCCTCACATCTTGCACTAATTTTATATTTTCTTCCCATTTCACCAATACTCTTGATTAGTTCTAATTTACTCATTGAATCATAAAATTTATCATAAAACCTTGGTTAATTATTCTTGGCCAAATTACACTTGCCAAAGCTCATCTTTTGCTCTATACCTTAACCAAATTTCTTATGGTCTCCTCATCTTTCTTCCGTTTCTTTCTCAATTCATTTAGCAATCATTCCCTACTCTTGACATTAACACATAAGTTTATTTAATTTCAACACATTCTTTTTATAAATTTAAACACCTTAATATCACTAAATATTCACCATGGCACCCCATAACCATATTCAATTCACTTCGTCTTATATGTTTGTAGCTTTTATACGTTAAAATATCCAAAATTGCTTTCCCATCTTTCCATGGCCGGTAGTTGCTCATTATTAAATCTTAGTATTTTTATTTATATTTATATATATTTGGGAATTATATTTTATTTTTCTTAATTTATTTTCATATATTTATTGGGTATATAAAATTTGCCTCATTTTCTTCATTCCACAGCCATGGTCGAGAATCCCATGGCCTCACTTTGTTGATTTTATTTTTCATGCCTTCTTTCTTTACCCAAGTCACAAGCATTGCCTATTTCATTTAGAACTTATATCAAACACTTGGATTCACTAAAAACTTATCACTTTTACACATCCCATATATGACCGACAGCCCTTCTTCACGTCGTTCTCCCCTGTTTTGGAACAGCCAACAAACCAATTCTATGGTTTCACAATTATCATTCCAACTAAATTCAAATCCAGTCCTATCATCATCTTTTTCCGAATTCTACTCAAATATATTAAAATTACATTAAGCTACAACAAATTCTTTTGTTTTTCAGCCCAGTTGAACATCCCTTCTGCTATTATACTTCACTTTGTTTCAATTTCAAACATAAAACATATTCCTCATACTCAAAGTGATCCAAATCTAGAACCGAAATTGATGAAAACATCAACATCTTCTTACCTCTTTCAAGCCGAGCTGTTCAAGGTCCAAACCTATATTAATTCTGCCGTGACTCCCTTTTTAGCACTACACTGCACTTTGTTTCAAATTATGGTTCTAATCATACTATTCATGCCTTAAAAGATTAAGATCATCAATTGAAATTGACCAAAGCTCAACCGATTCTTACCTTGCTCCAACCCGTACTGTTCAGGTGGTCCAACCAGTCCCGTTTTCTTCAATTCCAACCTCTCAAATTTTAGCTTTAAGATGGTCTTAATGTAAGGAAGGAGTTTTGTGAAGAAGATTTGATAAATTAACGAAGAAAGAAGGAAGTTAGGCAGGGTTTACGTAAGGTATTTTGAAGAAAATAGAACATAATATGCAACAGTAGAAAAGAGTGAATTGTTAGATGTGTGGGGTCCAGCCTACATTAATTATTAGAGTCCTACTTGGAGTCAGTTAGGGATTTGTTTTTTCTCTATATAAAGTGTTGCATAAACAATTTGTTAAGACAGAGTGAGAAGTCTATTTTGGTGAGAGGCGACACAAAGGAGAAAAAGTAAGCTTTAGGCTTTGTGATATTTTTCTTGTTCTATAGAGAGAGCAAGGGGAGAGATAAGCTTGTCCAACAATTGGGTATTCTTTGGGTAGATTATCTTGGTGAATCCAAAGAGGTAAACTTTACTGTTTTTAGGCCAATTGTTGGAATCCTGAGCTTTGGGCAAAAAGCCTAGGGTATTGAAACTTTGTAATTTGCTTATTTCTTATAGTGGATTTTTATTCGGTTTGCCCCGTGGTTTTTCTCTCTACATTGGAGAGTTTTCCACGTTAAACTTTGGTGTCGTTTTATTTATGTTTTATTGTCTGCGTATTATTTGTGGCTTGGTAACTTGATTTATTATTATTATTGGCTTGAGATATTGCTGTTGATTGTTGTGGGTATTGTTATTGTGACATTGCTTCCGCGTATTTGTCGTTTGAGGCCCAACAACTGGTATCAGAGCTCAGGTTAGAGCTTTGGGATCATGGAAGGAGATACAGGATCCATGATAAAATTGACAGCTTCAAATTATTCAATTTGGAAGCCAATGATGGAAGATCATCTATACTGTAAAGATCTGTATGAGCTAGTATTAGGTGATTCTGGTAAGCCAACAGATATGAAAGATGATGAATGGAAAAAGTTAGATAGGAAAACTTTGGGAACCATTAGAAGATGGGTAGACATTAGTGTTTTTCATCATGTTGCGCAGGAGACAAGTGCTTCTCGTGTTTGGGAAAAATTAGCATCACTGTATGAGAGAAAGACCGCCTTGAATAAAGTTATGCTTGTTAAGAAGCTTGCTACTCTACAGTATAAGGAGGGAAAATCTATCTCTGAGCATTTGAGTGACTTTCAAGATTTGTTTAATCGGATGACCACTATGAAACTGCAAATGGATGATGAGATGAAAGCATTGTTTCTTCTGGGCTTATTGCCAGACAGCTGGGAGACACTAGTTGTGACTGTTCTTAATTCAGCTCCTAACGGCACGGTGACTTTGGAGATGGTAAAAGACAGTATGTTTAATGAAGAAGCAAGGCTAAAGGAGACAAACTCTGGGAATGAAGCTCTTGTCACAGAGAACAGGGGCAGAACTAAAGACAGAGGTCAGGATTCTAGATGTCGTAGTAAGTCCAAGAACAGACATAAGTCCAAAAATAGGGTGAAGTGCTTTCATTGTGGCAAACTTGGTCACATAAAGCGGAACTGCAGGATATTGAAGCAAGAGCAGAAAGATGAGAAAAGTAAGAATAACTTAGATGATGAAAATGTTACAACGGTGAATTCTGATAGTGAAATGGTTTCTTTGGTTTGTACACATGGTGAGTGTAATCATGTAGGGGATTCTGGCATAGAGTGGATAGTTGACACCGGACCGTCATATCATTGTGTTCTCAATAAGAAATTGTTTACAACCTACAGAATAGGTGATTTTGGTTATACCAAGATGGGAAACAAGAGTATGTCGCGGATTGCTGGGATTGGTGATATAGTGGTACAAATAAGCACTGGTTGTACATTGACTTTGAGGGATGTCAGACACATTCCAGATCTGAGGATGAACTTGCTTGCAGTGAATGTCCTTGATAAGGAAGGATATGAGAGTCAGCAGAAAAATGGGCGGTGGAAGCTTCTCAAAGGGTCTTTGATAGTGGCAAGAGGAAAATTGTGTTGCACTATGTACAAGACTTGGATGAAGTTGACAGGCAGTCAGGTAAATACAGTTGAGGATGATGCTTCAGTAAATTTGTGGCACAGGAGGTTGGCACACATAACTGAGAAAGGGTTAAAGATTTTGGCGAGGTAGTCCCTCATTCCCTCAGCCAAATGTATTTCTCTTTCTCATGTGATTATTGTTTATTTGGTAAGCATCGTAAAGTTTCCTTTAGGAAGATTTCTAAAAGAAAGAAAAATAAACTTGAATTAATTCATTCTGATGATGTGGTCCCATAGAAGTAGAGTCATCAGGTGGTAATAGATATTTTGTTACTTTTATTGATGATGCTTCACGAAAAAATTGGGTGTATATGTTGAGAAACAAAAGCCAGGTATTGCAGTATTTTCAGAAATTTCATGCCATGGTGGAAAGGATGACAGGATTATCCTTAAAGTATATTTGTACAGATAATGGTGGTGAATACACATCGAAAGACTTTGAAGCCTACTGTTCAAAGCATGGGATCAGGCATGAAAGGACAGAACCTGGGACACCACAACATAATGGTGTTGCTGAAAGGATGAATCGTACCATTATAGAGAGAGTCAAATGCATGCTGAGGATGGCAAAATTGCCTAAAGCATTCTGGGGTGAAGCAGTTAATACAGCCTGCTATTTGCTTAATAGATCACCATCAGTGCCATTGGGCTTTGAATTCCTGAAAGGGTATGGACAGGGAAGAAAGCTTCATACTCACATTTGAAGGTCTTTGGCTGTGCAGCATTTGTGCATGTGCCAAAGGAGTAGAGGTCAAAGCTAGATAGCAAGGCTACTCTATGTGTGTTTGTTGGGTATGGTGATGAAGAATATGGTTACAGGCTATGGGACCTAGAGAAGAAAAAGACAATTAGAAGCAGGGATGTGGTTTTCCATGAAAATGAGTTCATCACAGACTTTGATAAAAATGGAAAGACTACACGGGTTACGGTTGAGTATGATGACTCAATACCTGCAGGGATTCCACCTAGAGGTGCCACAAATGGTGGAAATGCACAAGATGTAGAACTTGGGGATACATATGAGCCAGCCATAGTTGGTGATGGGATAGATGCTGATAATGACATTGCACAGCCAGATGCAGTGGGTTTTGAGCAAGGGGCGTAACCCTCTCAACCAGGGAGTGTTGAGCAGGGGGAGCCAGCCCCAATACAGAGGAGTGTGGAGTCTCAAGTCAGAAGATCTACTAGGGAGCATCGACCATCTACCAGGTATCCCAGTTCAGAATATATTTTGGTCACAAGTGACGGGGAGCCAGAGAGTTTCCAAGATTTGCATGATACTCCAGATAGGGAGTATTGGTTAAAGGCAATGAAAGAAGAAATGGATTCATTGCAGAAAAATAGCACTTATGACCTTGTTGAGCTTCCGAAAGGAAGAAGACCATTGAAGAACAAATGGGTGTTCAAGCTGAAAAAGGATGGTGACAAGCTAGTGAGATACAAAGCTCGATTGGTGGTAAAAGGCTTTGGTCAAAAACCAGGCATTGATTTTGATGAGATTTTTTCTCCTGTCGTGAAGATGAGTTCCATTCGAGTGGTATTGGGATTAGTAGCTAGTTTGAATCTTGAGCTTGAGCAACTTGATGTGAAGACTGCATTCTTGCATGGTGATTTGCAAAAGGAGATTTATATGGATCAGTCCGAGGGTTTTGAAGTGAAAGGGAAGGAGCACATGGTTTGCAAATTGAAGAAGAGCTTGTATAGCTTGAAGCAAGCTCCTAGGCAATGGTACAAGAAGTTTGATTCTTTTATGGTAAGCCAAAACTATAAAAGAACGGTAGCAGACCCTTGTGTGTATGTGAGAAAATTCCCAGATGATGACTTTATTATTCTCTTATTATATGTTGGTGATATGCTGATTATAGGGCAAGATGCTCGTATGATTTACAGGTTGAAAGAGGCATTATCTAAGTCCTTTGACATGAAGGATTTAGGTCCAGCAAAGTAGATTTTGGGTATGGATAACATTCGTGATAGGAAAGCTGGAAAGCTGTGGTTGTCACAGGAAAAGTATGTTGAACAGGTGCTAGCAAGATTCAACATGCAGAATGCTAAGTCAATTAGCACGCCTCTTGCTAATCATTTTCACTTGAGTAAGAAGTCTTGTCCAGTGACTAAGGAAGAAAAGGATGCTATGTCTACTGTTCCTTACTCCTCTGCAGTTGGTTCTTTGATGTATCTTATGGTTTGCACACGACCTGATATTGCTCATGCAGTTGGTGTAGTGAGCAGATTTCATTCCAATCTAGGAAAGGCTCATTGGGAAGCGGTGAAGTGGATCTTCAGATATTTGAGAGGTACTTCTAAGATGTGTTTGAGTTTTGGGACTACAGAACCAGTTCTTGAAGGGTTTACTGATGCAGACATGGCAGGTGATCTTGACGGTGGGAAATCTACTTCAGGGTACATATTTACTTTTGCAGGGGGAGCTATATCTTGGCAGTCCAAACTACAAAAGTGTGTTGCCTTGTGTACTACAGAGGTTGAGTATATTGCAGCAACCGAAGCAGGCAAAGAAATGCTTTGGATGAAGAAATTTCTTCTTGAATTAGGGTTAAGTCAGAAAGAGTATGTGGTATTTTGTGACAGCCAGAGTGCTTTGGATTTGAGTAAGAACACCATGTACCATGCCAGGACAAAGCACATTGATGTTCGGTACCATTGGTTGTGCTCAGTGATTGACGAGCAACAGATGCAGTTGAAGAAGATTCACACAGATAAGAATACAGCTGATGTGTTAACGAAGACACTTCCCAGAGATAAACTTGAGTTGTGTAGTGACTTGGCCGGGATGAACACTTTGGCCAAGGTGAACTCTAAATGACAGGTCGTGGTGATGGATCTCCTCCTAATGGGGCTGGAGGGGGAGATTGTTAGATGTGTGGGGTCCAGCCCACATTAATTATTAGAGTCCTACTTGGAGTCAGTTAGGGATTTGTTTTTTCTCTATATAAAGTGTTGCATAAACAATTTGTTAAGACAGAGTGAGAAGTCTATTTTGGTGAGAGGCGACACAAAGGAGAAAAAGTAAGCTTTAGGCTTTGTGATATTTTTCTTGTTCCATAGAGAGAGCAAGGGGAGAGATAAGCTTGTCCAACAATTGGGTATTCTTTGGGTAGATTATCTTGGTGAATCCAAAGAGGTAAACTTTATTGTTTTTAGGCCAATTGTTGGAATCCTGAGCTTTGGGCAAAAAGCCTAGGGTATTGAAACTTTGTAATTTGCTTATTTCTCATAGTGTATTTTTATTCAGTTTGCCCCGTGGTTTTTCTCTCTACACTGGAGAGTTTTCCACGTTAAACTTTAGTGTCGTTTTATTTACGTTTTATTGCCTGCGTATTATTTGTGGCTTGGTAGCTTGATTTATTATTATTATTGGCTTGGGATATTGCTGTTGATTGTTGTGGGTATTGTTATTGTGACATTGCTTCCGCGTATTTGTCGTTTGAGGCCTAACATGAATGAAAGTCGGTGATGGAGCTGATGAAGAAACTAGAAGAATGCCCCTTTTATCTTATTTTATTTATACTTCATCTAATAGAATTTTGTCACATGCCCCACTAACCAAGTTTCCTATCTTTTATTTATTTATTTATTTTTTGACTAGCAATGCAGCAAGCTTCCACATGAAGCTTTCTGCTATATTTTTTTCTTTTTTTTTGTATTTATTATAGATATTTTGTCAATTTAAATAATTAATTGACTCTATTTCTTATTAAGTGTTTAAAACATAATTATCATTAGATTCTATTCTTTTCCAAATTATATTTCAATTTTTATACTATGATCTTAGTAATTTCTTTTTAATTTCCTATATTCTATTTTATCAATTCCTATAATTAACTTATTTTATTTCTTATTACATATTACTAAAATGTAATTAAAATAAATTGTATTCTTGTTCGACTTAACTTACGAGTTATTTTTACTCACTTAATATACTTATGATGCACTTATTTTGTACTTAAAATTACAATAATTTCATCATCTAATTTTATCATTCTAGGATCTCACTTCGATCTGGACAGAGAAAGTCTTGGTGGGGCCTTCACCGAGTACTTCTCTGAATCTCATCGAAGAGACTCTTTTATTTAAATATTTTAACAATTGATATTTATTTATCTATTTATTTTTTTATACTCTATAACTTATATCAAATATTAGAAAATTGAGGTTCTCACAGCCCAATCACCCCTATGTGATAATTGCATATGTTATTTGGATTATGACTTCTTATGTGACGTCCTCGTCACTAACCAAATACCAACTAACTTTCATCTCAAATAAGAAATAAATCGACTAGTTTATCCGATGTCAATCTCCTTTACTCTTATGCTTTAGGCATTTCTATCAGAGTATAATATTCATTTTCACATGCATAAAATTTTTCATTTATAAACATGTGACATATACACCAGGATCTCAAATATTCATACACCCTAATCCCCAACATATACAAAACTGTAGTATTGTACTGTACATTAGCCGAAGTAACGGCCGACTAGATATACCTTCAAAGGATAAGTAGGAAGCGTGCCTCAAAGGTATCTCAAAAATCCCGAAATGAGCTCCTCTATCCGGAGTGGAATTACTTCAAGTAATCTGTATAAAAATAATTGTAAAAGAGTGAGTTTACGCTCAGTAAGAAACTCATGTAAAAGAGCGTACTATATCACTATATGCAGTTTTCCTGCTTGGCTCTATAATGTAATGTAAAAATCATTATAAAGCATATTGCTTATATTTCTTTCGCAAATATCAAATATAATAAATCATGCTTTCAAATATTTTCACGGATCTCCAATCACGTGAAATCAAGTAGGCAAATATAATTATTTTCAAATAGATGGGAGACAATTTATATCCAATAGATTCATGCACCAAGTAATTCTCATCGTGGATACCGCAAATATATCCTTTAAGGATAATCCAGAGAGATAATGGATACAGCAAATATATCCCGTAAGGGATAATCCAATAGATAAATCTCATAAGGATACCGCAAATATATCCCATTAGGGATAATCCCGAGAGATATCAAATAAGTGGCGTACCCACGTATGGGCCAGGGATCCTCCCCAAAGCCGAATCAAATAAGAGACTCATGGCCATTGTTTATATCCTACAGTTTCACTAGTCAGGTGCCGTACTGTAGGTCTGAGGGCAGGACTAGAGCTCCTCAGTCAAATACAAGTAACAAATAATGTGCATGCTCTTTTGAGAGATCCATAGTCTCCAAAACCTTATTCATATAGGTTTTAAATAAGTATGAACATTCTTTCTTAAAATAGGTTCTCAAAACCTTTCTTTCAAATAGGCAGTCGACTGGTCCTATATGGCAGTCGACTGCTACCCCATGTTTTGCCTTAATGAATTTCTTTCCCTTTTTGAAATTCAATTATTATATTTTTCAAAATACAAATAGGGTAGTCGACTGGTCCCAAATAACAGTCGACTGGTTTTGAAACAGAATGTTTTCCAAGAATTAGCAGTCGATTGGCCCCCTTGGCAGTCGGCTGGTTTTGAAACAGAATGCTTCTGGACAAATAGCAGTCGACTGGCTTCCCCTGGCAGTCGACTGGTTTGAAACAGAATGATTTCTGGAAAATGGCAGTCGACTGGCTCCAATGGCAGTCGACTGGTTTGAAACAGAATGATTTCTGGAAAATGGCAGTCGACTGGCTCCCATGGCAGTCGACTGGTTTGCATCGATTTTCGAAAAACGGCGTTTTTGATGTCTCTAGGCAGTCGGTTGCTACTTAAGGTAGTCGGCTGCTCCTAACCTAATTGGTACTAGGAAACAAGTCCGAAAATGTCATTTTCCTGCAAAGAAACAGCTGGTACGTCTTTCCAAACCACATCAAAACATATTAAAACATGCAGACATAGTCACCCTACGTCCGTTACATAAATTCCTTACCTCAATTAGCAATTAATCCACAAGTTGGTTGCACCAACACTTGTCCTTTTTCCACTTCTTCAAGCTGTAAACATCATGGCAAATTTAAACTTCAATAAACCTATTCTACCAACTCCATACAATACTAAACCATCAATAAAATCAACTAAAACCTTCTAACTTGCTTACCTTTGCAATTAACCAAATCTTTGGATTTGTAGATCTCCTTATTCACTTGGATTCACTCTCTCATATTACAGGCATAGGTTAAGCTATCGACAAGGATCGTTTTTCGTTAAAGAAGTTTAACGAATCGATGACATGAGATGGTGGTTTGTCAAGGTGAGAAGCTTGGACACTTAGAGGAAATTGGAAGCAACGAGAGGGAGAAGGGAGATGGGGCTGCCGACCTTGGCTGGTAGAGATGATGATGAGTCATGCAATTACATTAAATGCCCATTAATGCATGTTCATCATCTCAGCCATTGACCACCTCCTTTGACTCTTTGACCTTTGATTGTTTGACTATCAATTGCCTTAATTCCTCTCATGTCCCATACACCATATATATATATATATATCAGAAATTTCCCATTTATTCCTTTAATTCAAGTTGGAAAACTGTACAATTAAGGGAAAATTACAGAAAATTGGGGATTTCACATTCTCCCCACCTTAGAGAATTTGGTCCTCCAAATTCAAGTAAGGTTATGTATTAAAACAATTCCGGGTATCTCTCTCTCATCAAGTTCTCTAGTTCCCAAGTAGCTTCTTCTGTCGTATGGTACTGCCAGAGAACTTTAACCAATGGAATCGTCTTAGATCTTAACACCTTATCTTTCCTATCCAAAATCCGAATCGGTTTCTCCACATAACTCATGTCTTCTTGAATCTCCAAAGGTTCATATTCAATGACATGAGATGGATCCGGATTATACTTCCGAAGCATCGATACATGAAAGACATTGTGTACTCCCGATAACTCCGGAGGTAGTGCCAACCTATAGGCCACATCTCCAACACGATATAGGATCTCAAACGGTCCGATATAGCGAGGACTTAACTTACCTCGTTGGCCAAATCTCATAATCCCTTTGGATGGAGAGACTTTCAAAAACACATAGTCTCCAACCAAAAACTCAAGTGGCCTCCGTCGAACATCTGCATAGCTCTTTTGTCGATTCTGAGCTGTCTTAAGTCTTTGACAAATCAGTTTAACATTCTCAGAGGCTTGCTCGACTAATTCTGGAGTCAATAACTTGCGTTCGCCCACTTCTTCCCACCCAATCGGCGATCGACACCGTCTACCATATAGAGCCTCATATGGTGCCATCCCGATGCTTGCATGATAGCTATTATTATAAGCAAACTCAGCCAATGGCAGATGGTCATCCCATGAGCCTTTAAAATCCAAAGCACATGCTCTCAACATATCCTCGAGCGTCTGAATAGTGCGCTCGGACTGCCCATCAGTCTGCGGATGAAAAGCTGTGCTAAAATTCAGCTGAGATCCCATGGCTTCCTGAAAATGTTCCCAAAAATGAGAAGTAAACCTGGAATCTCTATCCGATGTGATGCTCACTGGAATACCATGTAGTCTGACGACTTCTCTCACGTATAAGTCTGCCAAAGCGCTAAGTGTATCTGTAGACTTCATAGGTAGGAAGTGAGCTGACTTGGTTAACCGATCCACGATCACCCAAACACCGTCATGGTTCCTTTTGGTCTTGGGCAATCCCATAATGAAATCCATTGTAATGTGTTCCCATTTCCACATAGGTATAGGTAGAGGATGTAACAATCCTGCCGGTTTCTGGTGCTCTACTTTAACCTGCTGGCACGTTAGACATTTTGCTACAAACTCGGCTATGTCTCTCTTCATGCCAGTCCGCCAATACACCTTGCGAAGATTGTGGTACATCTTCGTGCTTCCCGGGTGTAATGTGTACCTAGTGGAATGTGCTTCTGTTAGAATCAACTTCCTCAATTCATTATCCTTAGGAACACATATACGGTTATTAAACCTCAACATCTCATCCTTACCCATATGGAATTCTGAGGTCATACCCGATTGAATCTCATCCATAGCCTCAATACACTGAGTATCCTCTCTTTGAGCATCTCGGATTCTGTCTATCAATTCGGGCTCAATTCTCAAACTAGCCATCATACCACATTGCTCAAGAGATGTAACACTTAAACTGAGGCTTGCAAGCTGCTCAATCAGTTCGTGTTCTTTTATCATCATATATGCTATCATACCTACATGCTTCCGGCTCAGAGCATCCGCCACCACATTAGCCTTCCTCGGGTGGTACATGATCTCACAATCATAATCCTTCAGAAGCTCTAGCCACCTTCTTTGCCTCATGTTCAATTCCTTCTGGGAGAACAAATATTTCAGACTTTTGTGATCTGTAAAAATTTGAAATCTCTCACCATACAAGTAATGCCTCTATATCTTCAGGGCAAACACTACTGCAGCTAACTCCAAATCATGAGTCGGGTAATTCTTCTCATGGTCCTTCAATTGTCTGGAACCATAGGCTACTACCTTATCATGCTGCATTAATACACATCCCAAACCTTGCCCTGAGGCATCACTATACACCGCAAATCCACCTGAACCACTAGGAATGGTGAGGATAGGTGCAGTCGTCAGCCTATGCTTCAACTCTTGGAAACTTTGCTCACAAGCTTCATTCCATTCATACTTTACCTCTTTGCGCGTCAGTCTTGTCAATGGAGCAGCTAGCTTCGAGAAACCCTCTACAAACCTTCTATAGTAGCCAGCTAAACCCAAGAAACTCCTAATCTCCGTTACCGTCTTTGGTCTTTCCCATTGGACCACCGCTTTAATCTTCGACGGATCAACTGAGACTCCATCTTTACTGATCACATGACCTAAAAAGGAGATTTGGTTTAACCAGAATTCACACTTATTTAGCTTGGCATACAATCCTCTTTCTCTGAGGGTTTCCAAAACAATCCTCAAATGTTGCTCATGCTCTTCCCGTGACCTCGAGTATACCAAGATGTCATCGATAAAGACAATGACAAACTGGTCCAAGTATTGCTTAAACACATCATTCATCAAGTTCATGAATGCTGCGGGTGCATTGGTTAACCCAAACGGCATCACCAAGAATTCATAATGGCCATAACGTGTCCTGAATGCAGTCTTAGGGATATCTTCATCTCGAATCTTCAACTGATGATATCCCGATCTCAAGTCTATCTGGGAAAAGACTTGTGCACCCTTTAACTGATCAAAGAGATCATCTATCCTAGGAAGAGGATACTTGTTCTTGATCGTCACTTTATTCAACCACCGGTAATCGATGCACAACCTCATACTACCGTCTTTCTTCTTGACAAAAAGCACAGGAGCACCCCAAGGGGATACGCTGGGTTGTATGAATCCCTTGTCTAGCAACTCCTGAAGCTGCTTCTTAAGTTCTTCCAATTCTACCAAAGCCATCCGGTATGGAGCTCTTGATATGGGTTCAGTCCCCGGCACCAATTCTATAGTGAACTCTACTTCCCTATCCGGAGGAAGTCCTGGAAGATCATCCGGAAATACTTCGGAAAATTCCTTAACTACTGGAATTTCGTGAAGTGTGGGACGTTTCTGATCTACGTCAACCACGTGTGCTACAAACCCTTCACATCACAAATATGTTCTATCAATTAAATCTCAATTAAACCAAACAAGTAATTATACTTTTGCATTACATATTTGCAAAATTTACAACATAGCTAACAGGAGAGGAGAAAATCACACTCTTAGCGTGACAATCTATCATCACATGATTTTCAGCTAACCAATCCATTCCTAATATAACATCAAATCCAGACATATTTAATAAGATTAGGTCAGCTATTGACTCTCTTTCTCCTACCTGTAGCTTACAATTATGATACACTATGTCCGTCATTTGGGATTCTCTAAATGGAGTATTATTTGTAGCAATCCTCCTAACTGTTCAGGCTCAATATTTAATCTCTTAATAGCCATAGGGGAAATAAAAGAGTGCGTAGAGCCTGGATCAAATAAAGCAAGGACATATGTATCATTAAGGTAAATCTTACCCTGAATCATCTTTGATGAAGCATCAGCGGACTTTTTATCAATGGCAAATACCCTTCCCTGAGTCACTGGCGCTTTTCCTTTCTCTGCCGCTGTGGCTTTACGCTGGGGTTGTGTGGTCTTAGATTGTGGTTGAGGGGTCTTTTCTAACTCTTCAGGTGCCCTCTGATTTATCTTGGGACAATCTTTAATTCTATGTCCCTGTTCACCACACCAATAGCACGCCCCACTTGCCAACCGGCAAGGCTGTGTTCCATGAAATTTCCCGCATTGCACACACCTCGGCATTGTACTCCTCGGTGAGCTAGCGGTACTACCAACTGGATGTTGTGATCTTTCATCACCTATTTTGATCCCGGTGGATCTAGGAGTTCCTGTATCATAATCATCATAACTCCTTATTTATTATAATTCCATATAACCATTAATGAAGACAATATATTTTCTTATAATTAACTTGCTTACCTATTGAAGTTCTGTCATAAGGCCTATTCCTCCTAGATGGATATCTATCCCTCGAGGCCTTCTCATCTGACTTCCGCTTCATAGGTTCTTTACCTTTATTCCTTGCTCGGAAGTCTGCCTGATGAAACTCATAGTCCTGCTCACACAGTTGAGGCTTACGGACTGCCTCTCCATAAGTAGTGATATCTAACGGATATAGCTTAGACCTAATGGAAGGTCTCAATCCCTCCATGAATCTATAGGTCTTATGATCCTCTCTTCTCAGTACTTCAGGATCAAATCTGCTCAGTGTAATGAACTTCGACTCATACTGGCTAACTGTCATACTTCCTTGAGTCAAGTTCAAGAACTCTACTTGTAATCTCCTCTGAGCAGTACGTGGGACATATTGTTCATTAAAAGCTTCTACAAATCTATCCCACGTCACCTCTGGATACTTGGCTTCTAATACTGTCTGAGTAGCCTGCCACCATGGCTTGGCCTCATCCACTAGCAGGTAGGCTGCTAATCCCACCTTCTCTTTCTCAGTACAAGCCATGTATCCGATGACTTAGTAACCGCTTTCATCCAGTTCTCTGCGGCTACTGGATCACTGTCCCCTTTGAACTTTGGCGGATCCAGCTTCTTAAACTCCTTTATTAATGCCACACTGCAGTAAGCTGTAGGATCTCGCCTCTCATTAGCTGGAACTGGCGGGGGTTGTACCACAGAAGGAAGAGGTACTGTAGGGGTAACTGCCGGTGCACTAGCGGCCACGTCCGGAAATTTAGCCATAAACTGGGTGAACATTGCGGACATGTTTTCCATATGTTTCTCTATTTTAGCTAGTCTCGTATTCGGGCTATGCGGTGGAGATGGATGAGGAGACGGAACTGGGGGCTCTTCAGTGCGACCCCATCCTCTTCCTCGTCCTCGTCTAGTACCCCTCCTTCGAGTACTCATTCTGTTAAGACCATAATCAAATAACATCATTTAGTATAACCTTAAGCCGTTATACTACTTAAATAAAATAGGCTAGTACAGTACATTGGGGAATTACTCTAATTCTAGCTTATTGACATCGACAAACTTCAGTCGAATCGGCTCTGATACCAATCTGTGACGTCCTCGTCACTAACCAAATACCAACTAACTTTCATCTCAAATAACAAATAAATAGACTAGTTTATCCGATGTCAATCTCCTTTACTCTTATGCTTTAGGCATTTCTATCAGAGTATAATATTCATTTTCACATGCATAAAATTTTTCATTTATAAACATGTGACATATACACCAGGATCTCAAATATTCATACACCCTAATCCCCAACATATACAAAACTGTAGTATTGTACTGTACATTAGCCGAAGTAATGGCCGACTAAATATACTTTCAAAGGATAAGTAGGAAGCGTGCCTCAAAGGTATCTCAAAAATCCCGAAATGAGCTCCTCTATCCGGAGCGGAATTACTTCAAGTAATCTGTATAAAAATAATTGTAAAAGAGTGAGTTTACGCTCAGTAAGAAACTCATGTAAAAGAGCGTACTATATCACTATATGCAGTTTTCCTGCTTGGCTCTATAATGTAATGTAAAAATCATTATAAAGCATATTGCTTATATTTCTTTCGCAAATATCAAATATAATAAATTATGCTTTCAAATATTTCCACGGATCTCCAATCACGTGAAATCAAGTAGGCAAATATAATTATTTTCAAATAGATGGGAGACAATTTATATCCAATAGATTCATGCACCAAGTAATTCTCATCATGGATACCGCAAATATATCCTTTAAGGATAATCCAGAGAGATAATGGATACAGCAAATATATCCCGTAAGGGATAATCCAATAGATAAATCTCATAAGGATACCGCAAATATATCCCATTAGGGATAATCCCGAGAGATATCAAATAAGTGGCGTACCCACATATGGGCCAGGGATCCTCCCCAAAGCCGAATCAAATAAGAGACTCATGGCCATTGTTTATATCCCACAGTTTCACTAGTCAGGTGCCGTACTGCGGGTCTGAGGGCAGGACTAGAGCTCCTCAGTCAAATACAAGTAACAAATAATGTGCATGCTCTTTTGAGAGATCTATAGTCTCCAAAACCTTATTTATATAGGTTTTAAATAAGTATGAACATTCTTTCTTAAAATAGGTTCTCAAAACCTTTCTTTCAAATAGGCAGTCGACTGCTACCCCATGTTTTGCCTTAATGAATTTCTTTCCCTTTTTGAAATTCAATTATTATATTTTTCAAAATACAAATAGGGCAGTCGACTGGTCCCAAATAGCAGTCGACTGGTTTTGAAACAGAATGTTTTCCAAGAATTAGCAGTCGACTGGCCCCCTTGGCAGTCGGCTGGTTTTGAAACAGAATGCTTCTAAACAAATAGCAGTCGACTGGCTTCCCCTGGCAGTCGACTGGTTTGAAACAGAATGATTTCTGGAAAATGGCAGTCGACTGGTTTGAAACAGAATGATTTCTGGAAAATGGCAATCGACTGGCTCCTATGGCAGTCGACTGGTTTGCATCGATTTTCGAAAAACGGCGTTTTTGATGTCTCTAGGCAGTCGGCTGCTACTTAAGGCAGTCGGCTGCTCCTAACCTAATTGGTACTAGGAAACAAGTCCGAAAATGTCATTTTCCTGCAAAGAAACAGCTGGTACTTCTCTCCAAACCACATCAAAACATATTAAAACATGCGGACATAGTCACCCTACGTCCGTTACATAAATTCCTTACCTCAACTAGCATTTAATCCACAAGTTGGTTGCACCAACACTTGTCCTTTTTCCACTTCTTCAAGCTGTAAACATCATGGCAAATTTAAACTTCAATAAACCTATTCTACCAACTCCATACAATACTAAACCATCAATAAAATCAACTAAAACCTTCTAACTTGCTTACCTTTGCAATTCACCAAATCTTTGGATTTCTAGATCTCCTTATTCACTTGGATTCACTCTCTCATATTACAGGCATAGGTTAGGCTATCGACAAGGATCGTTTTTCGTTAAAGAAGTTTAACGAATCGATGACATGAGATGGTGGTTTGTCAAGGTGAGAAGCTTGGACACTTAGAGGAAATTGGAAGCAACGAGAGGGAGAAGGGAAATGGGGTTGCCGACCTTGGCTGGTAGAGATGATGATGAGTCATGCAATTCCATTAAATGCCCATTAATGCATGTTCATCATCTCAGCCATTGACCACCTCCTTTGACTCTTTGACCTTTGATTGTTTGACTATCAATTGCCTTAATTCCTCTCATGTCCCATACACCATATATATATCAGAAATTTCCCATTTATTCCTTTAATTCAAGTTGGAAAACTGTACAATTAAGGGAAAATTACAGAAAATTGGGGATTTCACATCTTACCAACAGATTTGAAGTTGTTCACAAAGGTATATGAGTGAGATACTGATTTTCCAATAGAAAAGGTAAAACATTGGAACTTGAGATTTAAATTTCTCTTGATTGTTTCTTGGTCTCTTTTAGATGTTTATCGATTTAGTGACAAGTCGAGATGCAGAGATAGAGGCATGATTAGCTATTGATGGTAAAGATTTGCACGAAAGCCTAATTGTGGGATTGGTTGATAAAGATAGAGATATTGAGAGATATTATTTATGCATGAATTGTAAGGTGGTAAAATAGATATGGATATGCGATGAAGTTTCTGGGGAACTACCTTTCGAATGTCACCATATGCAACTATTCTTCCATTTTTCTGGATGCACTACCTATTTTAGCATCAATTGCATCACATGTCTTAATTTTTTCCATTCCTAATTATACTCTCTATCATTTCTTCAAAGATCAGCATGGAGACAAAAATTTTGATAGCATTTTTGATCATTTTGTCATAGTTCGATGCTCGAACAGCTCTAAGGAACAAAATCACTGGCTCTTTTTTTTTGTGAGAGGCGGTTAGACTTACATAACAACATTCTTCCACCTTTGAACATATTCTTAAAAGCTTGTAGTAGCTTTCTTATCCATGCTTTGTAATGCTAAACAATTTAGTGCTAGATATATGATATGCATATATCGGGCAATAAATGCGTTGATCAATTCTTTCCATAAAGATTATGGTCCCTATCCAATCAACTGTACCACTTACCAGTAAATCTTTTAAGAGTATCAAGGAAAACATGAATTAGCAGCTTGTTATTATGTGCATAGGCCACTGGAAATTTAGTCTAGTACATAGTCACATGTGCCACTGGACATTTATTCTCATTGTACTTTTCAAATTCTGGTACCGTGAACTTAGATGAAATAACTTCGTTAGACACCAAACAAAGTCCAGTTGCATCTAAAGGCCATGACAATCTATTTCTTCAATGATCAAAAGCCTTTCTTTTATGAGACCAATCTTTTGTTGAGAACTCCATTCTTTTTTCATTTATAGCATCTCATTCTCTTTAAGGTTATCCAAGTTGGGGACACAAATTAGTTTTGATAGCTTCATGTCTGATGTATAAATGGTATACCTCTAAAATTGAACGTAACCAATTGCAAATGGCATACTAGAGTACGCATAACTTCTAAAGAGTGATGCTCGTGGTATTTATGCCCCTAGAGATGTTTAAGCCTTATATGGACCAAAGTTTAAAGGACTCAAAGGGTTATCAACGTTTTGAAATCGATTCCCCTCTTGAGTAGCAACTTTCCCATCAGTCCAATTTCATTGTTTATTCTTAGCAAACCTTTCATTTGAAATAGCATGAACAAATGCAAGATCAGAACTAGGGGTGTTCATAATATGGAAAAATTTCGGTTAATCGACCGACCAATTTAATTTGGTTAATCGGTCGGCCACCGAATTAAATTTGGTTGGTTAACGCAAATGAGATTGAAAAAAATTCGGTTATCGGTTAATTCGGTTCGGAAAACCGAATTTATTTTGGTTAACCGAATTAATGATATATATTTATTTATTTATAATATATATACTAAATTATTTATTTATATATAATATTTAGATATAATATATATACTAAATTATTTATTAATATATAATATTTAGATATAATATATATTTTTTATTTCATTTCATTAATCTATAATCCATTCGGTTAAATTCCCAAATAAAAAAAACCCTAATTTTTTTAAGCATCACTCTACCGCTGCGTCTCTCCCGCTTGTTCACTGGATCTCGGTCAATCTCGCACTCCCGTCCTGCTCATCTCCTCACTCTCAGTCAGATCTGAGATTGAGAAGTTATCTTTTAGGCATTGCCTCACAGTCATAGCCCTTATTCCCTTACCTTACCTCACTTAGTCCGTCAGTCACATCTCGCGTCTCGCCCCCTTCAGTGATAGTACTTCTCCTCACAAATCGCCATCTTCGGTCTCCCATCACTCTGTCTTTCTCTCTCTCGCGAGTCTCTTGCCCGTCGCCAGTCACCCCATCCACTTCAGTTTAGTCACTTACGACTCATCTTCTCAATCTTTGTCTCGCCATTGCCGATTTCGCATCTCACTCTCAGATCTGAGATTTCATCTTCTGAATCTCACTTCTCTCAGATTTGCCGTTTGCGGCAGTGGCACTACCTCACCTCACCTCAGTCGCGTCTCGCCCCTTAGTACTTCTCCAGTTCACCTTGCAAATCAAAATCTCCCATCACTCTGTCTCTCTCTCACATCATGAGTCTCTCGCTAGTCACCCCCTCTGGCCTTCAGTTTATCTTCCACTGCTCTTGAGTCTTGATTCAAGGTAAAGAGCTTATTACTATAACTGAAAATACAAATTGTATAAAACAGTTATTTTACATTAACATATATCATTTTTGTTCAAATGATATCATGTAATCATATTATCACATTTATCATTATTTTGGTATTTCCTACTTGCAGTATGATTTTGTTTTTGTTTATGGTTTTGTATGGTTATGTGTGGGAATACAATTAAAATCCATGGCTGTAGTAGTTGGATGAATCATCTCTAGAATGTAATTTAATAGCTGGTGAATTTGGATTCAAGTATAATTTGTGCATAGAGTACACTGTATTTCATACATAAACAAGAACATGGAGGCTCTGGTTTCTGCACTGTAGCTTTCTTCAAACCTACACTTTGACAATTATACTCTTCATAACTCCATCCAAAACCATAACTTTCTTGTTCTTCATCAAAATCTGCAGTTATAAATACCCAATCTCTTTGAAACTTCTCATTCATCAATCACCAAATTAAACACCACTGCTTCAATTTCAGCCTTATTCACTCAATTCTCTCGTCAAGCATATCGTTATCCCAAGTTTCTCTAGAGCTTAAAAATGTAAAAAATGGTGAAGCTTTCAAGTCCTTTTCATGGAATCATTCTGATTTTCTTTGTGATGTTAATCATAAATTATATAACTTATCTGATTCATGTTCATAGACAGTATTGCATTTATATGACTTGTGTTAATATGACTTGCATTTATATCTTATGTTTGTTTTTTGTTAATTTTCTTTTAGAAAGCCACTAATTAAATTGTTACGTTTCTTTTACAGATGTCCGCTATAGGAGACTCTGTTACTCCTACTTCAAACAATATGGGTGAATCAGGAAGCTCATTACCTGAAGCTTCTAGTCAGCCCAAAACAACTGCTACTCCTAATAGTAGCAAGACTGCCAAGATTCCAAAAGGGGTGCAAAGGAAAGCCATGAAACCAAGGTCAGAAGTTTGGAATCACTTTACTAAGTTCCTTAATAATGTAGGTGAGCCAAAGTATAAGTGTAATTATTGTGATAGGGAATTTTGTGGTCATGGAAAGAAAAATAGAACTGGATCACTTTTATACCATATGAACACATGCAGGCAAAATTCCCAATAAAAATGATAGTTCACAAACCCAGATAGTTTTGCAAAGCAAGGGTGTTGAAGGGGAAGGAAACATTAGTACTTGGAAGTTTGATCAAGAGGCAGGTAGAAAGGGTTTAGCTACTATGATTGTAATTGATGAATTACCTTTTAGGTTTGTAAAAAGTGAAGGTTTTAGAAAGTTTTTGTATGTTGTATGTCCTAGATTTCATGTTCCTTTACGATCTACAATCATTAGAGATGTTTATCAACTTCATTTAGATGAGAAGCAAAAATTGAAAGAATTTTTGAGGCGTTCATGTTAAAGAGTTTGTATAACCACAGACACTTGGACATCTTTGCAAAAAGTGAATTATATGTGTCTTACGGCTCACTTTATTGATAATGACTGGAAATTGAACAAAAGAATCTTAAACTTTTGTCCAATTTCAAGTCATAAAGGTGAAGCCATTGGTCAGCTCATTGAGGAATGCTTGATTAGTTAGGGGGTTAAGAAATTGTTTTCTGTTACAGTCAATAATGCTAGTGCAAATGATGTTGCTATTGGATACTTAAAGAAAATATATGGGGATTGAGGGGGTTGCATTTTCAATGGTCAATACATGCATATGAGATGCATTGCTTACATAATGAATTTAATTATAAGTGAAGGTTTGAAAGAAATGAATACATCTGTTGCTTGTGTTAGGGAAGCGGTGAGATATGTAAGGCAGTCCCCTTTTAGATTGAAAAAATTCAAAGAGTGTGTTGAGATTGAAAATATAGAGAGTAAAAGTTTGTTGTGTCTTGATGTTTGTACTAGGTGAAACTCCACCTACTTAATGTTAGATAGTGCTCAAAAATTTGAACAAGCTTTTAAGAGATTTGAAGATCAAGATAGCAATTTTAGAGCTGAACTTGAGTCAGGGGAAGGGTTACCTATTGACGATGATTGGAAAACTGTTAGAAGCTTAGGAAAGTTTTTAGAGTACTTTTATGATCTCACATTACGAGTTTCAGCCACTTTGCATGTCACTTCCAACATTTTATTTGATGAAATTGTTGAAATGAAAGTTCATTTGGAAGAACCTCAAACTAATAATGATGTTGAGTTTGGTGTGCTGGCCATGAGAGTGAATGATAAATTTCATAAATATTGGGAAAATGTGGAAAAGATAAATATGCTTGTTTTTGTTGCAGTTGTTCTTAATCCTAGGCACAAATTAAGTTATGTTGAATTTGCACTTAAAAGCATGTTTGATGATGATAAAGGTTTGTTAATGATGAAAAAGGTGAAGGTAGCTACTTTAGAGTTGTATAATGCTTATCAACCTTTAATTTCAAGTGATAGTGCCCAACCTAGCATAGGGAATGATGTAGGATCAGGGGAACCACAATAAAGATTGAAAAAACATTTGAAGTCTTTCTATAAGAAGCACATGATTGAATCTGGTAGTGGCAATCAAAAGTCAGAATTGGATAGGTATTTAGATGAGGCTATTGAAGATGATAATGATGACTTTAATATTTTAGGATGGTGAAAAATCAATAGCCTTAGATTTCCTACCCTTTCCAAATTGGCACGAGATGTGTTAGCTGTTCCTATATCCACTGTTCCTTCTGAGTCTGCATTTAGTACCGGAGGATGTGTTCTTGATTCATTTAGGAGTTCTTTAACTCCTAAAGTGGTACAAGCTCTTGTGTGCACTCAAGATTGGCTTAGGAGATCATCAATCCAACCTAACATAGTGGAGGAGCTATAGAAACTTGACTATGTTGAAAATGGTAAAAATATATTGTTTCTTTTATTTATTTTCCTCTTGCTTTATGAATTGAAAAGAGCTTATGAATATCATTCTTGATTTGTTCTTCTTGTGGATATAAATGCTTCTTTGGATGTAGCAGAATCTGCCATTTGAGACTTCAATGCAGCAATTACATCTTTGAGTTGTATTGTGAGCTTCTAGATGGAGTTTTAATGATGAATGCTTGTTAATCTTTAATTTGTTTTAAGTTTGTAATGGGATCAATTGTTTTAGTTTTGTGGTAGAATGAACTTATGGATGTTTGAATTTTCTAATTGTATGAATAAATATGAACTCAATGAACTAATGGGGAAGTAATGTACTGCTGTTTTGACATGTTTAGGCAATTTACCAATGTTGCTACTTTTTTTTTTGTCGACTAGCAATGTTGCTACTTGCTGCTGGCTGTTAGTTACTTGTTATATAACTTATATTGGTTTTTTTAGTAGTAATGAATTAATATAACTTGTGTTTAGCATGTTTGTTGCAATGTTGGCTTGTTGCTGCCGGCTGTTATTGCCTAGTTTGCCTTACTAGTTTTATTGTTTTTTTTTAGTAGCTATATGTGATTCTGTTTGGTGAAATGAAAATTTTGTGGAAAGTTTGGTTAATTCGGTTAATTAACCAAATTATATTTCGGTTCGGTTAATTTGAAAAATATATTTCGGTTCGGTTAACAAAAGTAAAATTTTATAATTCGGTTAATTCGATTCGAAATTAACTGAATTAAACGAATGAACACCGCTAAATATTCCCCCATGTGTCCTAATGTCAAGGTAACTTCTATAAAATATAGGTATGGCTCTATCTAAGGCTCACTATATGTATGGTTAGGATTTATAAGGATCTAAAGGTTTCCAAATTGTTCCTCACTATTGTCAACATAGGACTAGTAAGGCATGCCAATCCTCACCCATCACAGGCTACAAATGGAAACGGTTCAATTTGAGCAAGAGTATTTCACTTGCCATTGCAGAAGTTATCACCTCAAGAGAGCAAAGGTACTCTACTCTCTTCTAAAAGGGACAAACCTGGGTGTAGGGTTGATGTATGCAATGAATATGTCATGTATGCAAGGGAATAAAATTTAAGATACATCCCAACAAAATGGAAATAATGAAAATGATTCACACATTTCTTTTTTGTATTATTTTTTTGCTTTTTTTAATTATTTTTTTATGAAAGAGTTTTATAAAATATTTATTAAGACCATTAATTACGATTTTGGATAAAACATGATTAATTATGGTTTGACTCTCTAACGTCCCCAGCGGAGTCACCAAACTGTCGTAACGATTTTCGTCCGGGGACTCGATCGCTAGACGATTTTGAAAAAAACACAAAGATGAGTCATCACCAATCTTTTTTGACTAGGTGTGTGACGTCCCCGTCACTTCACCTTAGCACCTAATTTTTTTCTTATTATCTTATCCGATCTTATTTTGATTTAGTTTATCCAGTGTCATTCTTCCCTTGGTCTTAAGCTAATCATTTACTAGCTCATATAAACATTTTTCTAAATTTCCATAGACATAAAAATGATATATATAAATATCATTCCATTTCCACAGGATCTCATACATCGTCTTAACTTACATCCCCGACATCTTATATATATAAAGATTTCTTGTACTGTACCGTAACTGAAATACAATTTACTGTACATAAACATGTAAGTATACCTTCTATGCTAACCGGGAAGCGTATCGAGAAGGTACACTGCAACTTTTCAAAATCAGGCTCCTCTAACTGGAGCAAGGCTTACTTCAGGAAATCTGAAAAATAGTCGTAAAAGGGTGAGTTTACGCTCAGTAAGAAAACTACATAAAAGAGCGTGATATGCCTCTATATGCCTTTTTCCTACTTGGCTCTATAATGTCAGGTAAATCATTATAAAGCATGATTCATAAACTTCTTTCATGCATTGTTTGTAACCATGCATATTCATTTAAAATGACATGGCAAACATACTTTGTATGCTTCATTTAAATATAGCATACATATAAAACATGCATCATACTTCTTTCTTGAAAACTTCTTACTTCATAGCATACTTCAAAACATACTTCATACTTGAAAACATACATCATACGTCATATCATACTTTTAAACATCATACTTCCTTGTCATACATACATCTTATACTTGAAATAGATGGAGACTATGTACAATGTTTAAGCGATTGAGTCGTCATATGAACCGTTCATTCCCATTCATATGACTCATATGACTCTAATCATGCATTGGTACAGTAGTGCACTCTGCATAGGTCAGGGATTCTCTCCTGCCTTTATAAATCCACAGCGAACACTTATCAGGTGTCACTTGTGGGATTGAGGACCGGATTAGGGTTCCTCGCTCAACATACATATTACTGAGGACTTGATCAGAGTCACTCAGCCATCAGAAATGCATAATCATTACGCAGTCCATAGTCTCAAAACATGTATTGTATACTTCTTTCTTTCAGAAAACACTTTGGTGTTTGAAACATTTTGGCTTTGAAATTCTCTTTTCATACAGGGCAGTCGACTGGTCTTATAGGGCAGTCGACTGCTGCTTCATAACTTTATTTCTCGAAATTATTTTCTTTTCGAAAATTACATGGGAGCAGTTGACTGGTCCATATAGCAGTCGACTGGTTTTTTAAACAGAATGCATTTTGGAAAATAGCAGTCGACTGGCCCATATAGCAGTCGACTGGTTTTTTAAACAGAATGCATTTTGGAAAATAGCAGTCGACTGGCCCATATAGCAGTCGACTGGTTTGACACAGAATGCTTACTGGGTAAATAGCAGTCGACTGGCTTACATAGCAGTCGACTGGTTTGCATCGATTTTCGAAAACGACGTTTTGGTTGTCTCTAGGCAGTCGACTTCCCTCTAAGGCAGTCAGCTGCCCCTAGCCTAATTGGTACTAGGAGACAAGTCCGAAAATGCATCTTTTCCTGCATAGAAACAGCTCATACTTCTCTCCAAAACATGTAAAACATCATAAAACATGCGGACATAGCCGCCTTACGTCCGTTACATAATTTCCTTACCTCGATTCCTTCGAGAACGCGAGATCACTTGTGCGTTACCCTAGCTCTTCACTTCTTTAACCTAAAATCATCATACCACATCAAACCTTAAATTAAACCACATACACATGTTATACCAACTCAGTATAACTTCAAAGCATAAACCAAATTGACTAAACCATCTTCTTCTTTTACCTTCACTAGAGACCAAAACTTCAAATGTTGAGATCTCCTTCAATACTTGGAATTGATCTATCAAACTTTGGATATCTCTTAGTCTAGTGACAAGGATCGATTCTTGTTCAACAAAATAGTTGGATTGATGAGGGAGTAAGGTGGTTTAGCAAGGAACTTGGAATGGAAAACTTGGAAGAATGGAGATGAACGAGAGGGAGAGCTGGAAGAAGAAGCTGGCGTAGGGTGATGATGGTGAGGGTGGTGAGTCATGCAAAGACATTAAATGCATGCTCATTTCATCCTTTATCTCAGCCATTAGCATCCCCTTGACTCATTTGACCCATTAATTTCCTCATGACTCATCCATTTAACCTCCAATCAACATCTGATTTAATTTCTTGTCTCATACTCTTAATATTTCCCGATATCAACATACTTCATTTGACTTATTGACCTTCAACTCTATTATTTCTTCTATATTGCATTCATCATGCATACATCATTCATACATTATTCATACATCAATTACACATCAACTTCACATTCATTTAATCATATTAACTCAAATTACTTGGCATACATGGAGGAATACATGAAAATTGAGGATCTCACATCCTCCCCACCTTAGAAAATTTGGTCCTCCAAATTTGCCTTAGCTTATCATGTGAACAACTCTGGATACCTTTCTCTCATTAGGCTTTCTAGCTCCCATGTAGCTTCTTCCGTCGTATGGTATTGCCAGAGAACTTTCACTAACGGAATCGTCTTAGATCTCAATACTTTATCTTTCCGATCCAAGATCCGAATCGGCTTCTCTACATAGCTCATATCTTCCCTTATCTCCAAGGGTTCATACTCAATGATATGAGACGGATCCGGATTATACTTCCGAAGCATCGATACATGAAACACATTGTGCACTCCCGATAGCTCCGGAGGCAATGCCAACCTATAGGCAACATCACCTATCCGATCTAAGACCTCAAATGGACCGATGTAGCGAGGACTCAACTTACCTCGTCGGCCAAATCTCATGATCCCTTTTGATGGAGAAACCTTCAAAAACACAAAATCTCCAACCATAAACTCAAGTGGCCTCCGTCGAGCATCCGCATAGCTCTTTTGTCTACTCTGAGCTGTCTTAAGCCTCTGACAGATCAACTTAACGTCTTCTGAGGCTTGCTCGACTAGATCTGGAGCCAACAACTTACGTTCGCCCACTTCTTCCCACCCAATCGGAGATCGACACCTTCTTCCATACAAAGCTTCATATGGTGCCATCCCGATACTTGCATGGTAGCTATTGTTGTACGCAAACTCAGCCAATGGCAGATGGTCATCCCAGGAGCCTTTAAAGTCCATAGCACAAGCTCTCAACATATCCTCGAGCGTCTGAATCGTGCGCTCGGACTGTCCATCAGTCTGCGGATGAAAAGCTGTGCTAAAACTTAACTTAGATCCCATGGCTTCCTGAAAATGCTCCCAGAAATGGGAAGTAAACTTAGAATCTCTATCAGAAGTGATGCTCACTGGAATACCGTGTAGTCTTACTACATCTTTTACATACATATCTGCCAAAGCATTGAGTGTATCAATTGACTTCATAGGTAGGAAATGAGCTGATTTTGTCATTCTATCGACAATCACCCAAATACCATCATGGTTTTTCTTGGTTCTGGGCAATCCCATAATAAAGTCCATCGTAATGTGTTCCCACTTCCATGTAGGTATAGGCAGAGGGTGCAGTAATCCTGCTGGCTTTTGGTGCTCTACCTTAACTTGTTGACATGTGAGACATTTTGTTACAAAATCTGCGATGTCTCTCTTCATACCCTTCCACCAGTACACCTTGCGAAGATTATGATACATCTTCGTATTTCCTGGGTGTAACATGTACTTAGTGGCATGTGCTTCAGTCAAGATCAACTTCTTCAATTCGTCATCATTAGGAACACATATACGACCTCTAAACCTCAAAATTCCATCACTACTGACATTAAATTCTGAGGTCATACCTGATTGCATCTGATTCATAGCCTCAATGCATCCATCATCTTCCTTCTGAGCACTTCGGATTCTGTCCATCAAATCCGGCTCAATCCTTAAACTAGCCATCATTCCCGTTTGCTCATTAGGCATAACCTTCAAATTGAGGCTTGCAAACTGTTCAATCAATTCATATTCTCTTATCATCATATAGGCTACCATACTTACATGCTTCCGGCTCAGAGCATCCGCTACCACATTGGCTTTCCCCGGGTGGTACAAGATCTCACAATCGTAATCCTTCAGTAGCTCGAGCCATCTTCTTTGCCTCATGTTTAATTCCTTCTGAGAAAACAAATATTTCAGACTTTTGTGATCCGTAAAAATCTGAAATTTCTCACCATATAAGTAATGCCTCCATATCTTCAGGGCAAACACTACTGCAGCTAACTCCAAATCATGAGTGGGGTAGTTCTTCTCATGGTCCTTTAGCTGTCGAGAACCATATGCTACTACCTTACCATGCTGCATTAACACACATCCCAGACCTTGCCCTGAGGCATCACTATACACCGCAAATCCACCTGAACCACTAGGGATGGTAAGGATTGGTGGAGTCGTTAACCTGCGCTTCAACTCTTGGAAGCTACACTCACAGGCTTCATTCCACTCATACTTCACTTCTTTGCGCGTCAAGCGCGTCAGTGGAGCAGCTAGCTTCGAGAAACCCTCTACAAACCTCCTATAATAGCCAGCTAAACCCAAGAAACTCCTAATCTCCGTCACTGTCTTCGGTCTTTCCCATTGAACCACCGCTTCAATCTTTGATGGATCAACCGAGACTCCATCTTTACTGATCACATGACCTAAAAAGGAGATCTGGTTCAACCAAAAATCACATTTACTTAGCTTGGCATACAGTCCTCTATCCCTGAGGGTCTCTAAAACAATCCTCAAATGCTGCTCGTGCTCTTCCCATGACCTCGAGTACACCAAGATGTCATTGATGAAAACAATGACAAACTGGTCCAGGTACTGCTTAAATACATCATTCATCAGATTCATGAAGGCTGCAGGTGCATTGGTCAGACCAAACGGCATCACCAAGAATTCATAATGGCCATACCGTGTCCTGAATGCAGTCTTAGGGATATCTTCATTTCTAATCTTCAACTGATGATATCCCGACCTCAAGTCTATCTTGGAAAAGACTTGTGCACCCTTTAGCTGATCAAAGAGATCATCTATCCTGGGAAGAGGATACTTTTTCTTGATTGTCACCTTGTTTAACCACCGGTAGTCTATGCATAATCTCATACTACCGTCCTTCTTCTTGACAAAAAGTACAGGAGCACCCCAAGGGGATACGCTGGGTCGTATGAATCCCTTGTCTAGCAACTCCTGAAGCTGTTTCTTAAGTTCTTCCAATTCTACCAAGGCCATCCGATAAGGAGCTCTTGATATAGGCTCAGTCCCCGGCACCAAATCGATAGTGAATTCCACTTCCCTATCCGGAGGAAGTCCTGGAAGATCATCCGGGAACACCTCAGGAAAATCTCGGACTACAGGCATATCATCGAGTCCGGGACGTTTCTGATCTACGTCTTCCACATAAGCAATAAATCCTTCATACAGTCATACATACTTCTCATTACTTTCATATGAATTCAAATCAAAAACCAAACAGACTTCATATTAATTACTTGCAAAATTTACAACATAGCTAACGGGTGAAGAGAAGGTTACACTCTTAGCATAACAGTCTAATATAACATGATTATTAGCTAACCAATCCATACCCAAAATAACATCAAACCCATACATATTTAGTAGGATTAGGTCAGCCTTTGATTCCCTTTCTCCTACCCGTAGCTTACAGTTTCTATACACTAACTCTGTTATTTGTGATTCTTTAAAGGGTGTGCTTATTCTTAATAATTGTTCTAAAATCTCAGGCTCAACAGGCACTTTCATAGCAATCCTAGGAGACACAAATGAATGCGTAGAGCCTGGATCAAACAATGCCATGACACTCATATCAAATAGGTAAATCGTACCTTTAATCACTTTGGACGAGGCATCGACAGACTCTTCATCAATGGCAAATACTCGTCCTTGGGTCACAGCTTTCTTTCCCTTCTTAGTAGCAGTAGCCTTAGGTTGTGGTTTAGGAGTCTTATCCGATTCATCAGGCATCCTCGGATCTCTCTGAGGGCAATCTCTAATCATATGCCCTTTCTCCCCACATCTAAAGCAAGCGCCACTCGCCAAGCGACATGGCTGTGATCCGTGAAATTTCCCGCATTGCTCACATCTTTGCATCGTGCCCTTTGGTGAGCTAGCGGTACTTCCAGTTGGATATCGGGATCTCTCATCACTTATCTTGATCCCGGTAGCTCTAGGAGTCCCTGTATCATCATCATCATAATTCCAAATTTAAAGCATTTCCATAGAAACAATTAATTAAATTGGAAATCATCTTCTTATACTTTACTTACCTATAGAAACTCCTTCAGATCGTCTACTTCTCCGAAATGGATACTTATCACTCGAAGCTTTCTCATCCGACTTCCGCTTCATCGGTTCTTTGCCTTTACCCTTGGCTCGGAAGTCAACATGATGCAGATCATAGTCCTGCTCACACAACTGAGCCTTACGGACAGCTTCTCCATACGTGGTGATATCCATCGGATACAGTTTAGATCTAATCGGGGACTTCAATCCCTCGATGAACCTGTAGATCTTATGCCCTTCATCTCTTCGGACCTCTGGATCAAATCTACTCAAGGTGGTGAACTTGGATTCATACTGATTCACTGTCATAGTACCTTGAGTCAAGCTTAAGAACTCAATCTTTAACCTATTCCGATCTGTGCATGGGATGTACTGCTCATTAAAGGCTTCCACAAACCTGTCCCACGTGACCTCATCATATCGGGCCTCTAACACGGTCCGAGTGGCTTGCCACCAATATTCAGCATCATCTACTAGTAGGTAGGCAGCCAATCCTACTTTCTCCCTTTCAGAACAGGGCATGTACTCAAAAGATTTGAGTACTGCTTTCATCCAGTTCTCAGCTGTCAACAGGTCTCTTTCCCCCTTGAACTTAGGCGGATCCAACTTCTTGAATTCCTTAATCAATGCCACACTGCAATAAGCTCTAGAATCCCTCCTTCCAGTAATTGGGACTGGTGGGGTTACTTCCGTAGGAGGAACTACAGGTGTAGCTGCTGGTGTACTTGTGGCCACATTCGGGAAATTAGACATAAATTGGGTAAACATCGTGGCCATATTCTCCATGTGTTTCTCCATCTTAGCCAGTCTCGTATTCGGGCTATGTGGTGGAGATGGATGAGGAGACGGAACTGGGGGCTCTTCAGTGCGACCCCGTCCTCTTCCTCTACTTGTACCTCTTCTTCGTGAGCTCATACTGTAAAGATAGTCATTATTGAGCTCTTTAGTATAACTATAAGCAGTTATACTATACATTTGCATTCAGACAAGTACAGTACAATTGGAGATATACTCTATTTCTAACTTATTGACACTGACAAACTACCAATCAAATTGCTCTGATACCACTCTGTGACGTCCCCGTCACTTCACCTTAGCACCTAATTTTTTTCTTATTATCTTATCCGATCTTATTTTGATTTAGTTTATCCAATGTCATTCTTCCCTTGGTCTTAAGCTAATCATTTACTAGCTCATATAAACATTTTTCTAAATTTCCATAGACATAAAAATGATATATATAAATATCATTCCATTTCCACAGGATCTCATACATCGTCTTAACTTACATCCCCGACATCTTATATATATAAAGATTTCTTGTACTGTACCGTAACTGAAATACAATTTACTGTACATAAACATGTAAGTATACCTTCTATGCTAACCGGGAAGCGTATCGAGAAGGTACACTGCAACTTTTCAAAATTAGGCTCCTCTAACTGGAGCAAGGCTTACTTCAGGAAATCTAAAAAATAGTCGTAAAAGGGTGAGTTTACGCTCAGTAAGAAAACTACATAAAAGAGCGTGATATGCCTCTATATGCCTTTTTCCTACTTGGCTCTATAATGTCAGGTAAATCATTATAAAGCATGATTCATAAACTTCTTTCATGCATTGTTTGTAACCATGCATATTCATTTAAAATGACATGGCAAACATACTTTGTATGCTTCATTTAAATATAGCATACATATAAAACATGCATCATACTTCTTTCTTGAAAACTTCTTACTTCATAGCATACTTCAAAACATACTTCATACTTGAAAACATACATCATACGTCATATCATACTTTTAAACATCATACTTCCTTGTCATACATACATCTTATACTTGAAATAGATGGAGACTATGTACAATGTTTAAGCGATTGAGTCGTCATATGAACCGTTCATTCCCATTCATATGACTCATATGACTCTAATCATGCATTGGTACAGTAGTGCACTCTGCATAGGTCAGGGATTCTCTCCTGCCTTTATAAATCCACAGCGAACACTTATCAGGTGTCACTTGTGGGATTGAGGACCGGATTAGGGTTCCTCGCTTAACATACATATTACTGAGGACTTGATCAGAGTCACTCAGCCATCAGAAATGCATAATCATTACGCAGTCCATAGTCTCAAAACATGTATTGTATACTTCTTTCTTTCAGAAAACACTTTGGTGTTTGAAACATTTTGGCTTTGAAATTCTCTTTTCATACAGGGCAGTCGACTGGTCTTATAGGGTAGTCGACTGCTGCTTCATAACTTTATTTCTCGAAATTATTTTCTTTTCGAAAATTACATGGGAGCAGTCGACTGGTCCATATAGCAGTCGACTGGTTTTTTAAACAGAATGCATTTTGGAAAATAGCAGTCGACTGGCCCATATAGCAGTCGATTGGTTTGACACAGAATGCTTACTGGGTAAATAGCAGTCGACTGGCTTACATAGCAGTCGACTGGTTTGCATCGGTTTTCGAAAACGACGTTTTGGTTGTCTCTAGGCAGTCGACTTCCCTCTAAGGCAGTCGGCTGCCCCTAGCCTAATTGGTACTAGGAGACAAGTCCGAAATTGCATCTTTTCCTGCATAGAAACAGCTCATACTTCTCTCCAAAACATGTAAAACATCATAAAACATGCGGACATAGCCGCCTTACGTCTGTTACATAATTTCCTTACCTCGATTCCTTCGAGAACGCGAGATCACTTGTGCGTTACCCTAGCTCTTCACTTCTTTAACCTAAAATCATCATACCACATCAAACCTTAAATTAAACCACATACACATGTTATACCAACTCAGTATAACTTCAAAGCATAAACCAAATTGACTAAACCATCTTCTTCTCTTACCTTCACTAGAGACCAAAACTTCAAATGTTGAGATCTCCTCCAATACTTGGAATTGATCTACCAAACTTTGGATATCTCTTAGTCTAGTGACAAGGATCGATTCTTGTTCAACAAACTAGTTGGATTGATGAGGGAGTAAGGTGGTTTAGCAAGGAACTTGGAATGGAAAACTTGGAAGAATGGAGATGAACGAGAGGGAGAGCTGGAAGAAGAAGCTGGCGTAGGGTGATGATGGTGAGGGTGGTGAGTCATGCAAAGACATTAAATGCATGCTCATTTCATCCTTTATCTCAGCCATTAGCATCCCCTTGACTCATTTGACCCATTAATTTCCTCATGACTCATCCATTTAACCTCCAATCAACATCTGATTTAATTTCTTGTCTCATACTCTTAATATTTTCCGATATCAACATACTTCATTTGACTTATTGACCTTCAACTCTATTATTTCTTCTATATAGCATTCATCATGCATACATCATTCATACATTATTCATACATCAATTACACATCAACTTCACATTCATTTAATTATATTAACTCAAATTACTTGGCATACATGGAGGAATACATGAAAATTGAGGATCTCACAGTGTGATTGGTCACCTAAAATTATTTATCTTTTTAATAAAATCTTAAAATTAATTAAGTTTTATTAAAAGAATTATTTTTGGTCTACGAAAACAAAGTTTGAGTTCGGGAGTTCAGTTACGCGTGGGGAAGGATTAGCACCCCCACAACGCCCGTTAAAAAACGATACCACTTAATCATATATTATCGCTTTGATCTTAATTAAATATTTAAAAGAATTTAATTTATTTCGAAACATTTTGTTATTTGTTTTGTTTTGAAATATTTAAATTTTATTATTTTTTTGAAATAAATGAAAATCTTTTGTATTGAAAATTATTCCGAAGTATCCCAATACTTTTGGTAGCATTTCGGATAATTTCCTCACCTAGAGATTTCTTAAGAATCGGTACTTGTGATTTCTATAGAATCCCATCCTCGGGAGATTCACACTTATTCTGGAATTTCATGAATGCAAATGATGCAAACAAAATATATATGATGCATAAGAGGAATATATTGTTTTATTTTATTTTTGTTTTTCAAATTTATCGATTTTATAATATTTTATTTTTATTGAAAAATCATACTAAATGTCCCAATACGCTGGTAACATTTAGTATATTCTTCTCACCTAGAGATCAGCTAGGAATGAATTCCGTAACATCTCATCCTCGGACATTATTTATATCTTATTTATTTTTAATTTGTTTTACTCTTTATTTTGAAGTCTTGTTTATTTGTTTGTTTAAAATTTTTATTTATTTATTATTTTTTAGTGTTAGTTTATTTCATATAAGTTGATTATATTAGAAATCTTAATATTGAACTAAAATTATTTGAATACCCCAATACGCTGGTAATATTCAAATATTTTATTTCGACCCTAAGGATAATAAAAGAATCACTACTTGTGATTTCTAGGAAATCCTATTATCGGGGATCCTTGTATATTCAAAATATGTATTCTTACTTATATTTTATTTAAATACTTATAGTTGCATTTATCTGCGTCTTTATTTATTTATTTATATTAACATCCACATTTTTATCTATTTTAAAATTTATATTTATTCACTTATTATTCTTTTATATTTATTTATTTTTATTATTTTTTCTTTATATTAAGGGATTTTGATATCGTAATAAAATCACTTAAATATCCCAATACGTTGGTGACGTTAAGGATTTTATTTCGACCCTAAAGATTGTTGAAGAATCACTACTTGTGATTTCTTCGAAATCTTATCATCGGAATTTCTCATTTCTTTTATTAATTTTCTTTTATTCACTAATAATTCATTATTTAAATTCTCATCTCATTACATTTTTCAATTAATCTTATATATTTTAGTTTAATAAACAAATTAAATCTATTGAGAATAAACACGCTACCTTTATATATATATATATATATATATATATATATATATATATATATTAATTAGTGAATCACTACTTGTGATTTCTTTGAAATCTTATCATCAGAATTTCTCATTTTTTTATTAATTTTCTTTTATTCACTAATAATTCATTATTTAAATTCTCATCTGATTACATTTTTCAATTAATCTTATATATTTTAGTTTAATAAACAAATTAAATCTATTGAGAATAAACAAGCTACCTTCACACACACACATACACACACACACACACACATATATATATATATATAGTTTTAAATTCAAGTGAAATTAAATGAAGAACTAACAGATAATAATAAAAAAATCACATGGAAAAGATGAAAAGCTAACAAGTAAAGACAAATAAATGAAGAAGAGCCAAAGAAATACGTGACAAACCAGGAAATGTTCAACAAATGTACGAGTAAAAACATATAGTTTATTACCTTAGATTGACAACAATGAAGCAAAAACGGCAACAAGGTGGCACGTATGGCAGCAGCAACGAGATAGGGATTGTGTTGGAGCAACAGGATGTGGAGCGGTACAGCAGAGCGTCGTAACACCTGGGACGTGTGGTCGAGTAGTGGCGGACTGGGAAGGTTGAAGACAAAGTGCAGCAACGTGCGCAAGTTTAGTGTAAAGTAATATGCAGAGGCGGCAAGAATGGCAGGGACGATGGATGAAAATGGGACAGCAATGATGGGCGGAAGCAAGATGGCAGTGACGGGATCGCAAGGCTAGCGCGAAAGATGATGATGACGAATGTTGGAGCCGTTCGTGGTGGTGGCTCTTTTTTTTTTTTTCTCTTAAAACTTTTTGGTCTCTCTTTCTCAATTTTTCTCTCTTTTTCTGTCCCCAAAACCTGGCAGACTCTATCCTTTTAAAATCGAAAATCCTTTCCCCCAAAACCGTGTAAGCTTCTTGTATTTATTTTTTGTTTTTTTTCATTTTTTTAAGAAAGAAAAATCTTAATTTTAATGTATTGACCTCAAAATTATGAGATTTTTATTTTATATTTTATTTTTTGTTTGATCATTTTTAATTTATTTCCTTTTCATTTTTTTTAATTTTGGGCAATGAATTTTCAGATTTAATTTCACCTTAATTATTTTCTTCATTATTATTATTCTTTTATTTTTATTTTATTATTATTTTTTTAATTTTTAATTTTTTATTTTGAAATTGCTCGAACAAAATTAAGTGTCTACAAACGGCAATAAAAAATTGTTGCAAATTTAGGTTGATTTCTAAATGATTTTTTGTACTGTTATGAATTTGATATAAATGTCGTAACAATTTTTTTATTGTTGTATAAAATATTTAAAAATTTAATTAGGCAACAACAATTAAAATTTGTTATAAACATAATAAGATATCGCAATGACTTTTTTTTATTATTAATTTGATAGGAATTAGCAATAACAATAAGTGTTGTTGTATAAAATATAGAAAAAATCTAATAAGTAATGACAGTTAAAAGTTGTTGCAAATGTAATGAAATATCGCAACAACTTTTTTTTCTTTTATTGTTGTCGATTTGATATAATTCACAACAACACTAAGTAACATTGCATAAAAATTAAAAAAAATCAATTAAACAACGATTATAAGAAGTCGTTGCAAATGTCACAAGACTTTGCAACGATTATCTTAGTTGTTGCAAATTTTGATTGCTAAAAGCTCATTTTCGAGTAGTTACAATCATTTGTTTTCTCTTTTCTTTTTCAGAAAAAAATTAATTTTTTTGTACCGTATTTTTTTTCATGCATATATTTTTATTTTAGTTAGACACATATACATGAGAAGCAAATTCATTTTTTTGTTTTTTAATACAAAGGAGCACATGCCTTGGGCTCTAACCACACCATTGTGATGCCAAAATAATTATATCCTCAATTAAAGCCTTCATCCAGAACAAATATCTTAATTTTACAAAAAACAACACCTCTTTCACATTCAATTTCTTTTTTCTTTTTTAAATCAAAGATCACCTTATTCCTTAATCGACCGAACGACCACAAAGCAGAAACACAGGATGCAAACCACCAATGTCTTGGTAAACAAGTAAATGGAGAATAAAACATTGACTTTAAGAAAGAATCAAAGATGGGTAGCACCAATTAGTATTCCACCACAGTATATGAAACCACACTAAAATTCATACATCCATTGACAAGAAAACAACACAGGACAATAGAACAACGATAGCTAAGCTTTCCTTCAAAGTTTCTTTTTTACTTTTCTTTTTTAACTTTCTTGCAACTTTTAATAAATTGAAGTGCACGAGATTCATATTTGAAGTGTACAAAACGTTTATTCACTATGCTAAATAAATAGACAATATGTACCTGGGCTAGGTAGGCTTTAGAGATAAATCTTGGCGTTGTACAATATGTATATATCATTGAACGAATAGCCAAGATTGTGTAGTGTGAAGTTTCCCACAACAAAATGTTTTTGTATTAGTTGTTGTTAATGAATTTTAATTATTGAATTTTTATTTTTAAGGTGATTGCATATCACTATATCTAACACAACCTTAAAAAAATTGATGTTATGAATTTTATTGTATTTTTGCATAAATAAATATATTTTTGATAAATTATTTTTAAGTTATTATATTATAAAAATTATGTTTCTTTTTTTAGAAAAATCCTCAAAATTATTATTTTTTTTGGTTTTCCTTACCTTAAAAAAAAGTCTTATGAAGTATTTAAAATCGACGTTTAATAGTAAAGATTGAAACTCATTGAAAAAAAAAATTTATTGTTCATCAACACAATAAAAAAAATCAAATGGTGTAATTAGTCTTTGTATACTTAAACGAAATTGCATATTTACGGATTGTTTAAATTTAATCCAATTTCTAATGACTTTTTTGTTGCCTTTTGTTGATTGGAGCATAGTGCTCGAGCATCATAAGATTCCAATGTGAAGCCCGACTAATCATCATCCGCTTTGAGAGAGAAGTGCACACTAAGTTTTATTTTTTTGGAGTGAAAGAAGTTTTCTTTCTTAGACTAAAAGCAGGATTTTATTTAATTAAAGCAAAAAGTTAAAGCAGTTCATACTAATTGATTGTGCCTTTGAACCACCAAACTTAGCTCACATTGAAATGTTATTGTAATTATTTTTGTCTGTATGTAAAAAACTTGATGTACCAAACACGGTACTTCTGTTTTTGAGCAATACCAAGAACGGTACTTAAATATATTCTCAAGAATATTTTTCTCTTCAGGAGTCAAATTGATGGAACCAAACTCCATAATAAAAATTTCATGTCCCAAATATAAATCATTAAGCTTCTACAACGTCTTCCATCATTTGCATTCCTCTGCTTTAAGGAATTGCTATTCCTATTGTGTTAATGGATTCAATTTTTCTTCCATATTGTTACGATATGGTTGTTGATTTTGATGATGAAATCTTAATTAATAAGACATGATATTTTTAGATAATTTTAAAATGTTTTAAATGAATATGTGGATTTTAATAGAAATGAATTGTGAGTAGCTTTGATAATTCTAGACACAATACAGTGCCATAATATGAAAACAATATAAATATTTATAGATTAAAATTTGATAAAAATTGTATAAGAATTTAGTAAAATGACAATGAAGTATGTTTTGTATTTAATGTGTTGATATGAATTTTTACACTAAATTTTTGTGTTTTACATGATAAATATACAAATTATATACACTGTTTGCTATATTTAATTTATAATGACAATTTTTAATTTAGTATAAATATATGGATTAACTATGTAATTTAGTAAAAAAAAAAAAAACTCATGGGATAATGTCTAAATAACACTCGAAACACGATTGCTTGAAGTTTGCGGGGAGAAAGATGATTTGATTGATCGATATTGCACTTGTAAAACGGGCTGCTTTGATGAAAAAAAAGGGGTTTCAGACTAACCCGGCTTTCCCACTAGCTTTATAATTTGTCAATGGAGAAAGAATTGGTTACTTTATCTAAGATCCAATCAAATGAAACTTCCATGCCTATCTCCATTTTGCATTCATATTGCAAGTAACGCCACTTCCTCCCAAAAAAGAAAAGAAATTAAAAGATGTAAGTGCATCATAACAAGCCTAACATGCTTCTACACAATATGAAACATGTTAAACAAATAAAATGCGGAAGCGATAGGATCTAACCTCCAGCCATTGCACTCTGTAACTCTGCTGTTGAAGCAATTGCCGAATCTGACAGTCTACTCTGTGTCGATCACAGACCTTCCAAATCTTCCAAGCACTCAAAACCTCACTAGATGGTGTTTGTGTGTTTTTAGGTTAACGTACTTGGGGACCGGAAGGAGCCCTCCTTAAATAGTAATGAGAGCGTGCTAATTATGGCAATAAAATCACGTTTTAACCATCATAAAATCGTGTTTTAATAGCCAAATATTGAGTTGAGATTCACCGTGAAATTATGGACCATATCCGGAATTGGTCAACCAAATATTTATTTCCATAAATGAGGAGATATACTAACATTCTCCCACTTGGTCCATATATTTCACTTATAGAAGAAACAAATCACATGAATCATGGCGACAGTTCCTCAAGTGGCGAGTATTATCTTCCATGTATTACTATGTAAAATGTTTCTAAATCAACCCATTTTTACTTAATGAATAAACCTTATGTTTATTCTCGGTCCAAACAACAAGGATATTTCTCAAATAAAACTTTAGTGTATACAAATCAAAATGAGAAACATCATATTATTAATAAGAGTTTCAATTACAATCAAAATGTGGGACCAAGTCCCATTCTCTCTACATGATCCTTAAATTTAAACGGTGGCATGCCCTTAGTCAAAGGATCAGCTAACATCAATTCAGTGCTAACGTGTTCAATGACCACTCTTTTATCTCTAACACGTTCTCTAATGGCTAAGTACTTAATGTCGATATGCTTACTTCGACTTCCACTCTTATTGTTCTTAGCCATGAATACCGCAGCTGAATTGTCACAATATATCCTCAATGGCTTAGATATGGAGTCAACAACTCTAAGCCCACCAATGAAACTCTTAAGCCATACACCATGTGAGGTAGCCTCAAAACAGGAAACGAACTCGGCCTCCATAGTGGAAGTGGCAGTCAGTGTCTGCTTAGCACTCTTCCATGAAACAGCTCCACCGGCAAGCATGAAGATGTAACCGGATGTTGATTTCTGGGTATCAACACAGCCAGCAAAGTCTGAGTCTGAGTAGCCAATCACCTCCAACTCATCAGTCCGTCTATACATAAGCATGTAATCTTTAGTGCCTTGAAAATATCTAAGCACCTTCTTCGCAGCTCTCCAGTGGTCCATCCCCGGGTCACTTTGGTATCTACCCAACACTCCCACAGCAAAAGCAATATCAGGCCTGGTACAGACCTGTGCATACATAATGCTTCCAACAGCTGAGGCATATGGAATGTTCTTCATCTGTTCCCGCTCAAGATCATTTTTCGGGCACTGGCTCAAATTGAACCTGTCACCCTTCACAATGGGAGCTGGGCTTGGTGAACAATCTTTTATTCTGAATCTTTCCAAGACTTTATTGATATAGGCTTCTTGTGACAGACCTAATATACCTCTATGTCTGTCTCTATGGATCTTAATGCCAATGACATAAGATGCATCGCCCATATCCTTCATATCAAAGTTCTCAGAAAGAAATTGTTTCACCTCACGTAGCATCCCCTTATCATTGGTTGCAAGCAGAATATCATCCACATATAGCACAAGGAAACAAATCTTGCTCCCACTGACCTTCTGGTATATGCATTGATCCATGATGTTCTCAACGAAACCAAATGAAGAGATGACTTCATGGAATTTTAGATACCATTGGCGGGAAGCTTGTTTCAACCCATATATGGATTTCTTGAGCTTACAGACCAAATGCTCACCATTACTAGAGGAAAAACCTTCAGGTTGTTTCATGTAAACCTCTTCCTCTAGATCACCATTGAGAAATGCCGTTTTCACATCCATTTGTTGCAACTCTAAGTCAAAATGTGCAACAAGCGCCATTATGATGCGAAGAGAATCTTTCTTAGATACAGGAGAGAAGGTCTCCTTGTAATCGATTCCCTCCTTTTGAGTGAATCCTTTGGCTACGAGTCTTGCCTTATAACGTTCAATGTTGCCTAATGAGTCAGTTTTGGTCTTAAAGACCCATTTACAGCCTATAGCCCTGGCCCCATTAGGCAACTCGACAAGATCCCATACTCCATTAGATGCCATCGAATCCATCTCATCCTTCATAGCATCGAACCAAAGTTTTGATTCTTTGCTGTTCATGGCTTGTGAAAACGTCTCTGGATCATTAACGGGCCCAATATTGAAATCATACTCTTGTAGATACACAATATAATCGCTAGGAATAGCTGTTTTCCTTTCCCTAGTAGACCTTCTTAATGTTGGTTCAACATTCTCCGAAGGATCATGTTGTTCAACTGGTTGCTCACTCAATTCTGGTGTATCCAGAGGAGCCTCGTCTACTGGTAAGTTATCAACTACTTGTGGATCTTCAACGATTGGTTGTTCAATGTCCAGTTGTACTGAAGGGACATTGTTCATGATAACCAATCCTTGACTCGAGGTAGAGGGTTGATCTCTCACAGAAACTAGGTCTTGAGATTGATCGCTCCCACTAACTAAGTCATTTTCAAGAAACTTGGCGTTCCTTGATTCCACAAATCTAGTGCTATGAGATGGACAATAGAATCTGTAGCCTTTGGACCGTTCGGCATATCCAATGAAATACCCACTTATGGTCCTAGGATCCAGTTTCTTTTCCTGTGGGTTGTAAACTCTTATCTCAGAAGGGCATCCCCAAACGCGCATATGACGCAAACTCGGTTTCCAACCTTTGAATAATTCAAAAGGCGTCTTTGGAACAGCCTTGGTTGGAACCCGGTTCAATATATACGCTGCCGTTTTAAGAGCTTCAATCCACAAGGACTTAGGCAACTTCGAGTTGCTAAGCATACTACGCACCATTTCCATCAAAGTTCGGTTCCTTCTTTCTGCAACACCATTCTGATCCGGTGAACCAGGCATGGTATATTGGGCAACAATCCCATTTTCTTGAAGGAACTTCGCAAATGGTCCAGGTGCTTATCCATCTTCAGTGTATCTACCGTAATACTCCCCACCTCTATCAGTTCTTACTATCTTTATGGGTTTTCCACATTGTTTCTCTACTTCAGCCTTAAAGACTTTAAAGGCATCTAATGCTTCGCTCTTGTTATGAAGTATGTAGAGATACATAAACCTCGAGTAATCATCAATAAAGGTGATGAAGTATTTCTGACCATATGCATCAATGTCTGGACAACATATGTCAGAATGTATGATCTCTAATATGGTTGAACTCCTATTGGCACCTTTCTTAGACTTGTTGGTTTGCTTACCCTTAATGCAATCCACACAAGTGTCGAAATCAGTAAAATCGAGAGTACTAAGTATTCCGTCATTTACCAATCTCTTAATTCTATTTATGGAGATATGACCTAATCTCCGGTGCCATAACGTAGAGGAGTCCTCATTCATAACACATCTTTTAGTACCAGTTTGAACATGCAAGGCGTTATGAGCAGTGTCATTTTGCAAATCAATAGAGAAAAGACCATCACATAAGGTACCATTCCCAACAATATCACACTTAAAATATATCAATACTGATTTATTTGAAAATTGAAAGGAATATCCATAAGGTACCAGCCTAGAAACAGAGATTAAATTTCTCGAAAAACTAGGAATATAAAAGGTCTTTTCCAATTGCAAAACAAAACCACTCCTAAGAACTAAAGTGCATGTTCCAACGCCTTCAACACGCGAGCGCATCTTGTTTCCTGAATAGATGCTCTCCTCATTTCCCACTGGCTTCCTTAGGTTTGTCATACCCTGTAAGGAAGTCGAAATGTGAATTGTAGATCCAGAATCAATCCACCATGTGTTATGATTAACCTCAACCATATTTGATTCAAAACAAACATATGAGAGTGGATTACCTTTCTTAACGAGCCACTGCTGAAGCTTGGCACAGTCCTTCTTCATGTGTCCCTTCTTTTTACAGAAGAAACACTTGGACTCTTTCTTAATATCAGCTTGGGCAGGGATTTTACCTTTTCCCTTGTTCTTGGCTCGATCCTTGGTCTTTCCTTGGCTTGCAAAAAATGCACTCTCACCCGATTCCATAAGCAGTCTTCCCTCCTCTTGAACACACATGGTCATCAATTCATTGATGGTCCACTTATCCTTATGTGTGTTATAGGATATCTTGAATGGTCCGTACTGCTTTGGTAGAGTGTTCAATATGTAGTGCACAAGAAAAGACTCAGACATCTCCACCTCTAGCTTCTTGAGTTGGGCCGCTATATCTCTCATGGTCATTATGTGCTCACGCACTCCTTTGACACTGGTGAGCCTCATCGATGAGAACTTCATTATCAGGGTGCTGGCCAACGCTTTGTCTGAAGTGACAAATTGATCATCTATGGCTTTCAGTAAGGTCCTAACGTTGGTATGCTGTTCGACTGAACCACGTATCCCAGCAGATATCTTTGTCTTAATATACATGACACTAAGGCGATTGGATCGCTCCCAACGTTCATGTAAAGCTACTTGAGCAGGAGTGCTGGTCTCAGTCAATACGGGCTCGTCTTTCCTTATAGCATAGTCTATATCCATGCACCCTAATTGGAGGAGAACTCTCTCCTTCCAAACCTTGTAGTTCTCTCCATCCAGCTCGGGAACTTCTAGGTTAATACTAGCCTGAGGAAACACTGCATATAGAAAATAAACATGCTTATGTATCTAGAATTTTTGAGGCAAACTTAATTATGTCTACCAATGTAAACATATTTTATTAATGAATCTCAGACATAAAACTTGCCTGTGGGCTAAAGTTCTAATTCTAATAGATTTATTTCATAATGATAAAACTATCAAATTATATCATTTCCTAATTCCTGTGGGTAAATTAAGAAACTAATTTGATATTTTATCCTAATTAGTTATAAAATTATAATAAAAATTCCTGTGGGATAAAATTTACTATAACCTTATAACTAATCACAATTTATGTCTAATATCATTATGTGATTTTACAAAATAATTTTACTTAATTAAGGTTGCTGTGGCTAAGCCCTAATTAAATAAACTATAAATCACTTAGACATATTGGTAAAATTCTAAGTTTATTCATATTTTAAAAATTGCAATTAACACAAGGCAATTTTAATTCCAAATAATATGAATAACTTAGCTACATGTGCTTTTAGTATAAAAAATAACAAAATTATACATATTCAAAATAAGCACATATGCACATTCAAAATCAAATTTTCATAATTTAATCATAATTTTATGATAATTTTCACAAAATTATTCAATTTAAAATTATAGCATTAATAAAAATTCCAAATTTATGAAAAATCCTCATAAAATCCAAATAATGAGAAGTTTTCATAATTATATTAATTTTGTGAAAATAATCTAATTATTCATAAAATTATGAAAATTACAGAATTGAAAATCTGATATAAAACTATCAAAAAATATAATTATTTGGCCTAAATTAAATAATTTAAATTTACTTAAATTAAATAAATCCTTAATGTCTAAAATAAACCAAATGACCCTTTTATTTAATCCATATGGCCCAAATAATCAACCAAAAGAGCCCAAAATAAATGGCCCAAAACTAACCAAATAAGGACCCAAACAGTGGCCCAAAACCCGAAGCCCAAAGGTTTTTTTTTTTTTTTTTTTTTTTTTTTTGCACAGTGTCACTGCACTGTACAACAGGCGGGCGCGTGAGACTCACGCGCCCGCATTATCTCTATCGGGCGCGTGAGACTCACGCGCCCGCATTTCCTCTCCTGTCGGGCGCGTGAGACTCACGCGCCCGCATTTTCTTCCCTTGTCGGGCGCGTGTGACTCACGCGCCCGAGGCTTCTTCTTCACCCGAATGGGTGTTTTGCAGAATTTTGGGTCTTTTGACCCGACCCGGCACAAAACCCTTCAAACAGTCTCGTTTTTCATGTATTTTTCATCCCTAGAGCTTTACAACAATAGATCTAAAGTATTTGAACCAAAATCACAGGAAAACAGAATGAGTTTTATGAAATCCGAGACTTAAAGTTTCAAAATATGGGTTTTTATGGCTTTTTTCTACAGATCTCTAGCAAGACAGAGGTTAAACTACGGCTCTGATGCCAAATGTAAGTGCATCATAACAAGCCTAACATGCTTCTACACAATATGAAACATGTTAAACAAATAAAATGCGGAAGCGATAGGATCTAACCTCCAGCCATTGCACTCTGTAACTCTGCTGTTGAAGCAATTGCCGAATCTGACAGTCTACTCTGTGTCGATCACAGACCTTCCAAATCTTCCAAGCACTCAAAACCTCACTAGATGGTGTTTGTGTGTTTTTAGGTTAACGTACTTGGGGACCGGAAGGAGCCCTCCTTAAATAGTAATGAGAGCGTGCTAATTATGGCAATAAAATCACGTTTTAACCATCATAAAATCGTGTTTTAATAGCCAAATATTGAGTTGAGATTCACCGTGAAATTATGGACCATATCCGGAATTGGTCAACCAAATATTTATTTCCATAAATGAGGAGATATACTAACAAAAGATTGATACAACCGTTACTATTTTGTAAATGTATATTTATTAATTTATTTCTATTTAGAATACTTTTAAGAAGAAAATTGATATGACTATTATTATATATTTTTCAACTATCTTGCAATGCTTCTCTTGTGGAGTGTGGACAAGTCAAAAGAAGAAAAGGGAAAAGAGAAAATTGTTATAGGATGCTTTTAAAAGTATATCAAAAAGAAAACTAGAGGGCCCAAATCAAAAGCTTTTAATTTGTTTGTTGTGAAGACCAAGGCTCTTCGACGACTGCCCTCTTAGAGTCTCGGTCGTGTGAACGAGTTTGGTTGTGGATTGCATTCTATTTAAGCAGTGCTTCAAACAGACTTCCTTAATCATCCTCCAATTTCATCAATTCCCACAGCCATGACCATGAGAAAATTCCATTTTCTTTCCTCAGCTTTATTGTTTATTCACTGTTTCTTGGTTAGCTACGCCATCAATGTGAGGAGCCTCATCACAGATCAACAAGCTCTTCTCGAATTTAAACATCGAATCGTTGATCCTCGCAACATCTTAGCCAACAATTGGACCACTACTTTTCATGTTTGCAACTGGGTTGGTGTCTCCTGCGCTATTAAACACAACAGAGTCAAGGCTTTGAATCTTTCCAATATGAGAGTTGCAGGAACTATCCCTCCACACATAGGAAATCTCTCGTTCCTAGTCTCTCTTGATTTGGGTGTCAACAATTTCCATGGAAATTTACCAAGAGAGTTGGGGAAATTGAATCACCTGAAGATCATCGAATTAAGTTCCAATTTCCTTAGTGGGGAAATTCCAACATGGTTTGGGAGATTAAATAAAGTTTTACATCTGAGTCTTCATAATAACAACTTAACAGGTACAATCCCTCGATCAATAGCTAATATGTCCAACTTGGAGATCTTGAACTTGAATTTCAATCAAATTCATGGATACATTCCACACGAGTTAAGTAATCTTCGAAATCTAAAGATACTTCGTCTGGCATGTAATCAACTTTCTGGATCCATTCCTTCAGCCATTTATAACATTTCCTCCTTACACATGATTTCTCTAGCATCCAATAATCTATCTGGTGGTTTACTTGATACATGTCACCATCTTCCTAATCTTGAGGCACTTTACTTGGCCGAAAATAGATTCAGTGGCAACATTCCAAAAAGTATTGGAAATTTAACGTGGCTCAGATTCCTAGACTTGGGCGACAATTATTTGAAAGGTAAGGGTGCTATTTATTTATTTATCACTCTTTACTCGAAGCAAAATTTGGGTGACAATTATTTAATTTATCATTTTATAATGATTCAGTGAATTTATACAGTTCAAAGTAAAACTTCCTGAAAATAGTTATACTTTAATCAAGACTCCAACAACGGTGTCATAATACTCCTTTAATTAATTAGTTATTGGTTTTTATTTGCCTTTATTTTATCAAAGCTGCTAAGAAATAAAAGAAAATAGTCAAAAGTAAAACGTATTTAATTAAAGATGAGCAAATAAGTAAAATAAAAAAGATTAATAAAAATGATCTAATATATTGTTAGTGAAGTTTTAGATTTTATAAATGAGTTTAATATAACAACACATAACATTTTAAAAAATATTAAAAAAATAAAAGCTTTCAAAATATAAATTATTATTCTATGTAAAAGTTAAATCATGTATTAAAATATTAACATAAATTAAAATTTTAAATTTTTTAAGTAATATTGAAGAATTCGGCCGAACAAAAAAATTAATAATTTTTCAAGAATATTACTTAATTGTACCGAACTAAACTTCTTGCTTTATTTAATGATTAAGTAAAGCCTAATATCAAAATGATTGTTTGAATTGCTCTTGGATTCAACGGAAAGATGCCAAATGGTATAAATAAATTTATAAATCTAAATATCTCTTGAGCACAAGTTAATATTTGTTGTGGACACCCTCTTTTATTCAAAACATGTTCTATTTGTTCAATTCTTGAACTTATAATATAAATTTGGTAGGAGAATGTAAAAGGGGATGGATGATTTTTTTTTAAGTTAATAGTTGAAATTTATGATAACATTGTTTTATTTAGAGTTAATCATGGGCCAAGTTAATCCATAACGGATTTTGGCAAAGTCTAAACAATGTGTTAATGACTCACATGACTATCTATGCTCCTCTTGATCTAATTTCTTAAGCTTTAGTTTTTATTTAAATCTTTCCATATTAATATATTCTATGCAATTTCATTCAGATTTTTTTTAAATTAAACAAAAATAGAAACATGATTTTTTTTAATTTAATCTTAAATGATTTCGCTTTTTCTTTTATTAGGGTTTTTTTTGGCCAAAGTTATTAGGGTTTAGGGTTTAGGCTTTAGTTTTTTTTTTTAATCTTTAGCATATTTTTTTAATATTTATACTATAATATTATATATTTATCTTCTTATAATTTAAATTATAGTATACATAAATATAAAAATACATATTATATAATTTCGATATGGTTAGCTGGCCTTTGACTTGGAATGCTAGATTCAATGTTTGGCATATCTTTTGAGCGGGCTTCAGAATGTTTTAAAATTCCTTTAACGGGTTAAATATTTTTACCCCATCCCATTTTACGAACTTAAAATCTTTTATTTTATTTTTGTTTTTTTTCCTTATCAAATTGAGTGCAAAGTTTGAGATAAAATTTTCTTGGATAGTTACTCTTTCATTAGGATCCAATGTTATCAATTTATTTTATAAAAAAAATGATACCAAATTTTTTATTTTAAGATTCAATTTTTATTTCTTTCAAACTGGAATGCAATATTATTTTTTTTATTTTATGCAATTGAAAATTGATGAAAAAAATGTCAATGCTCATTACCGCTAATCTCATTTATGATAATCACTAGTTTTTTCTTTTCATGAATATATCATATCATCCTTCCTTAACAATAATATGTTGTGGCATGATTTGTTCTGACAAAGTTAACAAACACTGCGCTGAAAGTCCTCGTCCAGTGATGTAATTAATTGCAGCAATAAGAAAACTAAAGTGATAATATATTCATTAGAAGTCTCGAAAATTTAACATTGTTCAAAGACATATGTCCTAATTCGATGGGTATGATTTCCTGGTTGCTCATATGTCATATTAATATATAAAATTGTTTTTCTTCTCGAACTTAAAAATTTAAGCTAATGAGGAATATAGAATTTAATTAACAAGTTTAATCCATAAATTTCATAAAAATCGATGCAAACAATTTCAATATGAATCGTAATTTCAATCAAATAATTTTTTTTTTATGTTCACAGGTGAGATTCCTCAAGAAATTGGAAATCTTAGGAACTTCGAATTATTTCGAGCCAGAAATACGAACCTTGTTGGTCCAATCCCAGCTTCCATTTTTAACATTTCTTCTTTGAAAATAATTGATCTCAACTTTAATAGTCTATCAGGTAATCTCATCACAAGCATTTCTTTGCTATTGTGTTTAAGTAGTTTACTTTAGTTCGCACAATTAAAATAGTTTATTTTAGAATTATAAAATAAATAATCATAAAATTAAAAAAAATGTTAAACAAAATAAGTGTTGTCAAAAAGGTTGAGAAATGTAATTTCGAATTCCCTTTGCAATTGAATTAGTTAAAAACAAAACAAAGGCTCAAAGGAATATGGTGGGCTGATTGGAGGGATCAGGTTCTTAGAATTTGAATCAAACCTAACATCAAAACGATTCCCCTAATTTGTGTTGCCCTCATTAACTAAGATGTGGCCTTACCGTAAGCTCCATGGAGCTTCCCAAGAACTTGTGATGTAGCATGGCGTTCTTCGCATGCCACATTACTATATAATTAATGGATAATTAAACGAACAATTTTAATAATCTTCTCTCTCTCTCTCTCTCTCTCTCTCTCTCTCTCTCTCTCTCTATATATATATATATATATATATATATATATATATATATATATTTCAGATCATTCTAATTAAAAAAAGTTGAAGTTGGTTCAGATTTGTAATGGTTAAAAGGCTTCATGCTTCTTCTTGCCTGCCCTATTAGCATATGTAAGCATTAGATCTACTTTAACTTGTAAAATAAAATCATGTAAAATAGAGGAAAGAAAACCAATTTATTTGTAGAATGATGCAAGCTTTTTTTTCTTTTTTTGCGGCCAAAGGAATGATCCCCACTTATTGCTTTTTTTTTTCTAGGTAACTTACCAGACATGACCTTTGCTTCAAGTCTTGAAGAAATTTACGTAGCGAACAATAAATTGAGCGGAAATATTCCTAACTCAATCTCCAATGCTTCTAAGCTTATACACCTCGCATTAATAAACAACTCATTCTCTGGCCTTATTCCGAATGAATTTGGCAAATTAAGGTTCCTTGAGGTGTTACGGCTTTGGTCCAACAATTTGACTATAGAAACTTCAAATGGTGAGTGTAACTTTTTCTCTTCCTTGGCAACTTGTCGGCATCTAAGAATTTTAGATCTATCATGGAACCCATTGAATGATATTCTTCCAACTTCTATCTCAAATCTCTCTACATCACTTCAATCTTTACATCTTATTGATTGCAAAATGAGAGGTAGCATTCCCTTGGAAATTGGTAGCTTAAGCAACCTTATAGAAATAGATCTTGACTCCAATGAATTCAATGGATCTATTCCAACAACAATTGGAAGGCTAAAAAATCTCCAACTTTTGAATCTTTCGGCAAATAAGTTACAAGGCTCCATCCCACATGATATTTGTGGTTTAAGGGGATTGTATCAATTATCACTAGGTGCTAATGAGCTGGATGGACCTTTACCAACTTGTTTGTGTGATTTGACTTCTCTGAGAAAGTTATACCTATATTCTAACAGATTGCATTCGACAATACCTTCAAGTTTTTGGAGCCTTAATTATATCTTAGAAGTAGACTTATCATCAAACTATCTTAGTGGTTCACTTCCACTTGAGATTGAAAATTTGAAGGTACTTACATATTTGAATTTGTCGAGGAATTTGTTATTAATGGATATTCCATTCACAATTGGAAGTCTTCTTGATCTACAAATTTTGGCTCTGTCTAGTAATAGTTTACAAGGTCCTCTTCCTAAATCAATGGGTGACTTGATTAGTTTGACAAGTTTGGATTTATCTAACAACAACATTTCTGGAGTCATTCCCAAATCTTTGGAAAATCTTTCCAATCTCAATTATTTTAATGTGTCTTTCAATAAATTGGAAGGGGAAATCCCAAATGGAGGGCCTTTCGTAAACTTCACGGCCAAATCATTCATGAAAAATTATGCACTCTGTGGTCCACCAAAACTACAAGTCCACCCTTGCAAGAATGGTATTTATCAGTCCAACAAGACCCTTCTGCATGCTTTGAGATATGTTTTGCCAACATTTGCTTCAATTATCATAGTTGTATCATTCATAATTGTCTACAAAAAAAGGCAGACCAAGAATATAATTTTGGCAATTGAGGAGGATTGTATTCCAAGAGAAAAGTGGAGACGAATTACATATCATCAACTATTGCAAGGGACTGATGGATTTAATAAAAACAACTTGCTTGGTTCAGGAAGTTTTGGCTTTGTATACAAAGGAATGCTTTCAGATGCAACAAATGTTGCAATAAAAGTTTTCAATTTGCAAATAGATGGATCATTTAGAAGTTTTGACGTTGAATGTGAAGTGATGAGCAATTTATGTCATCGCAATCTTGTCAAAGTCATTACTTGTTGTTCTACTATTGACTTCAAAGCCTTAGTGCTTGAATTCATGCCTAATGGAAGCCTTGAGAGATGGTTATATTCTTGCGATTATTTCCTGGATATTCTACAAAGAATCAACATAATAATTGATGTTGCATTGGCTTTAGAATACCTCCATTTGGGACATCCAAATCCAATAACTCATTGTGACTTAAAACCAAGTAATGTCTTACTAGATAAAGACATGGTTGCACATGTGGGAGATTTTCGGACTTGCTAAATTGTTGGGAGAGGAAGATTCCATCAAACAAACAATGACACTTGCCACCATTGGCTATATGGCACCAGGTGATATTTTGTTTCTTTTGTTTGTGTATTTAGAAATGTGTGTAGGTTAGCATTTTATACATGATTAATGTTGTTGACTTGGCATATTACCATTTTAATGATTCAATTATGTTTAAAATGCAGAATACGGATCAGCAGGAATTATTTCAGTAAAAACTGATGTCTATAGCTACGGTATCCTATTAATGGAAATTTTCACAAGAAAGAAGCCTACAGATGAAATGTTTGCTGGAGAAATGAGTATGAAGCATTGGATAAAAAGATCACTATCTAATGGAATAATTGGCATAGTGGATTCCAATTTATTGCATGAAGATGATGAATATTTTGTTATTAAAGCAAATTGTGTATCATCCATTATAGGATTAGCTTTGGATTGTTCAACTGAATCACCTGATGATAGGATGGATATGAAACACGTTATTTCCATGCTTAAGAATATTAAAATGAAGTTTCTGAACAACATGGCACGAGATTCATACAGTAAGTAATAGTATAATTTGTTTATGTTATATAGTTTAAGCTTAGTTAAAAGTACATAAAATGTTTATAACTTCCTTTTAAGACAACTTTCCTTTGAGCTTTCATGTATGTTTTTTGCAGATTAAAGGCAACTAGCAACTGCTATGATAATACGCATTTTGGCTCCATATTTAAATCAAGGTACATTTATCATTACATTTTAATCATAGATTTTCTTTTTCTTTTTCTTTTTGGATAACTAATTAAACAATTTCCATAGAGGTATTTCTGTTTGTGATTTCTTCTATAATTGTAACCCATGAAACTTCAGTGATATTTCATTAGAGTTCGTAAATGGGAAAGCGAAATTCCAAGGAAGCGCACATTCCAAATCTTAAAGTATAACGACCCTTTTTGTCTATTAGGAAAGAATATTAGAGTGCAAAAATCTATTAAGAATCCTAAGTTTATTGATTCATGTTATAATAAATATTATGCAAATTAAAGTTTGCTTCTTACATGAGATTTATAGGCTATATATATATCTTTGCTTACATGTCAGGTTAATTAGTTTATTTACCTTCATGCTAATGGTTTTGTAGTTGCTTGAGTTTTTGGAGGTGTCAATTTTTTTTTTATTATGAAGAACAAGTTGATCTTTAAACATTTAAGTGAATGACTAGAATTTTTTTCTTCACGTATATCTTTTCTAGCAAAGTTCTGACTCTCACCATCTTTTTTGTTTTGGCTAGAGAATGTATGTTTGTGGCTAAAATTCTTGCTTCCTAATCTTGTTGCTAATATTGCATGCAGAAAAACTACATTAAAATATTTGGTGCATTACTAATGGAGCTGTAATTAGAGTTGCTTTCAGAGCAGATTTTGCTGCAATCTACTAAGCTTGAAGAATTAATGCTTGCGAGTCGAGAATTATTATCAAAGTAATTAAGCATGTGGCTATAGTATTTAGCTTATCTTTAGAAAACTTCTATCTTTAGTGCTTTGTGTTGTTTCTGACATTGCGAAAATCTATCCATACGTGTGGTTATATTTTTTGATTTAATGAGTAGACAATTTTTCTGCTAAGCCATGACTTTATTGATATTAAAGGATGAATTATAGCAGGAAACAATATTAAAATAAACCCCCAACAAACATAAAACTCAAAAATCTCAAAAGAGAAATAACAAAAGAACTAGCACCTAACAACAGTTTAACCCGTTGGAATCCTCATTAAACAACAAATACTAGAGCAAGCAAATTACTACCATGCCATAAAATTCTCCACTTTGTTCACCCTAGCCATGCCAAAGCATCCCATCCCATTAAATTCTTTATAAATCTTCATAAACTTGACATCTCCAATCATAAACAACAAACTATCAATATCAACAAAAAATATGATTCAATCTCTAAGGTCTTATTCAGCCTTTCTAATTAGAACTTTGTTGTCATTCCTTGCAACTATCAGAAACGACTCCAAAATAAAATTATAGCAAAAAGTTCAGCGTCATTAGATGTTTAGACTCCAAAGGGACAAGAAAATAAAGCCACAAGCAGACTAACAAAATCCTTTATAACCTTTCCACACTGCTTCTCCAGGTTGACCTTTGGCAGAACCATCCACATTAGCTTTGAAGAAACCAACCTTAGGGTAAGACCAATAAACAGATGGCTTGGGCACTCTATTACTAGATATCGGAGCACAAGTTGACAGATCCACCCACCAAAAAGAACTGAGTTGTGCTAATTTATAAGCCAAAATGAAAATAGGATTTCATTCTTAAAATTCAAATTATCACAAGCTATCCAAATCTAGAGTTTAAAATTTTATAAACTTAAGATTTTGTCAAATTCAATACGAATTCATTTTGACTTATTCTTTTTAAAACTCTTTTTTTTTTCATTTGACTTCTTCTTCAATATTTAAAAATAATAATTATAAATAAATAAATAAAAGAAAAAAAATATAAACTTGGGCTTCTCACTAATCTAGGCTTTGGATCTTTTAAGGATGCAAATTAATAAGCTCAATAAGCCTACTAATTCCCATAAGCCTGAAAAGTTTGGTAAGTTCATTAAATCCAGACAAAATATGATATCTATAGGAAAATATTCACAGAAGCTTTTTCACCTAAAAATTTCCCCCCAAAAAAAAATCTACTCATTCATAATTATGTTGGAATTTCATTATCAGGGAATTTCTTTTTATCTCCAAGGTTTTTATTTCTTGTCAACGGACTATTATAGTTAAACTTCTTTTTTGTCATTGCTTTGACATTATTATTATTATTATTATTATTATTATTATTATTATTATTATTATTATTATTATTATTATTATTTGGTTTGAAAATAAATTTCAATCATTTAATATTGAAATTCCTTTTTGGATTTTTCGTCCACCTAGCTTATTCTTAATTTTCCAAAATTTTGTGATGGAAATGAATTTTATTTATCTCCAGGCTTTGTTGAATTTAAAAAATAATCATATAAATATATTTTTTCAATATTTTATTTTTTTTCCTACTTGATTATAGTTTGATTTATCATTATTTTTACTAAACTAAAATAAATATCTAACTATTCTAAAAATTAAGAAGTTAGATTTGAATGTATAACAACAAATAAGTAGACAAAAATTAAATTAAAAAAACCAATAACATAAATAATAGAAATTTAAAAAAAAAAACTGAAACGGAGAAATAGTAGAAAATTACCAATTTTAGGTTGGTCAACGGTCAATTTTCAGGTTAGGCACAGGCAATGAAACGAGTTGTGCTTAAGCAGGGCCGGGTCGGTCTAGACATGTGGATCTCTCTCTTTACCACGAAACTCTCTACGTTCCCTCTATAACATAAAACCAACCCCCACAAAAAAAACTCATATAAGCCTAGTGTTATAACTTATTTAGTTTTGGAAACTAATAACTAGACACAAATTATAAAGTTAACACGAATCATGCAAACCAAGGTTTGATCACTACCTATTCAAATTAAGGATAAAAATTGGTTTATGTCTCAAATTTAGAATTCAAAGATAGGATTACGTGTGAGGAAGGTGTTAGAATCTTTACAATGCTCATCCTAGAATGGTATTTAATTAATCTTATGCTATCTTTTAAAATGGTTTTGATTAAATGGGATCTTTAATTAAATATCCTTTATTTTATCTAAGTATGTAAATATTGAAAAATTTCTAAAAAAACTTTCCATCATTTTGATGGAATTTCTTAAGAATTTATTTTTACCTCAAGATTATCCAAGTAGTGCCGTTTGACTTTTTTGGAGAGGATCCATTGTCGAACTAAGTAAATTTCTTAAGAAAGGCCCTTAAATTAACTTTAATTTTTATTTCTTATCTTATGTTTCTTACATTTTATTTTATCTTTCTCTTATTCTTCTTAATTTTATTTCTCTCAAATTTTATTTATTTTAATTTATTGAGAAACCAATTTCAATTATTAATTTTAAAAATTTTCTTTAGGGCTTCCATCTTTCTGACAAAACTTAGAGAAAACTTCTCACATAGAGATTTTCAAATTTCAGCCATTCATGACTATTTGGAATCTCATCCTCAAAATAATCTTCATTTATTTTCAACTTATTATTAGTAATTTATTATTTTTTAAAATAAATATTGATTATTGATATTGAAAATTTTCATTAAATCTTCCAACATACTGGCTGTAGACACCTAATTTTGTCTAGATTTTACAAATTATTTTTACAAATTTAATACTTATTATTATTATTATTATTTTACTTATTTTAGTTTATTTTTATTTTTATTTCTTATTTCTTATTTCTTTTATTTTATTTGTTTTTCTTTTTATTTGGTTCCATCAGTATTGAATAGGGTTCAGTACCCCCATACCCGTCGGCCATTCACTCTCTCCTTCCTTCTTGACAACAGGGGGATTGGGGCCTCATCCCTCTCGGTTTGCCAGTCCCCATTCAACCAAAACACAACCACTGAAACACTCCAACAGAGACCATTCACCACTGCCTGCACCATTTGAAACCACCTGAAGACCATTCTCGGTCACCACCCAACCGAGACCCCTAGCCAGCCCCGTTCGGCCAACAGCTACTCACCACTGCCGACACTCCACTACCCGAAGCCCACCAGCCCTCAACCATTCAGCCCCAACACCATCGCATCACCACCATACCTAGCCCTAACCTAAAACCGAAACCCCAAAACCTCCCAAACCTAAACACCCACCTGCAAAAAAGAAACAAACTACAGCAACAACAAATCGCATCCAACATCAACAAACATCATCAACCAAAAAAAAAGGGAAAGATCTTTTCAGGGGGTTCAGATCTACGGGGTTAGGAGGCTTTTTAGGAGAAACGAAAGTCGGAATCGAGTTCAGGAGGTAGAGAGGAATCGGAAAAGGGGAAGCTTTTTCATTTTTGGCCACCGGCTACGGCGGCCGGCGGCGACGGACGATGGCCCAAGCAGCGGCCAAAAATCGCACCGCAGAGAGCCTTGCGAGGCTTTGTTTTTGTGGTGAAAAAGAGTAGAAAATGAGTTGAAAAAAAGGGTAGCTTTTATAGAAAAAAATTTTTTGGTGACCCGTGTGCGACCCGGGATCCGACCCGGGGTCCTCGCATCTAACCCGTGAAGGAGGTGACCCGCGCATTAGACAGACTTGGCTCGCGACCTACGTGTCGACCCGACTTGCACCAAGATCCGACCCGTGTTGGTCCACCTGATCCTGTGACGTTCCCGCCACTACATCTTATTATCTTATACGACTTAAATTTGATTTAGTTCATCAGTGTCATTCATTCCTTACCCTTAAGCTAAATATCTACTAGCTCATAAAAGTTAATTTACTTCCCATAAACATAATAATGATATATATAAATATCATTCCATTCCACAGGATCTTACACATCCTCTTAACTTACATTCCCGACATCTTATATATATAAATACTACTTGTACTATACCATAGCTGAATTACAATTTACTTTACATAAACATATAAGTATACCTTCTATGCTAACTGGAAGCGTATCTCGAAGGTACACTTCAATCCTTCAAAAGCAAGCTCCTCTAATCGGAGCAAGGTTCACTTTAGGTAATCTGTAGGAAAAATGGTCGTAAAAGGGTGAGTTTACGCTCAGTAACAAAATTATGTAAAAGAGCGTACTAAGCCTCTACATGCTTTTTTCCTACTTGGCTTTATAATGTCGTGTAAATCATTATAAGGCATGCATCATGTATATCTTTCATATATCGTCTGCAACCATGCATATTTCTTTCAAATGATATAAGCAAACATACTTTCTTTAAAACATGTATCATCGTCTTTCTTTAAAACATGATACTTCATAACTTGCTTTAAAACATACATCATATACTTCTTCAGAACATACATCTTATACTTTAAAATAGATGGAGACTATATACATTTATTCAAGCGATTGCATCATCATATAAATCATTTATACCCATTTATATGATTCTAATCACATAAATCATTTATACCTATTTATGTGACTTTAATCCTGTATTAGTACAGTGGTGCACCATGTAGAGGTTAGGGATTCTCTCCTGACTTTGGTAATCCACAGTGAACACTAGTCAGGTGTCACTTGTGGCCTTGAGGATCGGACTAGGGTTCCTCGCTTAACATAATAATACTGAGGACTTGATCAGAGTCTCTCAGCTAAATACATTGATGCATGATCATAATGTAGTCCATAGTCTCAAAACATTTATCATATACTTTTCCAAAAAACACTTTTGTGTTTAAACCAAATTTGGCTTTGAAATCTCTTTTCATACAGGACAGTCGACAGGTCTCATAGGGCAGTCGGCTACTGCTACATAACTTCATTTATCAAAATTATTTTTATTTCTAAAAATACATGGGGGGCAGTCGACTGGTCCATATAGCAGTCGACTGGTTTTCAAACAGAATGCTTCTTAAGAAATAGCAGTCGACTGGTCATATAGCAGTCTACTGTTTTTGAAACAAAATGCTTTTGAAAAATTAGCAGTCGACTGGTCTTATAGGCAGTCGGCTGGTTTTCAAATAGAATGCATTTTAGCAATTAGCAGTCGACTGGTTTGAAACAGAATGCTTCTGGGTAAATAGCAGTCGACTGGCTTACTTAGCAGTCTACTGGTTTATCTTGATTTTTTCAAAAACGGTGTTTTGGTTGTCTCTAGGCAGTCGACTTCCCTTTAAGGCAGTCGGCTGCTCCTAGCCTAATTGATATTAGGAGTAGAAACCGCATATGCATCTTTTCCTGCACAAAACAGCTGGTGCTTCTCTCCGAATCACACAAAAACATCATAAAATATGCGGACATAGCCGCCTTATGTCCGTTACATAATTTCCTTACCTCGATTCCTTTGAGAATGCAAAATCACTTGGTGTGTCAACCCTAGCTTTTCACTTCCTCAAATCCGAAATCATCATACAATTCAAATCTTTAAACAATCATCATACACACATCATATTAACTCAGTAAAACTCCAAACCATGAACGAGATTGAAAGAATTATCTTCTTCTCTTACCTTTGCTAGAGACCAAAATTTTAGATTTTGAGATCTCCTCCAATACTTGGATTCAATCCACCAAACTTTGGATATCACTTAGCCTAGTGACAAGGGTTGATTCTCGTTCAACAAACTTATTGAATTGATGGGAAATTGAGGTGGTTTGTCAAGGTAGCTTGGAATGGAAGACTTGGAAAAATGGAGGAAACGATGGAAAGGGCTGGAAGGAGCTACCGTGGGTGGTGAAGAAAAGATGATGACTATGCATGTTTGCATTTAATGCATGCTTTATCCCATCATCTCAGCCATAATCTTCCCCTTGACCCTTTGACCCATTTGACCATCAATTAATTCTCCTTCTCCTCTCTTCCTATGACTCATCCATTTAATTACCAATCAAATTCTGATTTAATTTCTTTTCTCCTACTCAATTTATTTTCTTGATATCAACATTAATTATTTAACTAATTGACTTTCAACTTTCTTATTTATTCCATATTCCATACATCATTCATACATCATTTATACATCAAACTTCATATTCATTTAATCATTTCATACTGTAATACTTTACAAATATGGAGGAATTACATGAAAATCAGGGATTTCATATCCTCCTCACCTTAGAAAATTTGGTCCTCCAAATTTGGATTAGCTTATTAAGTAAACAACTCCGGATACTTTTCCTTCATTAAGCTTTCTAGCTCCCATGTAGCTTCTTCCGTCGTATGGTATTGCCAAAGAACTTTCACTAAAGGGATCGTCTTAGACCTCAAAACTTTCTCTTTTCTGTCCAAAATCCGAATCGGCTTCTCTACGTAACTAATATCTTCCCTTATCTCCAAGGGCTCATACTCAATAACATGAGACGGATTCGGATTATACTTCCGAAGCATCGATACATGAAACACATTATGCACTCCCGATAGCTCCGGAGGTAATGCCAATCTATAGGCAACATCACCAACGCGATTTAAGACCTTAAATGGACTGATGTAGTGAGGACTCAGCTTACCTCGTCGGCCAAATCTCATGATCCCTTTGGATGGAGAAACTTTCAAAAACACAAAATCTCCAACCATAAACTTAAGTGGTCTCTGTTGAGCATCAGCATAGCTCTTTTGTCGACTTTAAGCTGTCTTAAGCCTTTGGCAAATCATCTTAACATCCTCAGATGCTTGCTCGACTAAAAGCCAACAACTTATGTTCGCCCACTTCTTCCCACCCAATCGGAGATCGACACCTTCTTCCATACAAAGCTTCATATGGTGCCATCCTGATACTTGCATGATAACTATTATTATATGCAAACTCAGCCAATGGCAGATAGTCATCCCAGGAGCCTTTAAAATCCATAGCACAAGCTCTTAACATATCCTCGAGCGTCTGAATCGTGCGATCGGACTGTCCATCAGTCTACGGATGAAAAGCTGTGCTGAAATTTAACTTAGATCCCATGGCTTCTTGAAAATGCTCCCAAAAGTGAGAGGTAAACCTGAAATCTCTATCCGATGTGATGCTCACTGGAACACCGTGTAGTCTTACAATTTCTCTTACATATATATCTGCCAAAGCACTAAGCGTATCCGTAGACTTCATAGGTAGGAAGTGAGCTGACTTCGTTAGCCTATCGACGATCACCCAAACACCATCATGATTCCTCTTGGTTCTGGGCAATCCTATAACGAAATCCATCGTAATGTGCTCTCATTCCACATAGGTATAAGTAGAGGATGCAATAATCCTGCTGGCTTTTGATGCTCCACCTTAACCTGTTGACATGTGAGACATTTCGCTACAAAATCAGCTATGTCTCTCTTCATGCCATTCCACCAATACACTTTACGAAGATTATGATACATCTTCGTATTTCCTGGATGCAACGTGTACTTAGTGGCATGTGCTTCTGTCAAAATTCATTTCTTCACTTCATCATCATTAAGAACACATATACGACTTCTAAACCTCAAAATCTCATCATTATCCAGACTGAACTCTAAGGTCATACTTGACTGAATCTGATTCATAGCCTCCATACATTGATTATCTTCCCTTTGAGCAATCCGAATTCTTTCTATCAAGTCTGGCTCAATTCTCAAGCTAGCCATCATTCCAATTTGCTCATTAAGCATAACATTAAGGTTGAGGCTTGCAACTTGTTCTAGCAACTCATATGCTCTTATCATCATGTAAGACACCGTACCTACATACTTCTGGCTCAGAGCATCTGCCACCACATTAGTTTTCCCTAGGTGGTATAAGATCTCACAATCATAGTCCTTCAGAAGCTCGAGCCATCTTTTTTGCCTCACGTTCAACTCTCTTTGAGAGAACAAATATTTCAGACTTTTGTGATCCATAAAAATCTAAAATCTCTCACCATACAAGTAATGCCTCCATATCTTCAGAGCAAATACTACTGCAGCTAACTCCAAATCATGAGTGGGGTAGTTCTTCTCATGGTCCTTTAATTGTCAAGAACCATATGCTACTACCTTACCATGCTGCATTAGTATATATCCTAAACCTTGCCCTGAGGCATCACTATATACTACAAATCCACCAGAACCACTAGGGATGGTGAGGATCGGTGCAGTCATCAACCTACGCTTCAACTCTTGGAAGCTACACTCACAGGCTTCACTCCACTCATACTTTACCTCTTTGTGCGTCAAGCACATCAATGGAGCAGCTAACTTTGAGAAACCCTCCACAAACTTTCGATAATAGCCAGCTAAACCCTAGAAACTCCTAATCTCCATCACAGTCTTCGGTCTCTCCCATTTAACCACTGCTTCTATCTTCGATGGATCAACCGAAACTCCATCTTTACTGATTACATGATCTAAAAAGGAGATTTGGTTCAACCAGAAATCACACTTACTTAGCATGGCATACAATCCTCGATCCTTGAGGATTTTCAAAACTATCCTTAAGTGCTGCTCATGCTCTTCCCAAGACCTCGAGTACACCAAGATGTCATCGATGAAGACAATAACAAACTGTCTAAGTACTGCTTGAACACATCATTCATCAATTTCATGAAGGCTGCGGGTGCATTGGTCAGACCAAACGGCATCACTAGAAACTCATAGTGACCATACCATGTCCTGAATGCAGTCTTAGGGATATCTTCACCTCGGATCTTCAACTGATGATATCCCGACCTCAAGTCTATCTTAGAAAAGACTTGTGCTCTCTTGAGCTGATCAAAGAGGTCATCTATCCTGGGAAGAGGGTACTTGTTCTTGTTGGTCACCTTATTCAGCAATCTGTAATCTATACACAGCCTCATGCTGCCATCCTTCTTCCAGACAAATAGCACAAGAGCACCCCAAGGGGATGCGCTGGGTCGTATAAATCCCTTGTCTAATAACTCCTGAAGCTACTTCTTCAGCTCTTCCAATTCCACTAACGCCATCTGATAGGGAGATCTCGAAATGGGTTCAGTCCCCGGCACCAAATCGATAGTGAACTCCACTTCCCTATCTGGAGGAAGTCCTGGAAGATCATCCAGAAACACTTTTGGAAAATCCTTGACTACAGGAATTTCATAAAGTTCTGGACGTTTCTTGTCTACATCCTTCACATACGAAATAAATCCTTCACATCACCATACATACTTTTCATTACTTTCTTTTGCAATTTAATCACATAATAAACATGCTTTAACATAAATCTCTTGCAAAATTTATAACATAGCTAACGGGTGATGAGAAGGCTACACTCTTAGCATAACAATCTAATATGACATGATTCTTAGCTAACCAATCCATACCCAAAATAACATCAAATCCATAAATATTTAGTAGGATTAGGTCAGCTATGGATTTTCTTTCTCCTACCCGTAGCTTACAGTTTCTATACACTAGTTCTATCATTTGTGATTCCTTAAATGGTGTGCTTATTTGTAACAAGTGTCCTAAAGGTTCAAGCTCAACAGGTAATTTCATGGCAATCTTAGGGGACACAAATGAATGCGTAGAGCCTGGATCAAACAATGCAGTGACACTTATATCAAAGAGGTAAATCTTACCTTTGATCACTTTGGACAAGGCATCAGCAGACTCTTCATCGATGGCAAACACTCATCCTTGGGTCACAGCTTTCTTTCCCTTCTCGGTAGCAGTGGCCTTAGGCTATGGTTGCGGGGTCTTATCAGATTCCTCGGGCACCCTCGGGTTCTTCTTAGGGCAATCCCTAATCATGTGTCCCTGCTCACCACATCTGAAACATGCGCTACTTGCCAACCAGCATTGCTGCAATCCGTGAAGCTTCCCGCATTGCTCACATCTTTGCATCGTGCTCTTCGGTGAGCCAGCGGTACTTCCAGCTGGGTATCGAGATCTCTCATCACTTATCTTGATCTCGGTAGCTCTAGGAGTTCCTGAATCATCATCATCATAACTCCAAATTTAATGCATTTCCATATAACCATATAATTGAAATAGAGATTATTTTCTCTTAATTCATTTACTTACCTATAGAAACTCCTTCAGATCGTCTACTTCTCCTATATGGATACCTATCACTCGGGGCCTTCTCATCCGACTTCCGCTTCATCGGCTCCTTACCTTTGCCCTTCGCTCGGAAGTCAGCATGATGAAGGTCATAGTCCTGCTCACACAACTGAGCCTTATAGATCGCCTTTCCATAAGTGGTGATATCCATCAGATACAACTTAGATCTAATAAGGGACTTCAATCCCTTTATAAACCGGTAGATCTTGTGTCCTTCATCTCTTAGGACCTCTGGATCAAACCTACTCAAGGTAATGAACTTGGATTCATACTGGTTCACCGTCATCGTACCTTGAGTCAAACTTAGAAACTCAATCTTCAGTCTATTCTGATTCATGCATGGGATGTACTGCTCATTAAAAACTTCCACAAATCTATCCGACGTAACCTCATCATATCGGGCCTCTAACACGGTCCGAGTGACTTGCCACCAATATTCAGCATCATCTATCAACAAATAAGCGGCCAAGCCTACCTTCTCCCTTTCGGAGCAGGTCATGTACTTAAAAGATTTCACGACTGCCTTTATCCAGTTCTCTGCGGTCAGCAGATCTCTTTCCCCCTTAAACTTGGGTGGATCTAACTTCTTAATCTTTTATCAAAGACACACTACAATATGCCTTGGGATCCCGCCTTTCACTAGCTGGGACTAGTGGGGGTACTTCTGTAGGAAGAACAACAGGTGTAGCTGTCGAGGTACTTGTGGCCACATTTGGGAAGTTCGACATAAACTGTGTGAACATCGTGGCCATATTCTCCATATGCTTCTCCATTTTTGCCAGCCTTGTATTCGGGCTATGCGGTAGAGATGAAGAGGGAGACTGTACCGGGGGCTGTTCTTCACGACCCCGTCCTCTTCCTCTACTTGTGCCTCTTCTACGTGAGCTCATGCTGTAAATATAAACATCATTGAGCTTTTTAGTATAACTATAAACCGTTATACTATGCATTTGTATTCAGACAAATACAGTACAATTGGGGATATACTCTATTTCTAGATTTTTGACACTGATAACTACCAATCGAATTGCTCTGATACCAATCTGTGATGTCCCCGCCACTACAACTTATTATCTTATATGACTTAAATCTGATTTAGTTCATCAGTGTCATTCATTCCTTACCCTTAAGCTAAATATCTACTAGCTCATAAAAGTTAATTTACTTCCCATAAACATAATAATGATATATATAAATATCATTCCATTCCACAAGATCTTACACATCCTCTTAACTTACATCCCCGATATCTTATATACATAAATACTACTTGTAATGTACCATAGCTGAATTACAATTTACTTTACATAAACACATAAGTATACCTTCTATGCTAACTGGAAGCGTATCTCGAAGGTACACTTTAATCCTTCAAAAGCAAGCTCCTCTAATCGGAGCGAGGTTCACTTCAGGTAATCTGTAAAAAAAATGGTCGTAAAAGGGTGAGTTTACGCTCAGTAAGAAAATTATGTAAAAGAGCGTACCATGCCTCTACATGTATTTTTCCTACTTGGCTTTATAATGTCGTGTAAATCATTATAAGGCATGCATCATGTATATCTTTCATATATCGTTTGCAACCATGCATATTTCTTTCAAATGATATAAGCAAACATACTTTCTTTAAAACATGTATCATCGTCTTTCTTTAAAACATGATACTTCATAACTTGCTTTAAAACATACATCATATACTTCTTCAGAACATACATCTTATACTTTAAAATAGATGGAGACTATGTACCTTTATTCAAGCGATTGCATCATCATATAAATCATGTATACCCATTTATATGATTCTAATCACATAAATCATTTATACCCATTTATGTGACTTTAATCCTGTATTAGTACAGGGGTGCACCATGTAGAGCTCAGGGATTCTCTCTTGCCTTTGGTAATCCACAATGAACACTAGTCAGGTGTCACTTGTGGCCTTGAGGACTGAACTAGGGTTCCTCGCTTAACGTAATAATACTGAGGACTTGATCAGAGTCTCTCAGCTAAATACAGGGATGCATGATCATAATGTAGTCCATAGTCTCAAAACATTTATCATATACTTTTTCAGAAAACACTTTTGTGTTTAAACCAAATTTGGCTTTGAAATCTCTTTTCATACAAGGCAGTTGGCTGCTGCTTTATAACTTCATTTATCGAAATTATTTTTATTTCTAAAAATACATGGGGGCAGTCGATTGGTCCATATAGCAGTCGACTGGTTTTCAAACAGAATGCTTTTTAAGAAATAGCAGTCAACTGGTCATATAGCAGTCAACTGTTTTTGAAACAGAATGCTTCTAGAAATTAGCAGTCGACTGGTCTTATAGGCAGTCGGCTAGTTTTCAAACAGAATGCATTTTAGCAATTAGCGGTCAACTGTCTCATATAGCAGTCGACTGGTTTGAAACAGAATGCTTCTGGGTAAATAGCAGTCGACTGGCTTACTTAGCAGTCGACTGGTTTATCTCGATTTTTTTGAAAACAGCGTTTTGGTTGTCTCTAGGCAGTCGACTTCCCTTTAAGGTAGTCGGCTGCTCCTAGCCTAATTGGTACTAGGAGTAGAAACCGAATATGCATCTTTTCCTGCACAAAACAGTTGGTGCTTCTCTCCAAATCACACAAAAACATCATAAAATATGCGGACATAGCCGCCTTACGTCCGTTACATAATTTTCTTACCTCAATTCCTTCGAGAACGCAAAATCACTTGGTGCGTCAACCCTAGCTTTTCACTTCCTCAAATCTGAAATCATCATACAATTCAAATCTTTAAACAATCATCATACACACATCATATCAACTCAGTACAACTCCAAACCATGAACGAAATTGAAAGAATCATCTTCTTCTCTTACCTTTGCTAGAGACCAAAATTTCAGATTTTGAAATCTCCTCCAATACTTGGATTCAATCCACCAAACTTTGGATATCACTTAGTCTAGTGACAAGGGTCGATTCTCGTTCAACAAACTTATTGAATCAATGGGAAATTGAGGTGGTTTGTCAAGGTAGCTTGGAATGGAAAACTTGAAAAAATGGAGGAAACGATGGAGAGGGCTGGAAGGAGCTGCCGTGGGGGTGAAGAAAAGATGATGACTATGCATGTTTGCATTTAATGCATGCTTTATCCCATCATCTCAGCCATAATCTTCCCCTTGACCCTTTGACCCATTTGACCATCAATTAATTCTCCTTCTCCTCTCTTCCCATGACCCATCCATTTAATTACCAATCAAATTTTGATTTAATTTCTTTTCTCCTACTTAATTTATTTTCCTGATATCAACGTTAATTATTTAACTAATTGACTTTCAACTTTCTTATTTATTCCATATTCCATACATCATTTATACATCAAACTATATATTCATTTAATCATTTCAGACTGTAATACTTTACAAACATGGAGGAATTACATGGAAATCGAGGATTTCACATATCCGGCCCTTCCGTGTCCTGCTTCGGCCCAGCAACTTCAGCCCATTCCAACTGCCGTTTGGGCCTGATTTTTGGGCTCCTTGTGGAAGGTTTTCTGTGGGTCCAAGCCCAAATCTGTTTGGGTGTACATTTCTTTCTCATTTATTTATGTATCTATTTGTTAAATAATTTATCTTGTGAGTTTTTAATATACTTTCCTGATAGAAAATATGCATTTAAAAAAAGAATAATAAAAATTTATTACTAAGCAAATTTCTAGGTTGCAAAAATGTGTTATAAAAAATATTAATTTCAAAATAAATGAAATCTCCGATGATGGGATGTTACGGAAGTCACAAGTAGTGATTCCTAACTGATCCCTAGGTGAGAAGAGTCATATTAAATGTTGCCAAAAGTATTGGAATATTTAGTATGATTTTTCAATAATTTAACTTTTTGTTAAACTTAAAAATAAATAATTTTTAAAAAATAAAATAGAAAAAGAAAAATAATAATAAAATCTAAATTTAATTGAATAAATTGTCCAATGATGGGATGTTACGGAAGTCACAAGTAGTGATTCCTAACTGATCCCTAGGTGAGAGAAATCTGTCTAAATGTTACCAAAAGTATTGAAATATTTAGTATGATTTTTCAATAATTTAAATTTTTATTAAAAAAAGAAAATGAATAAGTTTTTCAAAAAAAAAAACAAAGAAATATAAATAAATCAACAAATAAATAATGAAATTTAAAATTAAAAATTCATTTGCATCATATATATTTGTTTGCATCATATGCATTCATTTAATTTCCAAAAAAACGTGAATCTAACGAGGACGAGATTTTATAGAAGTCACAAGTAGTGATTCTTAAGAAATCTCTAGGTGAGGAAAATTATTTCAAATATTACGAAAAGTATTGGAGTATTTGGTTTAATTTTTCAATAAAAGAGGTTCATGTTTATTTTTAAAAATGAGATTTTTTAAAATATATAATAATTTTTATTTAATTATACAAAAAATGTGAATCTTCCGAGGATGAGATTCTATAGAAGTCACAAGTAGTGATTCTTAAGAAATCTCTAGGTGAGGAAAATTACTTCAAATATTACCAAAAGTATTGGAGTATTTGATTTAATTTTTCAATACAAAAAAATTCACATTCAATTTCAAAGAAAATAAAATTTAACCTTTTAAAATAAAACAAAATAATTTTTACAAATAAAAAATGACTTTCAATAAAAAGAATACAATTGATTGTAATAAAGTAGAAATTATTTTTAAATATTAAATTAAGACTATTTTATTAAAACAAAAAGGATAACACTTGACTAAGATGGTACCGTTTTTTAAACGGGCGTCGTGGGGGTGCTAATCCTTCCCCACGCGTAACCGTACTCCCGGACCCGATTTTGTTTTTGCAGACCAAAAATTGTCTTTTTAATAAAACTTAATTAATTTTGAGATTTTGTTAAAAAGATAAATATTTTAGGTGACCAATCACACCTAGACAAAAAAGATTGGTGGCGACTCCCTTTGTTTTTAAATGTTTTCAAAATCGTCGAGCGCGAAGCCGTTACGATAGCTTGGTGACTCCACTGGAAAACTTTTTGATAGTCAAGTCATTTATTAGTCATGTGTTATCCTAAGTTTTAATTTAATGGTCTTAAACTAATATTTAAATTTAATTTCTTTAATTTTAAATAATTTGTTGCATTTGTGTTATAGTTATTACGTTTATTTTACTGCATTATTTATTTTGTATATATTATTCTTAATAAATTATTGGGGCATGTAGGATAAGGGTTATAGTGTGATGAATGTTTAATGTGTTCCCTCATACACACACTTGCACTTGCATTTCATAACATGAGCCCTATACTCGGGTTTCGTCCTTCTTAGGAGAGAGTAGAGTACCTTTGCTCTCGTGAGGTAATAACCTCCGCAATGGCAAGCCAAATACTTCCACTTAAATTAAATCTTATTAGTCCAGTGTGGATGACAATAAGGTATAATTTGAGAACCTTTAGATCTTTATATCCCAGCCCAGTATATGGAAAAACCAAAGAAGCCAGTCTCAAGTGGAAGCCATGCTCAAATTTTGTAGAGATTATCACAAAATTAAGACATAAGAGGGAACATATTTAACCCCTTTTCTCATATCTATAATAAATGTACTATCGATTTTGGTTTGAATTGTATATAACTTAAGTCTTTGATTTTTTTTAAGGAATTTTTGTAAAATAAAAATGAAAAAAATATATATTTTCTTTCAAAAAAATCTTGTCAAAAAAGAAATCCACTTATTTTTAAAAAAATAAAGATGTGTGAAAAAAACAATAGAACAAATGTGTAATTTTTATTTTAAAAATACAAATAATTCTTCATCCTTTTTTTTTAAAAAGGGGGAATTTTTTATTTTTTATTCTTTTGAAAATAGGTTCATAAAAATTAGAACTAATAAAAATGCGTTCTCCAAAGCAAGAAGAATAAAAAGAGGTTTATGTATTTTTGATTACAAGATGTTTTTATATGTACAAAAGCAAAAAAATTTTTAATTTCTTTCATTTTTTTCTTTAAAAGAAAAATATGAAATGATAAAAAAAACACATAAACTTTTCTTTTTATAATAAAAAAATGAAATAATTTGTTAAAAAAATGGTTAAGAAAAATAAGATTTTTATCTCTTTCACTAAAAATAATAAGAAGACATTCAATTAAGTTTTTTTTATTAAAAGTTTCTTTATTCTTTATTATTCTTGGAAAAATTCCTTAAGATAAAGGCATAAAAAAGAAAAGCAAAAGGGTTTGAGTAGGAAATTAATTAATCTCTCTTGGAAAAAGAGTTAGAATAAAATGAGAGAATAAATAAAAAAATTAAATTACTTTTCTTTTTTTCTTTATTTTTGAAGTCGAAATAAATATTAAAAAAAAGAAGATAAATAATTGACTTTCCTATATAGAATTTTCAAAGAATAAGTTGATATGCAAAAATAAAAAACTATCTTTCTCTTTTTTTTGGGGGGGTTGTATAGGAATTTTAAATGAGAGTCTAAAATTGCTAAAAAAAAGAGGGGTTTTAAAAAATGTTTTTCTTTCCTTTTCTTGATTATCTCATTGCAAAACACTTGGTTGAATAATAAAAAAGGATGTCAACAAAATTATCCTTGAATTTATTGGGAAAGAATTTAAAGAATAATTTGATCCAGAATAAAGATGAAATAAAAAAATAAAAAAATAATTTTTGAAAAAAAAATGTAGTAGGACACATGAAAATTTTTGGAAAAATAGAAAATTTTTTTTAAAAAAAATTTTTGTTTGGTGATAAAAGAAAAATGATTTTTAGAAAAATTGAGAAAAATGTTCAGGTTTAGTTAGGAATTCCATCTTCCTTGCATTTTGGATTAAGGAATAATAAGATTAGTGTCTAGGTATTGGGAATACAAATATTCGTTTTTCTCAAGCATGTTAGCGACATATATCATTTTAATTCATTTCATCATCATTGTGTCTATATATGTTGATAGTCATGTCATTTGCATTTTAGAGTCATGTAATTTAGGTGATTTTTTTAAAAAAAAAAGAAAAGAAAAGAACACAATCTTCGTTTTATTCGCATTTAGCATATATTCCATTTCATGCAAATATGTTTCGTAATTCATCCCATTCTATCATATCTCATGCATTTTACACCACATTTCAAAATGGAAGAAATTCTTTCTGTTTTTAATGAAAAAGGAAACTTTTTGGAATATTCTGTGGGGCATAAAATGATTCTTTGATATTTTAACTTGTCATTTCTACATGTTTCAGATTTGATTTTCCAAGTTGATATGTAAAGTTGTCAAACAAGAGGGAATTTTCAAAAAAAAATTTTGTGTATTTTACTTTGCTATGTCATTAATTGTTGTAAAAGATTTTTTGAAAATATAGTAGAAAATTTTTCATGTACATTTTTTATTTTGATTTGTTATTGTATTTGATATATATAAATGGCATTGATTGATTCTTTTTGTAAAGAAATCAAATTTTTTAAATATATATATATATATATATATATATAATGATTCAAATAAAAACTCACATGACTAAACCAAATGATCAAAGAAGTTGAACAAAATGACAAAATAAAGATAGATTGAAGAGAGTTTTGAAAAATTGGTGATCATTATCAGAAAAATTCATCCCATCAACTATCTTCTCCAATTGTTTCCATGCCCTAAATCTCTTATAAAGCCTTCATGCATTTGAGGAGGATAAGTGCAAACTTCATGATCCATGTTTACCAGGTCACAATATGCCATCAAAGTGTAATGACCTTTACCTAGGCAATGAACAATGAAACGATCAATTTGATAAAATTCATTTTTGGATTCCTTGAATAATCAAGCATAACACTCTTTTAAATTTGAATTTTGGTAATTTGATATGTGTCAAAATTATGCTAGAGATTCATACTTGTCAATATTACCTAAATTTGTTTGAGAAACCACAGACCATGAAATTCCTTGAGCAACTTCTTAATCTCTGATTCATTCTTGTGAGACAAACCAAAATTGAGGAAGACGAAGTACCACACCCTTAAATTGCCCAAATAATGCAGTACCTTTTTCCTCTCTCAGTGGAAATACCATGAGCAACCTGAAGCTAAATGAGCCAATTCCAACAGTTTTCATTAGCTTGTGGGCATTTACCATATTAGAGAAGTCAAATGGAGTGTCATGTAGCAATGTTTTGTTGCTGCATGAGTTGTAAAAAAACCGTAAAAAAAGAAAAAAAGAAAAAAAATAGAAAAAATTAAAAAAAAAAAGAAAAAGAAAAATTGATTGTGACATCATGCACTCAAGATATTCGAATCATTCCAAAGAACAAAAAAAAAAGAGAGAGAGAAGAAGATATCGAAATATGAAAATATCCAAGAAAGTCAATCCAAAAAAAAAAACGAAAGATAAAATGTTTGACCTTTTTGACTCAAGGAAATTTTCGTCAATTTAAGTGACCATGTCTGAAATGACCAATGGCCATCTTTCATCATCCTTTTCACAAATCTAAAATTTATCCATTTGCTACCCTCTTTGAGTCTTATAAATTCTTTCTAATTAAACCTTAACCAAGGATCATCCTCCACATTGGGGGGCACATATAGAAAAAAACCTTTTCCAAGAGTATGAATGGACAGCCCTAATTGTAGATTGAAAAGGTTTATCATATTGAGAGGCAAACACGAGATGAATTAGCTTTACAAAATTTTGGTGTCAGTCCATTTAAAGTGAAAAATGCAAAAAAAAAGGGAGGAAAAAAGAAATTGCAAAAAAAAAAAGAAAAAGAAAAAAAAAGAAGATGAAATGAAGAAGTGGCGGGATAAGAGATAAAGGAATAAATGACTTGAATAAGTTTTCACATTATTCTAAATGATCCTTGGTTGATCACCCTTAAACATATTTTTGGGCCTTATTATCCATTCTTTCAGAACCCCGAAACCTGACCTACATTACGTACCTTGAAAAGTCTATTTCGATCAAACGTGGATACTTAAACTGAAGAGATTTTTCCTTGATGAATCATCATAACCAATTAGACACTTAGCTCATTCTCAACCAAGATTATCCTTCAAGAATCTTCACAGTCAATTTTGGATGAATTTTGAATTCTTAAGCGCATGATGGAACAATTACAAAAAAAAAAAAGCAAAAAAAAAAGGGAAAAGAATGAGGCTTTAGGGTGAAAGCCCCAAAAAGGGGCAGTCTAGAGCCAGAACGAAAATATTTGTGAGGTCATTCACGATGCTGGCAAGGTCAAAAAAGAAGTGACATTATGAAATAATTTCGATGATACCCATAAGCATCCATGTCCACTTTGATGATCCATTGAAGGGATTGATATAGAATTTTAAACCTTCTCTCCATTCCCAAATAACTCAGCAAAAGCCTAAGCCCATTATGGCTAGTCTTGACAACTATCAAAATACATAATCTGAAAATTAAATGAGTGTCAAATTTTGTCTGCATTTCAAGATAGACCATTTTTCAAAACCATGATTTGCAAGGAATTCATTATTTTTTGAAAAACTTGTGTTTTATCTGTGAGCCCAGGTGAAGGAATATTCATCTCATTTTCTACCAAGTTGTAAGCCTTTCTTGCTAAACCAAAACATTGATGTGTGAAACCACCTGATCCATTTGATGAAAATAAATTACTATCCCCTCCACATCCACCAAAATAGTGATCACCAATCTTCAAGAGACTCAAATGTCATAATTCTTGGTTATATTTGTGTTTAAATGTCTTTGATCATTGTTATGTGGGGCAATTTGTTCTAATTTTTTTTATTATTGATTAAATAGGGACATTGGATGGTTATTGTGGGGCAATTTTGTTCTAATTTTTTTATTGCTGATTAAATAGGAAAATTTGACAATTATTGTGGGGCAATTTTGTTCTAATTCTTTTTATTGCTGATTAGATAGGGAAATTTGACAATTATTGTGGTGCAATTTTGTTCTAATTTTTTTATTGTTGATTAAATAGGGAAATTTGACAATTATTGTGGGGCAATTTTGTTCTAGTTCTTTTTATTGCTGATTAGATAGGGAAATTTGACAATTATTGTGGTGCAATTTTGTTCTAATTCTTTTTATTGCTGATTAGATAGGGAAATTTGATAGTTATTGTGGGGCAAAGAATTTCTTGTGTCATTTTGGGGCAATTCTTGTTAGAAAAAATTTTCATTGTAAAATGAATTCTTATAGTGTTTCAAAAAATAATGGTAAAAGGAATGTGATGATTGTCTTGGGGCAACCCTTGTTGCAAAAGTAAAGAAAATAGGCTTCAAGTAATGAGACAAATATTTTGGGTAAGATAGATGAGAAATTGGAAATGAAAAAGTTTTGGTCAACAAGAAGAGAAAATCAAAAGAAAATTTTGGATAATTGCATTTGCATCTTTACGATGCACATATACATGAAACATTTGCATTTGCATCTTGATAGAATTCATTTACATTTGCATCGTGATAAAAGTTGTATATATCTGCATCATAATAGTTGACTATCCATTAACATCATTGATAAAGAAATTTGCATTGGCATTGTTGATATTGCATTTGCATTTGCATTTGTATCAGTGATCATTACATCTGCCAAACATTGAAAAAATGTGAATATAGGAGTTTTCGGATTAAAAAAAATTGATCAAAAAGGAGGGGAAATTTTGTTAAAAAAAAAGAAAGAAAGAAGAGTGGAAGAAATAAAAGGAAATTTCTTGTTGAAAACAATAAGGTGATGAAATGTAGTTTGAAAAGAAAAGGAGAGATTTATTTTTAAATACATAAAATAAAAAATGAGAAGGAGCTTTTGGAAAATGGGAAAGTCAAATAAAGAAGAAGAAAAGAAAAAATGAGAAAAGGTAAGTAGAATCTTTGAGAAGATGAAAAATAATTAAGAGAGTTTCCACATTTGGAACAGTTGAAGAATATTTGAAATTGAGAGCTTTTAAGATGAATGTATAAGTCAATGATTCTTGAGTTTGAGTTTTTAAGAAAAAGAAAATTCCAAATACAAAGGAATATTATTCTTAAAAAAAAAAGAAGGTTTTTGTGAGCATGAGATGAGATTTTAAGCCCAATAAAGTTGGCACCTAAGTTGAGACTTTAAGCCCAACATCGCTGGCACTTTAGGAAATGAGATTTTTAAGCCCAACGTAGTTGGCACCGTTGAAAGTTTAAGCCCAGTAAAGTTGGCACCTAAGATGAAAATTTAAGCCCAACGTAGCTGGCACCTAGATGAGGTTTAAGCCCGATGTAGTTGGCACCGTTGTGTGGTATTAAGCCCAACGAAATCGGCACATAACTAGATGAGATTTTAAGCCCAATAAAGTTGGCACCCAAGATGAGACTTTAAGCCCAACATAGCTGGCACCTTAGGAAGTGAGAATTCAAGCCTAATGTAACTGACACTATTTTGAGGTTTTAAGCCTAGTAAAGTTTGCACCACATAATAGTTTAAGCCCAACGTAGCTGGCATCGTTGTGTGGTCTTAAGCCCAGTGAAATTGGCACTTTAGGAGATGAAACTTTTAAGCCCAACATGTTTGTCACCATTATGAGGTTTTAAGCCCAGCAAAGTTGGCAGTAGATAAGAGTTTAAGAGCTGGCATTGAGAGAAAAATTTAAGCCTAATGTAGTTGGCATTGTTGTATGGTTGTAAGCCCAGTAAAATTGGCACCTTAGGAAATGAGATTTTTAAGCCCAACATAGCTGGCATCGTTTTGTGGTCTTAAGCCCAGCAAAGTTGGCACTTTGAGGGGTTGGATTTTTCAAGCCCAGTCTAACTGGCACCTAATTTATTGAACCTAATTGAGTCGATGCATAATTTCCAAAATAAGGAAAAAGTTCCAAAGTTAGATAAATCTACAAGATTGAGTGTCATGCATACATGTGCACATACACATTATCAGGCAGCATCAGCATTGAAAATTTTGAAGCAAATTTTGAGATTAAGACATGTTCCTCAAGCGAAAGGCTCGAAACAATTTAATCAAGATTTTAAAAGTTATGCAACTTTTCTCAAGATAAGAAAATCAAGTATACTCATTCAGTTTGATTACGACATTTATGAATCCAATTAAGATTGAAGAATAATTTTTGAAAGAAAAAGTAAATTCTAAGTCCTCCGAGCAAAATTTCAAATTCAATTTCAATTGTAAGTCCTCCGGGCACCAATTTCAAACTCTTCAGATAAAATTTCAAGACCTCAGTGCACAATTCTAAGTCCTTCAAGCACAATTGTAAGTCCTCCGGGCACCAATTTTAAACTCTTCAGATAAAATTTCAAGACCTCTGGGCACAATTCTAAGTCCTCCAGGCACAATTCTAAGTCCTCCGAGCACACTAAGACCTACAGGTACAAACTTTAAGTCTTCCGGGCACAATTCTAAGTCCTCCGGGCAAAAATCTCAAGATATCAAGGCAAAATTTCCAAGTCCTCCGGGCATAAATGTCAAGTCTTCCGGGCACAAATCTCAAGTCCTCCATGCACAAATTAAGTCCTCCGGGCAAAATTTTTAAAAAAAAATTTAAAGTTTCATGGTCTCTACTGCAAGAAGAGCACATTTCAGGAAGAATTTTAAAGTTTCATAGCCTCTGCTACAAGAGGAGCACATTTCAGGAAGAACTTTAAAGTTTCATCGCCTCTGCTGCAAGAGGAACACATTTCAGAAAAAAATAATTAATTAAAGTTTCATTGCCTCTGCTGCAAGAGGAGCACATTTCAGAAGAAAAATTTTTTAAAGTTTCATGGCCTCTGCTGCAAGAGGAGCACATTTCAGAAAGAAATTTAAAGTTTCATGGCCTTTGCTGCAAGAGGAGCACATTTTCATAAAGGAATTTAAAGTTTCATTGCCTCTGCTGCAATATGAGCATATTTCAGGAAAAATTTAAAGTTTCATGGCCTCTGCTGCAAGAGGAGCACATTTCAAAAAAAAAATTTTAAAGTTTCAAGGCCTTTGCTGCAAGAGGAGCACATTTTCATAAAGGAATTTAAAGTTTCATTGCCTCTGCTACAAGAGGAGCACATTTCAGAAGAAAAAATTTTTAAAGTTTCATGGCCTCTGCTGCTAGAGGTTTTAAAGTTTCATGGCCTCTGTTGCAAGAAGAGCACATTTCAAAAAAAAAATTTTAAAGTTTCAAGGCCTTTGCTGCAAGAGGAGCATATTTTCATAAAGGAATTTAAAGTTTCATTGCCTCTGCTGCAAGAGGAGCACACTTCAGAAGAAAAAATTTTTAAAGTTTCATGGCCTTTGCTGCAAGAGGAGCACATTTCATGAAGAAATTTAAAGTTACATGGCCTCTGCTGCAAGAGGAGCACATTTCAGAAAAAAAAAATTTAAAGTTTCATGGCCTCTGCTGCAAGAGGAGCACATTTCAGAAGAAAAAATTTTTAAAGTTTCATGGCCTCCGCTACAAGAGGAGCACATTTCAGGAAGAAATTTAAAGTTTCATGGCCTCTGCTGCAAGAGGAGCACATTTCAGAAAAAAAAAAATTAAAGTTTCATTACCTCTGTTATAAGAAGAGCACATTTCATGAAGGATTTTAAAGTTTTGGTACCTTTATTGTTGGTAGAGCACTTTTTTTCAAAAAAAAAAACAACAAAAACAAAAAAGAAGAGGAGACGAGGTTATGAGCCGAACAAAATTATTGTCTATTATCTTTGCTCTATTCTCGATTCTCAACAATGAGCAAAGAGGGGCAGCTGTAGACACTTAATTTTGTCCGAATTTTACAAATTATTTTGACAAATTTAATACTTATTATTGTTATTATTATTATTATTTTACTTTATTTTTATTTTTATTTCTTATTTCTTTTATTTTATTTGTTTTTGTTTTTATTTGGTTCCATTAGCATTGAATGGGGTTCAGTACCCCCATACCTATCGGCCATTCCCTCTCTCCTTCCTTCTCGATAACAGGGGGATTGGGGCCTCTTCCCTCTCGGTTTGCCAGTCCCCATTCAACCAAAACACAACCACTGAAACACTCCAACAAAGACCATTCACCAATGCCTATACCATCCGAAACCACCTGAAGACCATTCTTGGTCACCACCCAACCGAGACCCCTGGCCAGCCCCATTTGGCCAATAGCCACTCACCACTGCCGATGCTCCACTACCCGAAGCCCACCAGCCCTCAACCATTCAGCCCCAACACCATCCCATCACCACCATGCCTAGCCCTGACCTAAAACTGAAACCCCAAAACCTCTCAAACCTAAACACCCACCTGCAAAAAAGAAACAAACTACAGTAACAGCAAACCGCATCCAACATCAACAAACGTCATCAACCAAAAAAAAGGGAAAGATCTTTTCGGGGGGTTCAAATCTACGGGGTCAGGAGGCTTTTTAGGAGAAACAGAAGTCGGAATCGAGTTCAGGAGGTAGAGAGGAATTGGAAAAGGGGATGCTTTTTCATTTTTTGCCACCGGCGACGGCGGCCTGCGACGACCGACGGTGGCCCAAGGGGCAACCAAAAATCGCACCGCAGGGAACCTTGCGAGGCTCTGTTTTTTTGGTGAAAAAGAGTAGAAAATGAGTTAAAAAAGGGTAGCTTTTATAGAAAAAAATTTTTTGGTGACCCGCGCGTGACCCGGGGTCCGCGCATCTGACCCGTGAAAGAGGTGACCCGCGCATCAGATAGACTCGGCTCGCGACCGGCATGTCGACCCAACCTGCACCACAATCCAACCTGCGTTGGTCCGCCTGATCCGGCCCGTCCGCGGCCTGCTTCAGCCCAGTAGCTTCAGCCCATTCCAACTGCCGTTTGGGCCTGATTTTTGGGCTCCTTGTGGAAGGTTTTCTTTGGGTCCAAGCCCAAATCTATTTGGGTATACATTTCTTTCTCATTTATTTATGTATCTATTTGTTAAATAATTTATCTTGTGAGTTTTTAATATACTTTCTTGATAAAAAATATACATTTAAAAAAAAGAATAATAAAAATTTATTACTAGGCAAATTTCTAGGTTGCAAAAATGTGTTATAAAAAATATTAATTTCAAAATAAATGAAATCTCCGATGATGGGATGTTACGGAAGTCACAAGTAGTGATTCCTAACTGATCCCTAGGAGAGAAGAGTCGTACTAAATGTTGCCAAAAGTATTGGAATATTTAGTATGATTTTTCAATAATTTAACTTTTTGTTAAACTTAAAAATAAATAATTTTTAAAAAAAGAAAATAGAAAAAGAAAAATAATAATAAAATCTAGATTTAATTGAATAAATTGTCCGATGATGGGATGTTACAGAAGTCACAAGTAGTGATTCCTAACTGATCCCTAGGTGAGAGAAATCTGTCTAAATGTTACCCACAATATTGGAATATTTAGTATGATTTTTCAATAATTTAAATTTTTATTAAAAAATAAAATGAATAAGTTTTTAAAAAAAAACAAAGAAATATAAATAAATCAACAAATAAATAATGAAATTTAAAATTAAAAATTCATTTGCATCATATATTATTTGTTTGCATCATATGCATTCATTTAATTTCCAAATAAACGTGAATCTACCGAGGATGAGATTTTATAAAAGTCACAAGTAGTGATTCTTTAGAAATCTCTAGGTAAGGAAAATTATTTCAAATATTACCAAAAGTATTGGAGTATTTGATTTAATTTTTCAATAAAAGAGGTTCATGTTTATTTTTAAAAATGAGATTTTTTTAAATATATAATAATTTTTATTTAATTATAAAAAAATGTGAATCTTCCGAGGATGAGATTCTAGAGAAGTCACAAGTAGTGATTCCTAAGAAATCTCTAGGTGAGGAAAATTACTTCAAATATTATCAAAAGTATTGGAGTATTTGATTTAATTTTTCAATACAAAAAAGTTCACATTCAATTTCAAAGAAAATAAAATTTAACCTTTTAAAATAAAATAAAATGATTTTTACAAATAAAAAATGACTTTCAATAAAAAGAATAAAATTGATTGTAATAAAGTAGGAATTATTTTTAAATATTAAATTAAGACCATTTTATTAAAACAAAAAGGATAACACTTGATTAAGATGGTACCGTTTTTTAAACGGGCGTCGTGGGGGTGCTAATCCTTTCCCACGCGTAACCGTACTCCCGGACCCGATTTTGTTTTCGCAGATCAAAAATTATCTTTTTAATAAAACTTAATTAATTTTGAGATTTTGTTAAAAAGATAAATATTTTAGGTGACCAATCACACCTAGACAAAAAAGATTGGTGGCGACTCCCTTTGTTTTTAAATGTTTTCAAAATCGTCGAGCACGAAGCCGTTACGACACCGACTAAATTTAAGGAAAATATCTCACTTAGAAATATTTAAATGTCAATCATTTCTGACTCTTTGGAATTCCATCATCGAAGCAATCAATTTTTACTTTCTCAAAGTTTATTAATTTTATAATATCTTATAAAACAAACTAATCTTAATATATAAAGCATTTTATAAATCTTTTCTAATAATAATAATAATAATATTATTATTATTATTATCGCATTTTATTGGTCCAACTTAGAAAGTCCTTATTAAAAAAAAAAAATAAATTATATATATATATATATATAGATATAAAAAGACAAAAGCTACATATAGGTAGGACTACTCGTAGGTCAAGCGCAAGTGACCTTCTCAAGCTGGGTTGCATCCAAAGATTCAAGGATACCCAAAACTACGTCGTATCATCTAGGTATAAACTTTAATAATCGACCCCTCTTTCTGTCATTTTCATTATGCCTTTTTCTTTCTCTAAAAGTAATTTTTAGAGCTTTTCACATTAGAATGAATAGAAACCCAAACACTTTAAGCCCCAATCACTATTCATGTCATGACCTGAAGGCCATGGCTGAAACACTTTACCATTGGCAAATGCGAAATTTGAGACTTATTTTTCACTTTTCTAAATTGATTTGTTAGCGTACAATGCAATCTAAGCGGTTAAGTAGTTTAACTACGTGCCTTTTTTAGGCTCTTAGCTCTATAATGTCCTAACCATTTCATCATACATGTACCATCTCAATATCCACAATTATAAATTAATCCACTTCATCTCAATACATTATATCATTGAATTGCGTCAAACATGAATATTTTAAAGGCATCTTAACAGTCACCTAACAAGCATTTAATGGTTTATTTACCTAATTTACATCCCATCCTATAATACTGTCTAAAAACTGCCTTAAAATAAATTCATATACAGAAGAATATATATATATATATATTGAATATAGTGAGCAAGGGCTTAATAAGTCACTTAAATAAGTGTAGCGTTAGGATTGTACTATTCTAGGATGTAAATGCATGAAACTTGTGAGCATAGATATCAATATCATATCATCATCATAACCCTTATAAACTGTCTCAGATCATGCCCTAGAAAACTCTATATGTGCCCGGGGTATAAGGGTATTGAAGGAAGAGTGCTTTGAAGTACCTTATTATCCCTGTTCTCGGCACTTGTCTATTCTTGGACATCTTATCAAAAAAATTCCAAACATTTTCCAATTCCATCATCTTTAATCACATCATGTCATGCATGTAATGCAAGGTGCATAATCATGCTTATATAAAACTTTGCACAGTTCATTTGCAGTCTCAAATCATGTCAGCTACAATATATAAACCATGTGCAAGAGTGTACAGTCTCAAATCAAGTCATAGAGGGTATACAGTCATGTATAGAAACTTGTGTTGTCTTAAATCATGTCACATGTGCAGTTTCAAGCATGTACAGTCTTAAAGCATTTCACATATTCTATAAAACCATGTCATGTCTAGAGTTCAAATCAATTCGAAGCTAGGCTCTAGACAACATATAACATCTGGTACGAGACTAAGCTAACTCCATAATCCTCTATCTATAAAAACTTATTCCGTTATAGCTAGTAGGGAGTAATATGTCGTCATCCCTTAGAAACCAATTACGATGCTATCTATGGCCATAGACCTCATGTCTCCTAGTTCCACTAATTGGGTGTGATTGAGCCCTATCTGTGACATCCTCGTCACTATCCAAATACCACTGACTTTTTCCTTTCACATAACGTTACTTAGACTAGTTTGTCAATATCATCCTTACTTCTTCTTATGCTGTAGGCATTATTATCATAATATGATATCAAACTTCACATGAATATAATTTTCATATATATACATGCGTCACATACATTAGGATCTCAAATATCTTACATATCCTATATCCCCAAAACAAATAATATACATTACTGTAGTATTGTACTGTACAATAGCTGAAGTACACGGCCAACTAATTATACCTCCAAAGAATAAGTGGGAAGCGTGTCTCGAAGGTATACTAAAAGATCTCAAAATATGCTCTTTTACTCGGAGCGGGATTCACTTCAAATAATCTGTAGGAAAAATATTTGTAAAGGAGTGAGTTTACGCTCAGTAAGAAATATATGTAAAAGAGTGTACTATGTCACTATATGCAGTTTTCCTGCTTGGCTCTATAATGTCATGTAAAACCATTACAAAGTATATACCATATACATTTCCTGCAGATATCAAATACAAGTAAAATCATCTCTTTCAAATAGTTTCACGGATCTCAAATCACGTTAAATCACATATGCAAGTACAAATAACTTCAAATACTTTTACATGCTTTCAAATACTTTCAAATAGATGGGAGACAATTAATTTCCAATAGAATCATGCACCAAGTAATTCTCATAAGGATACGGCAAATATATCCCGAAAGGGATAATCCATGAGAGATCTCATAAGGATACCACAAATATATCCCGTAAGGGATAATCCCAAGAGATCCTCCCCACGTATGGGCGTACCCACATATGGGCTAGGGATCCTCCCCAAAGCCGGAACAAGTAAGAGACAAATGGCCAGTGTCTATAGCCCACAGTGCTCACTAGTCAGGTGCCTTGCTATGGGTCTGAGGACCGGACTAGGGCTCCTCAGCCAACAACAAGTACAAATAACGTGCATGATCATTAAAGGTGTTTATAGTCTCCAAAACATTATTCATATAACTCTTAGCAATTACAAATATACTTTATTGAAATAGGTTTTCAAAACCTCCTTTTCAAATGGGCAGTCAACTGATCTTTAGGGCAGTCGGCTGCTACAACATGTTTTGCTTTATTGAATTTCTTTTCCTTTTTGAAATTCAAATTTTTTATTTTTCGAAAAACACATTGGGTAGTCGACTGGTCCCATATAGCAGTCGACTGATTTTGAAATAGAATGCTTCCGAGAAAAAGGCAATTGACTGGCTCCCTGGGCAGTCGATTGTTTTCGCAAACAAAATGTTTCTGAAAACAGGGCAGTCGACTGGCTCCCTAGGCAGTCGGTTGGTTTTGAAACAGAATGCTTCTGGGAGAAAAGCAGTCGACTGGCATCCTTAGCAGTCGACTGGTTTGAAACAGAGTGTTTTCTGGGAAAATAATAGTCGATCGCTATATAGGGCAGTCGACTGGTTTGAGTCAATTTCGAAAATTTTCACACTTTGGTTGTCTCTAGGCAGTCGGCTGCTACTTAAGGCAGTCGGCTGCTCCTAGCATTTTGGCAACTAGGAGTAAAACCCGAAGTTTACCATTTCCTGCACTTAACTAGCTTGTACTTCTCTCCAAAACAATTTAAATCATGTAGACATAGTCACCCTACTTCCGTTACATAAATTCCTTACCTCGATTCACTTTGAATACGCAAATCCCTTGGTTGAAATTCAACACTTAGCCTTCACTTCTTCAACTTGCACAAAAATCATAACAATTCCAAACCTTTAAGTCACCTCTATAACATGTTATACCAACTCAACTTAACTCCATACCATGAATAAAATCAGCTAAACCACTTCCATTTCTTACCTTTGTAATTCACCAAAATAACAACAACTTGGATCTCATTAATCACTTTGATTCAGCCTTTCATATTAAAGGCATGGCTTGAGCTAGTGACCAGGAACAATTTTCGTTACAAACGCTTAATGATTCGATGGCTGGACAAGGGTGTTTGTCAAGGTAGCTAAGATGGAAAACTTGGGAAATTTAGAAGAAACGAGAGGAATGGCTGAAGGTTGCTGCCGACTTTGATGATGAGAGCTAAAGATGATGACTATGCTACTTTCATTTAATGCCTATTAATTTCATTAATTCATGTCAACCGTTAACCTTTTTGACTCAAGACCATTTGACCTTTAATTACTCTTCTTTCTTCCATATGACACATATCCATTTAATTACCAAAATCTGATATTAATTCTATCAAAGTCCAATTATTCTCATAACAGTAGAATTTATCCCTTAACTATTTGACTTTCAACTTCAACATTCCTTCCATGTCTCATATACCATTCATACTTCATAATTCTCATATTTATTAAATTTCTTTCAACTGAAATACTTTACAATTATAAGAAAATTACAAGAAATTGGGGATTTCACATTCTCCCTACCTTAAGAAATTTGGTCCTCCAAATTTAAGTAGAGCTGCGTCTCAAATAATTTGGGATATCTTTCCATCATTAAGCTTTCTAGTTGCCATGCAGCTTCTTCCATAGTATGGTATTGCCATAGAACTTTGACTAATGGGATCGTTTTAGATCTCAACACTTTATCTTTTCTGTCTAAAATTCGAACCGGCTTCTCCACATAACTCATGTCTTCCCGAATCTCCAAGGGTTCATATTCTATGACATGAGATGGATCCGGATTATACTTCTGAAGCATCGACACATGAAAGACATTATGTACTCCCGATAGCTCCAGAGGTAGTGCTAACCTATAGGCAACATCTCCCATAGGATCTAAGATCTCAAATAGCCCAATATAATGAGGACTCAGCTTACTTCTTCGACCAAATCTCATGATCCCTTTGGATGGAGAAACTTTCAAAAACACTGAATCTCCAACCAAAAACTCAAGTGGTTTTCGTCGAGCATCTATATAACTTTTTTGTCGATTCTGAGCTGTCTTAAGTCTTTGACTAATCATCTTAACATCCTCAGAGGCTTGCTCGAGTAACTCTGGAGCCGACAACTTACGCTCACCCACTTCTTCTCATCCAAAAGGAGATTAACACCTTCTACCATATAAAGCTTCATTTGGTGCCATCCTGATACTTGCATGATAACTATTGTTGTAAGCAAACTCAGCCAATGGCAGATGGTCATCCCAAGAACCTTTAAAATCCAAAGCACAAGCTCTCAACATATCCTCGAGCATCTGAATAGTGCGCTCGGACTGACCATCAGTCTACGGATGAAAAGCTGTGCTAAAATTCAACCGAAATCCCATTGCTTCTTGAAAATGTTCCCAAAAATGAGAAGTAAACCTGGAATCTCTATCAGATGTAATGCTCACTGGAACACCGTGTAGTCTGACTACTTCTCTCATATATAAATCTGCCAAAGCACTAAGTGTATCCGTAGACTTCATAGGTAGGAAGTGAGCTGACTTAGTCTATCCATAATTACCCAAATACCATCATGATTTCTCTTAATCTTGGGCAATCACATAACAAAATCCATCGTAATGTGTTCCCACTTTCACATAGGTATAGGTAGAGGCTATAGCAAACCTGCTGGTTGTTGATGCTCTACCTTAACTTGCTGGCACGTTAGACACTTTGATATAAACTCAGCTATGTCTCTTTTCATGCCAGTCCACCAATACACCCTGCGAAGATTGTGATACATCTTCGTATTTCCCGGATGTAACGTGTATCTAGTGGCATGTGCTTCTATCAAAATCAGTTTCCTCAACTCATTATCCTTAGGAACACATATACGGTTATTAAATCTCAAAATTCCATCACTACCAATGTCGAATTTCGAGATTATACCTGATTGGATTTCATCCATAGCCTCCATACACTGATCATCTTCCTTCTGAGCAAGCCGAATTCTATCCATCAATTCCGGCTCAATCACCAAACTGGCTATCATCACATTTTGCTCAAAAGGTGTAACATTTAAACTGAGGCGCTCAAACTGTTCTAACAGCTCATATTCTCTTACCATCATGTAATATACCATCCCTAAATGCTTCCGGCTCAGAGTATCCGCCACCACATTGGCTTTCCCCGGGTGGTACAAGATCTCGCAATCAAAATCCTTCAGAAGCTCGAGCCATCTCCTTTGCCTCATATTCAACTCTCTTTGAGAGAACAAACATTTCAGACTTTTATGATCTGTAAAAATCTAAAATTTCTCACCATATAAGTAATGCATCCAAATCTTTAGAGCAAATACTACTACAGCTAACTCCAAGTCATGCGTTGGGTAGTTCTTCTTATGGTCCTTTAATTGTCGAGAACCATATGCAACTACCTTACCATGCTGCATTAGTATACATCCCAAACCTTGCCCTAAGGCATCACTATACACCGAAAATCCTCCAAAACCACTAGGAATGGGAGGATGGGTGCTGTCGTCAGCTTGCACTTCAACTCTTGGAAACTTCGTTCACAGGCCTCGTTCCATTCATACTTCACCTCTTTGTGTGTCAAGTGTGTCAAGGGAGCAGTTAACCTCGAGAAACCCTCTACAAATCTTCGGTAATAGCCAGCTAGACCCAAGAAACTCCTAATCTCCGTCACCTTTTTTGGTCTCTTCCATTGAACCACCGCTTCAGTCTTCGATGGATCGACCGAAACTCCATCCTTACTGATTATATGACCTAAAAAGGAGATATGATCTAGCCAAAAATCACGCTTACTTAGCTTGGCATATAATCGTCGATCTCTAAGGGTTTGCAAAACTATCCACAAATGCTGCTCATGCTCTTCCTGAGACCTCGAATACACCAATATGTCATTGATAAAGACAATGACAAACTGGTCCAAATATGACTTGAACACATCATTCATCATATTCATAAAAGCTGCGGGTGCATTAGTTAATCCAAACGGCATCACTAGAAATTCATAGTGACCATACCATGTCCTGAATGCAGTCTTAGGGATATCTTCACTTCGGATCTTCAATTGATGATATCCCGACCTCAAGTCTAGCTTGGAAAAGACTTGTGCACCCTTAAGTTGATCAAAGAGGTCATCAATCCTGGGAAGAGGATACTTGTTCTTGATTGTCACTTTATTCAACCATCGATAGTCAATACACAGTCTCATACTGCCATCCTTCTTCCGGACAAATAGCACAGGAGCACCCCAAGGGGACACGCTGGGTCGTATGAACCCTTTATCTAGTAACTCCTTCAGCTGCTTCTTTAATTCTTCCAATTCAACTAAAGCCATCCAATAGGGTGATCTCGAAATGGGCTCAGTTCCCAGCACCAATTCGATATTAAACTCTATCTCCCTATCTGGAGGAAGTCCTGGAAGATCGTCCAGAAACACCTCGAAAAATTTCTTGACTATCGAAATTTCTTGAAGTTCGGGACGTTTTTGATCTACGTCCACCACATATGCCATAAACCCTTCACATACAATTATATTCTATCAATTTAATCTCAAATAAACCAAACAAGCAATTATGCTTTTGCATTAAATACTTCCAAAATTTACAACATAGCTAACAGGAGAAGAGAAGATCACACTTTTGGCATGACAATCTAGCATCACATGATTCTTAGCTAACCAATCCATACCCAAAATAACATCAAATCCATACATATTCAATAGGATTAGGTCAGCTATTGATTCTCTTTCTCCTACCCGTAGCTTACAACTACAATACACTATGTCCGTCATTTGAGATTCCTTAAAGGGAGTACTTATTTGTAGCAGTTGTCCTAAAGGTTCAAGTTCAACAAGTAATCTCATAGCAATTTTAGGTGACACAAAAGAGTGCGTAGAGCCTGGATTAAATAATGCAAGGACACATGTATCATTAATTTAAATCTTACCTTGAATCATCTTAGATGAAGCATCAACGGACTCCTTATCAATGGCAAACACCCGACCTTGAGTCACGAGTGCCTTTCCTTTCTCTGCCACTGTGGCCTTACGCTGGGGCTGAGTGACCTTAGGTTGTGGTTGAGAGGTCTTCTCTGATTCTTCGGACACCCTCTAATTTATTTTAGGACAATCCTTTATACGGTGTCCCTGCTCACCACACTAATAACAAGCCCCACTCCTAAACCGACAGGACTGTGCTCCATGAAATTTCCCGCAATGCTCACACCTTGACATTGTACTCCTCGGTGAGCTAGCAATACTACCAACTGGATGTAGGGATCTTTCATCATTTATCTTGATCCTTGTAGGTCTAGGAGTCCCTGTACCATAATCATCATAACTCCTAAATTTAGTATAGTTCTACATGAGCATTTACTTAAGATTAAAATCATTTTCTTATACTTTCTTTGCTTACCTATCGAAGCTCTGTCATAAGGCCTACTTCTCCTAGATGGATATCTATCACTCGAGGCTCTCTCATCTGACTTCCGTTTCATCGGTTCTTTACCTCTACTCTTAGCTCGGAAGTCGGCCTGATGAAACTCATAGTCCTGCTCACACAACTGAGCCTTACGGATTGCCTCTCCATATGTAGTGATATCCATGGGATATAGCTTAGACCTAATGGAAGGTTTAAATCCCTCCATAAATCTGTAGGTCTTATGCTCTTCTCTCTTTAACACTTCCGGATCAAATCTGCTCAGCGTAGTGAACTTAGACTCGTATTGACTAATCGTTATATTTCCCTTAGTCAAGTTCAAGAATTCAACCCGCAATCTCCTCTGAGCAGTGCGTGGGATGTATTGTTCATTGAACGCTTCCACAAATATATTCCACGTTACCTTGGAATGTCTAGCTTCCAACACTGTTTGAGTGGCTTGCCACCATGGTTCTCCCTCATCCGCTAATAAATAGGCAGCCAATCCCACCTTTTCTCTCTCGATACAAGTCATGTACCCGAATAACTTAGTGACCGCCTTCATCCAATTTTATGCGGCCAACGGGTCACTGTCCTCCTTAAACTTAGGCGGATCTAGCTTTTTAAACTCCTTAATCAACGTCACACTGCAATAAGCTGTGAGATCCTACCTCTCAGTAGCTGGGACTGGTGGAGGTAGTACCGTAGGAGTAGCAGGTACAGTAGGTGGAGCTGTTGGTACATTCGTGGCCACATTCGGGAAGTTCGACATAAACTGCATGAACATCACAGCCATATTCTTCATGTGCTTCTCCATTTTCGCTAGCCTAGTATTCGGGCTATGCAGTGGAGATGGAGGAGAAGACTATGTTAGAGGCGGTTCCTCACGACCCCATCCTTGTCCTCGTCCTCTATTAGTACCCCTCCTTCGAGTACTCATTCTGTTAATATCACCATCAGATAACACGATTTAGCATAACTTTAAACAGTTATACTACACATGATTATGTAGACAAGTACAGTACATTGGGGATATACTCTAATTCTAGCTTATTGGCATCGACAAACTTCAGTCTAAACTGCTCTGATACCAATCTGTGACATCCTCGTCACTATCCAAATACCACTAACTTTTTCCTTTCACATAACGTTACTTAGACTAGTTTGTCAATATCATCCTTACTTCTTCTTATGCTTTAGGCATTATTATCATAATATGATATCAAATTTCACATGAATATAATTTTCATATATATACATGCATCACATACATCAGGATCTCAAATATCTTACATATCCTATATCCCCAAAACAAATAATATACATTACTGTAGTATTGTACTGTACAATAGCCGAAGTACACGGATAACTGATTATACCTTCAAAGAATAAGTGGGAAGCGTGTCTTGAAGGAATACTAAAAGATCTCAAAATATGCTCCTCTACCCGGAGCGGAATTCACTTCAAATAATCTATACGAAAAATATTTGTAAAGAAATGAGTTTACGCTCAGTAGGAAATATATGTAAAAGAGCGTACTATGTCACTATATGCAGTTTTCCTGCTTGGCTCTATAATGTCATGTAAAACCATTACAAAACATATACCATATACATTTCCCGCAAATATCAAATACAAGTAAAATCATCTCTTTCAAATAGTTTCACGGATCTCAAATCACGTAAAATCACGTATGCAAGTACAAATAACTTCAAATACTTTTACATGCTTTCAAATACTTTCAAATAGATGAGAGAATTAATTTCCAATAGAATCATGCACCAAGTAATTCTCATAAGGATACAACAAAAATATCCCGAAAGGGATAATCCATGAGAGATCTCATAAGGATACCACAAATATATCCCGTAAGGGATAATCCCAAGAGATATCAAATAAGTGGCGTACCCACGTATGGGCCAGGGACCCTCCCCAAAGCCGAAACAAGTAAAAGACATATGGCCAGTGTCTATAGCGCACAGTGCTCACTAGTCAGGTGTCTTACTGTGGGTCTGAGGACCGGACTAGGGCTCCTTAGCCAAAAACAAGTACAAATAATGTGCATGATCATTAAAGGTGTTCATAGTCTCCAAAACATTATTCATATAACTCTTAGCAATTACAAATATACTTTATTGAAACAGGTTTTCGAAACCTCCTTTTCAAATGGGCAGTCGACTGGACTTTAGGGTAGTCGGCTGCTACACCATGTTTTGCTTTATTGAATTTCTTTTTCTTTTTGAAATTCAAATTTTTTATTTTTCAAAAAACACATAGGGCAGTCGACTGGTCCCATATAGCAGTCGACTGGTTTTGAAATAGAATGCTTCTGAGAAAAAGGCAGTTGACTGGCTCCCTGGGCAGTTGACTGTTTTCGCAAACAGAATGTTTCTGAAAACAGGGCAGTCGACTGGCTCCCTAGGCAGTCAGCTAGTTTTGAAATAGAATGCTTCTAGGAGAAAAGCAATCGACTGGCATCCTTAGCAGTCGACTGGTTTGAAACAGAGTGTTTTTTTGGGAAAATAGCAATCGACCGCTATATAGGGCAATCGACTGGTTTGAGTCAATTTCGAAAATTTTCACGCTTTGGTTGTGTTTAGGCAGTCAGCTGCTACTTAAGGCAGTCGGCTGCTCCTAGCATTTTGGTAACTAGGAGTAAAACCTGAAGTTTACCATTTCCTGCACTTAACCAACTTGTACTTCTCTCCAAAACAATTAAAATCATGCGGACATAGTCACCCTACGTCTGTTATATTACCTCGATTCACTTCAAATATGCAAATCTCTTGGTTGAAATTCAACACTTAGCCTTCACTTCTTCAAGCTGCACAAAAATCATAACAATTCCAAACCTTTAAGTCACCTCTATAAACATGCTATACCAACTTAGCTTAACTCCATACCATGAATAAAATCAGCTAAACCACTTCCATTTCTTACTTTTGTAATTCACCAAAATAACAGCAACTTGGATCTCCTTAATCACTTTGATTCAGCCTTTAATATTAAAGGCATGGCTTGAGCTAGTGACAATGAACAATTTTCATTACAAACGCTTAATGATTCGATGGCTGGACAAGGGTGTTTGTCAAGGTAGCTAAGATGGAAAACTTGGGAAATTTGGAAGAAACGAGAGGAATGGCTGAAGGTTGCTGCCGACTTTGATGATGAGAGCTGAAGATGATGACTATGCTACTTTCATTTAATGCCTATTAATTTCATTAATTCATGTCAGCCCTTAGCCTTTTTGACTCAAGACCATTTGACCTTTAATTACTCTTCTTTCTTCCATATGACATATATCCATTTAATTACCAAAATCTGATATTAATTCTACCAAAGTCCAATTATTCTCATAACAGTAGAATTTATCCCTTAACTATTTGACTTTCAACTTCAACATTCCTTCCATGTCTCATATACCATTCATACTTCATAATTCTCATATTTATTAAATTTCTTTCAACTGAAATACTTTACAATTATAAGGAAATTACAAGAAATTGAGGATTTCACACTGTCCACGACTATTGTTGGATAAGTATATATGCTTAATGAGTACACTCCAATTAGGCGGCTTCCATTATGTTTTATTGAGTTTGAATCTCTTATAGTACCTATAGTCTCATAAAACGCTTTATTATAAACTTTTTAGTTCAAAGGTTCAAAAATCTTGTAAAGCATATTGTACTTTTCTTTTAAGATCACTTATGTAGATGCATTTATGCCATAGGCTATTTTCCTTTCAAAACTATTTAATGATGCAAAGTGTCTATACATGCATTAAAATAGTGCATTATTTTCAGCACTTGAATCTATGTTATGCATGCTCAAAGCCAATGCAATAAAACCTGAGTTCATATCAAAATGACATGGTACTCATGAACTGTGTCAATGTAATATCATATGGCCATCTTAAGCGATTGACAATTTTGGTGTTTAAACACAACATCAATACCCCTTTAGAACTTCTTTCCCAAAAACATCCTTATAGTGCCTATATTATGCTCACTATCATCATCACATTTCATCTTATTCAATTCAATAACATAATATATCCGCATATCACATGCACTACATGAGCTACTTTGCCCTCATTACACAGAAAGATCACATAGTAGTTTTTTATACATATACATATACATATATTCTCACCTATTCCATCAACAATCGCAGCTAATTCCCTCATTTCAATTTTCCTCAAGGACATCAAAATATCAAAAACACTTTAATACTATTTCATAATATCATAAACATTCACTTTAATGCTCATTTCCATAGCCAATCACATTCACACATATTCATGAACATCACACAATATTTCACTATCATTTCTCAACATTTTATCAATATCGTATCGATATTTCAACATCATCTCATAGCCACAATTTCAAGCAATCACATTTCATAATATTCTTTTCCAATAATTATACCAACTACTTATCCATTATTTACTACTCAACTTAATAAACTTTCATTCAATCATTCACATACTTAGATCATCACAATTTTACTTGTACAATATAATTGTATATCTAACTTATATAAGCATCTTACCCAAGTCAATATCCAACCATAGTCAGACATTGCATATCACAATTATCAAATATAAATCACCTATGAGATTATAAAGGTGCATAAGGTACCACATGTATAAAATTCTTATTCTCATCATCCATAATCACATTACTATAATAAACCATTCACCATTAGCTCAATTACAATGTCCCATATATTAACTAATTAATTTTCATCAATTTCTCAATAAAAATTAAAATTATCCCATCAAGGTCAAACAAGATTTTCACAACCACTAGCCACTTTTCAATCACAACACATTAATTCTCAAAGCAATCATATCACAAGAACACAATAGATCATTTCACAACCCATGTCACTAGTTATACAATGTACATTACCCATTCCATTTTTAGAAGTACCATAAAACACATCTCTATAATTATCCATCAACAATCAATATCATTGATTAACAAATTCAACAATCATCATTTATATTCTATCAAAATCCTCTTGATACTCAACAATATTTAAGTACTGCGCTAATATCATTCATACTATGATAGTAAACCATACAACATATCCTCATTTCTTAAAAGTCACATGTCAATAGTCATTTTCTAACATTGCCTTAATAATTATAAAATCAAACTCCAAAATCAACATTATTTTCAACATATCCTATCATCACATAATCATTCATACCATTCATAATAACCCATACTATACTAACCAAGTCATTTTCTTCAACAATTCATATAATCATATATTCACATTTCTCACCTATATAATATAATTCTAACACTAACTTATGTAAATGTCTTACCGAAGCTCCTCAAACTTAGAAAAATCTTTCTTCCTCCAAGTTTATGCCAAGAAACTCCAAACAAGCATTTATGAATTTTTTACAATTTAAACAATACATAATGGAGTTTAGAAAAATTATGAATTTTACATAGAAAATTTAAAAATAAAATTACTATTTTTCTTACCTATTTCCAAGTTATGGTTACTTCGAAAAATCACCACTCCTTGATTTTTCACTACACGTCAAACACATATACTAGCTTCAATAATTAAGTATACTAAAAAATCAAGCTCCAATTTCATAAAAATTTAACAAAACCACTTACGCAAGACTACCTTGGCCAAAAATGGCTTCCTTTCTCTTCCTTCTCTTCTCTCTCTTTCTTTTTCCTCTTCTTTTTTTCCTCTTGAACAAAATGGACGGCCCTCTCCTTCTTCTCCTCTCTTTTCTCTTCTTTTCATCTCCTTTTCCTCTTTCGATTGAACGGTTTCAACCCTTACCTTCTCTGATCTTTTTCTTTCTTCCTCTTTTTTCTTTCTCTCTTTTCGGTTTAGCTATGACTTTGGAGGTAGTCATATGGTTTGGAAGCAAGAGGAGCTGTTGTAGACACTGAATTTTGTCAAAAAAAACTTTAATTTAAAAAAATGAAAAAGAAATAAAAAATATAAAAAATGATAATACTAAATAAATTAAACTCATAAACCATACAAATTCTTCAATGCATCATGCATATTAAAGCCAAAGTTGACTTGAGACATTTAGACCAAATATGAATAAGTAAATAAAAGGAAAACAAATCATGCAAAAAGGAAATAATCAAAGTGAAGTAAAAGCTGAAAATCAATTACCAAAAAATAAAAACGATGAAAAGGAAATAAATTAAAAAATGGAAAGGTCAAACAAAAATAAATAAAAAAAATAAAATCCCATGATTATGGGATCAATAAAATCTCTGATTTATTTTCCAAAAAAAGAGACAAAAAATATATAAAGGGGGGAACCCGAGCACACTTTCATCATCCAACCATCCTAGCTATTCTGCCACTTCTAGTTTTGCATCTTGACCATCGTTCATCACCACCATCTTCATAAAAAAACACGTGCTTATCTTCCCAATCCTTTGTGCCACCCCTCCAGCTCGTACTACTCTGCTCATCTTCTCCATCGCACCATCATTGCTACACTGCTTGCTCTCACACCAACCCCTGCCATTGCTGCTCTGTTCGCACGCCTCTGCACCCAACCGCTCCGCAGCATCGTATCACACCTTGTTACATCACCCTCATTACTGCACCATCTGCATCACCGTTCACTGTTGCATCGTTTGTCACCATCCTTTGCTTTGTTCGCGTGTCATCTCCTCTGCTAGCTCATCCAGCACCGTCGCCCTCTGCATCCACCAGCCACGTCTTTGCTGTGGTGTGCCACCTCGCTACCGTTGCTTCATCTCATTTTAGCCATCATCGTGTGTCCTTACTTGCATCGTTCGCATGCCATCTTCCCTGCACTGCCCGTGTCCCTGCTTGCCCCGGCTGTCCAGCATCATCATCTTTTGCATGTGTGTTGCTTCTACACAAACTAGCTTATCGGGTTTCTAAAGAGCTTTAAGGTATATTTTGTCTCTCCTGTTCTTATTTTTGTGATATTTGTATGCATATATTAGATTTTTTTATAACTATGAATCATTAAGAAAGAAGAATAAAGTAATAAAAAATAAAGATCGTGTGTTTTCATATGTTTCATCAAATAAACATGAATAAGGGATATATATATACACATATTTTTAGGTGATTAAAGCTTGTAGATAAATAAAAAATATGAACATTTAAAAAATTTAACAAGGATTTATCCGATTATAAGATTTCAAAGAAATCACAAGTAGTGATTCTTCGATAATCTTTACGATCGAGAAAAACTTTTGGATATTACCAGCGTATTGGAATATCCAATTGATTTTATCTCGTTATCGAAATCTTTAACAACAACAACAACAACAACAACAACAAGAAGTTTAAAAAAGTAGAAATTGTAACCAAAAAATAAAAAATAAAAAAGTAAAAATAAGTTTTTTAAAAAAGGTAAAAATAAATAAATATAAATATAGGATTTAAATTTTTGAATATTCATAATTAATAAATAATAAATTTTCAATGATAAAATTTTTTAGAAATCACAAATAATGATTCTTTGATAATCTTTAGGATCGAGATAAAATCCTTAGATGTCACCAATGTATTGGGATATCTAAGTGATTTTATTTCGATAATAAGATTCCTAATTTCATGAAAAAAAACCAATTTTAAATATAAAATAAATAAAAATAAATGGAAAAATAAATAAATAAATATATAAGTTTTATTTCTGATGATAAGATTTTGAAGAAATCACAAGTAGCGATTCTTCGATAATCTTTAGGATCAAGGAAAAATCTTTAAATATTACCAGCGTATTGAGACATTTAATCGTTTTTATCTCGATATCAAAACATGCTATAAATATATATAAAAAAATAAATGAAATAAGTAAAAATGGTAAAAGTAAATAAATTTAAATGTTGAAATAAATAAATATAAATGTAAATATAAATTTTAAGATAAATAAATAAATATAAACTAATTTCCAATTATGAGATGTTTTGAAATTTACAAGTAGTGATTCCTAACTGATTTCTAGATGAGAAGAGTCTGCTAGATGTTATCAGCACATTGGAATATTTAGCATAAATAAAATTTTATAAAATAAATAAGTTTTAAAAGTAATAATATAAATATAAAAAATAATAATAAAATAAAATAATAGATTTCTCATGTGCATCATTTATATTTTGTTTGCATCATTTGCATTCATGAAATTTCAAAATAAGTGTAAATCTCCTGAGGATGGGATTTTATAAAAATCGCAAGTAGCGATTTTTAAGAAATACCTAGGTGAGAAATTATCCGAAATGCTGACAGAAGTATTGGAGTACTTCGAAATAAATTTCAATATAAAAAATTTCTATTTATTTCGAATAAAAAATAAAATCTAATATTCAAATAATAAGTAAATAAATCAATGATTTCAAAAATAAAATGAGTTCTCTTTAAATATTTAATTAAGAACATTTTATTAAGATCAAAGGATAATATATGATTAAGTGGTACCGTTTTTCAACAGGCTTTATGAGGGTGCTAATCTTTCTCCATGCGTAACCGAACTCTTGAACCCAAGCTTTGTTTTCGCATATCAAAAACAATTGTTTTAATAAAACTTAATCACTTTTAAGATTTTATTGAAAAGGTAAATATTTTTATGTGGCCAATCACACCTAGCCAAAAAAGATTGGTGGTGACTCCTCTTTGTGTTTTTCAAAATCATCTAGTGATCTAATCCTTGGACGAAAATTGTTACGACAACTGTTGATTTCAAGGGGTAGGAAATATTCCACCAATTCTCATCAAGATTCCATGGGAAGCTTCTTCCAAATTCTTCCCCTCAACTTTTCCAAAATTACAACACTCTCTAATATAAACTCCTATCATCTTCCTCCTATTTTCACATTTAACTCATGCCCATTTCACCTTTCTGCACTTAAATCCTTACAAATTTTTATGAATCACACAATGGCCCAATCTCCCTATATCACATTTAATCTAGCCCTTAATTCATTTTTATAATTAAATTCCTATTACTTAACATCAATTTATTTAAATTGGTCTCATATAACCTCTTTAAATACTTTAATTCACTTAACTAATCCATTAATTCACTAATATATGTCCATGATAAATCCTCAATTGATTTTCCATAATTTTAACTCACTTTTTTCTTACTTCACTACACTTGTAATTGAACTTTAAAAATTAACTGAGATCAATCCACAATAAATTAAAATATTAGCCGTATATTGTTGGAAAGGTCTTTCAGTTAACATTCCAATGCAATTTGAATGACCTCAATTGAAATTTTACTACACATAAGCTTACTTCAAAAATTTCTAGTATTGATCCATAATGAACTAAAGTGTGAGCCACATATGGTTGGAAAGATCTCTGAATTAACTTTTTAACAAATTTTAAATCACACTAATCGGAGTTTCCTATTGAAAACTATGCACAACTCTTTACCCAGAGATCTGCTAGTCGAATCCCTTGCTGATGGTGCAACTTCAAAAATTTATTGGTATTGATCTTCAATGAATTGAAAGTTTGCTTTACATAGTTGGAAAAATTTCTTAGCTAGCTTTCCAGTGAATATTATGGTACGTCAATCGAATTCCTCAATCACAAATTATAATCAAACGAATACCTATTGGTCACTTATTTCCTACTACATGTTCAACTAGAAATCAAATTCCTTGAACATTTCATTCTTCATTCTTGCTTTTCCAATCATAATTCTTAAAATCACCAATTCACATTATTCCCTTAATTAATCCATATAATTTATTCAATCATATTCCTTGATGAATCATTAAATAAATTTTCATAACTCTAATTCGATTTGTTTTCTTCCAATTATTTCAACTATCAACTTATGATAATCCTCGTAGTTATGTTACTTTAAATTACCATAAATCACTTTAACTCAAGTGAATCATTTTCTAGAATAATTCTTCATAATTATAATTTCTCATAACTCTTATATTTAATTCATCATGTCCATATTTCTCACTAATCCTCTTTTATTCCAATACTTCCTATAACATTTTAAACTAATTACCAAAAGTGAAAAAATTCTTGGTTATCACAGTCAATCGCATCGATCAATACCGACCATCGTGTGTGGTTGCTAAAATCTGAAAAGTTGCCTCTTTATGAAAGCGCTCCACCTCTTTTTAACTTTCCCAAATCCAATCCATATAAATCTCAAAACCCAAACATAAATCTAAATTTAAAGAAACTGCCCCGAAACTATGAAAAATCATGCCAAAAATTTCTTTAGCTATTTAAAATTTCTATGCTTTTATTGTGTATTACTTCCTAGGATTGTTGCAATTATGTTTCTTCTAGTTGTGTATTATGTGGTGGTTGGATTGGGTTTGGCTTACCTTCTGCCTCTGTATAGTAGATTTGTGTTGTGTTCTTGCTTTCGAGTTATTTTTTTGCTAGGTTTGATTTTGGTGATAACTTTTTTTTTTGCAGATGGTTTTAGTGATGAGATTGTTCTGAAACCTCATAAAAACAAAATTTCCCCTAGGGTTTCTTAGATAAAGGTTTTTAAAAAAATTTACATCTTGCCTTTTTGTCCTTGATTTTTTTGGCTTCAATTATTTTTTCTTTTATAGATATTTGAACAAATTTTTTTTGAAAGGTTATTAAGAGTCAAGGATTGGATCTTAAATTCGATTCCGACTTTAAAATATGCTTGATTTAGTCTTGGTTTTCTTGATTCCTTTAATTTCAAAACTATCCTTTGGAATTTTGTTTACTGCCAAGGTTCTACAGATGGCAATTTTAAATATCTTAGTTTGGCTAAAGGCTCAATTTAGGATTAAACCTTTGCCGGATTTCTCAATTAAGGATACAATCTTTAATTTTGATCAATTAAGTGTTAGAACTAAATCGTCCACCAAAGCCCATTAGCACAACAAATAGAGAGAAATCTAACCTTGGGTGGGTTGAGCCAAAACCCACCATTTCATGCCATTGCCGCCACTACCAGCTGAGGAAAACGCTGCCGGAGGTTGAGCCATCCTTCCCCATTGCTGTTTGGGTCTGTCCACGGTAGCCTGCAAGAAGGAAGAGAGGAGATGATGGTGAGGGAAAGGAGAATCGGGAAAGAATGTGGGAGAAGGGCTATTGCTGTTCACCCTTGCACACACACAAGTGATCAATGGGCCATCACTTATATATTGGTGCTAGCAATAGGGATCTCCCATATTTTAGATCATGTATTATATCCGTCCCATTAAGGATAAATACATGTAAAATATAAATATATTACGTATATATATTGTTGGCTCTTATAGGCTATACCGAGAGGGGGGGTGAATCGGTTTTTCACTAACCTTAGGTTCGTTTTTCGGTTCTTCTAAATTCTCTAGCCTATATTGATATTTTCTAAGTTCTCTTAGCTAGGCAATTATACAATATAAATTTAATGCAATAAACACAAATATAATTGCAAGAAAGTAAAGAGAGAAAGGATAGAGAAATGTACACAAGTGATTTATAGAGGTTCGGCAACCTTGCCTACGTCCTCTACCTTGAGACGCTCCCAAGGATTTTCCCAAATTCACTATCCTTGAATTTGTTACACTCCCTCTTTTCAAGGCTCAAGAGAAACCTCTCTCTTTTCTAGGATCAAGAGTAACCTCCCTCTTTTTCTAAGGCTAAAGAGAAACCTCCCTCTTTTCTAGGCTTAAGAGAAACCTCCCCTTTACAAGGATTGATGAGATACAAATAATGTAATCAAAGATAAGCCTCTAGGTAGGCAAGTGATTACAGAAATTAAGCTCAATGAGAAGCCTATACAATATTTGTGCTAAGCACTACAATGAATATGAGAATGATAGATGATGTAGACTTTGGAGCTCTTGATTGTTGTTTGAGGCTTGAGAAAGATGAATAAGATGATGAAAGATGTTGCTTGGCTGTTCCTCTTGCTTCCTTTAGCTTCTAAGCCTCTATTTATAGCCCCTTGGATGGTTTGTGGACGTTGGTTGGAGCCAAAACCGAAACTAGCCGTTGTATCTCACAGAAAATAGCCGTTGGAGACTTTCTGACATAAAGGGATCGATCCCTTTCCTTAGGGGATCGATCCCATGCTTCATTTTGGCCTTCCGGGGCACACTGCCAAAAAGGGATCGATCCCTTTCCTTAGGGGATCGATCCCATTCCTCCAGAATGGGTTTTTCCTGCACTTTTGGGTTAGAAATGATGTGGTCTTTGATCCTAATTCAACCCAAAACATATTGGCACTTTTGTGGGAGTTTTTCATGACTTTCTTTGATAAAAACATTGTCCAAAAATTCATTAAGTGATTTTCTAAAATATTCAAAACATTTATAAAGAATTAAGACCAATAAGGATGTATCATTAAATCATGGTCTTAATGTTTGGGTATGATCACTTAAAATGTATTGAGAAAATCATGTGTGATAAGGCAAATTTACAATATGAATTAAAACATTAAAGCTCACTTAAGTTTTTGTCATTTCAAAATATGTATGGCAATTTAAAGCTAACAATCTCCCCCTTTTTGATATGACAAAACTTAATGTAAATTTGCTTTGAAAATTCTTTGATAAAATACTCCCCCTCAAATAAAGCAGGATTTTATAAAGCTCCCCCTTAATATAAGCATGGGTTTTGAAAATGAATTTTTAAACTATTTCTCCCCCTTAATATCTCTCTCTCTATATCTATCTCTCCCTTTTTCTATCTCTCCCCCTTTTTGTCATAGCAAAAAGAAGGAAAAATAATAAAAAATATGCTCCCCCTAAAATCATGGCTATGTGAGAATAAATAAAAATGCTCCATCCAACAAGAAACATGTTAGTACATGGGACTTATAGCACAAATAAATAAGTCAATATTCTCAAAGAGTATGAAATATTCATGCAATGAATATGACTTATGATCCAATACCAATTGTTTATAAATAATTTGGATACCAATTGTTGATAAGTAATTTTGCAAGAAGGTTCCAATTGGTAAGAAGTTAAGCAAGCACCTAAGTATATCAATTGTTCTCTAAGGTCCGACTAAGGTGCATGGTAATACATCATGATTATGAGCTAAAATTATATAACATATCATATGCATGTGCTCATAAATCATATTCAATAAATATTGTGTCTAGAATTAAATCATATAGCAATTAACTTCAAATTCTAGCACACAAGAGTTTCATACAAAAATATCCTAAGAGAATTCTTCTCTATTAGTCATTTCAATCTTAAAGAGCATGAGAAGAATTGTCAATTTAAAGCTCAAACCAATTGGTAATTTAGTTTTGGCTTACCAATTATTGAAAATATGGTTTCCAATGATACTAATTGTTATTTCAATCTAAATACCAATTGTTACTAATGATTGACTTAGTCATTTTGCATGAATCCAATATCTATGTGTAGTGTGTTCATGTCAAGAAAATACTCATTCTAAATATGCAAGAACACAACACAGATCATCAAATATGCATATGGATCAATTAAACATTAGTACACAATCATAAAAGATTAATCCATATTCATATTCACAAATTGATACCATATGGAAGATTCAAAACATCAAGGAATTCAAGCAAACATATTTTCTTCCATGGTTTCAAGCACACAAATCCTATGCTCATTTTCTAATTCAAGTCCTTAACTAATTATGAGCAAGGAAATATTCAAATAATAAATGCATGGATATTAAATTTGTTCAAGTTTGCATTTATCTTTGAATGTTGGTGTTGTCATTAAGACCTTAGTTCTTTAAGTACAAGGATGATAAAGTTTCATGCATTTGAACATTGAGGATCCATTTACCATCACAAATTATAGGCCAATGACCCTTATCAATTGTTGAATTTATATTTAAAATCAATCCATAAGGTCAAGTTTCAATCATTTTATCATTAAGGTATATGACCTTAACTAATCAACTTCCACTAAGAATTATATCATGATGCTCAATGGGAATATGTGAGTCAAGCTAAAAGATAAAGTTCTCTAAACATGCTTGACTAAGATGAACAAAAGGTATGATTACAAGTTTATCAAATTCTCAAATATATACACAAATCATTGAAATAAATCTCAAAATTATGTTAAAGCATTCATTGAAAGTATATTTCAAGATTATTTCAAGATTTATGAATGTTTTCAACAATAGATGATTTTGCACTTGTGAGTTGATTGTTGGAAGTGATACCATTTTGTTGGAAATGATTCAAATTGATGAAGTTGAGGCATGATATCAATGAAAAATGAATTTTCATAGTTTAAAGATCATCAAAAAGAAGTTAAAATACTGGATTTTAAGTTGAGAAGAAAGAAGATATCAAGAAAGGGAAAAATCCTTCTCAAAATCGGTTAGAAAAGTGCAGAATAGCCATTTTGGCCTGGGGGGATCGATCCCTTTGGGAGGGGGATCGATCCCTTAGTTCCAGAATACACCAATTCTGTGTTCTGCTCAAGGGGATCGATCCTGTTTGAAAAGGGATCGATCCCTCATACTGTTTCTGCAGATTTTTGACAGAAAATCCAACCTTTGAGGTACCAAAACTTCGTTTTTGAGTTATTTAAGTCCAAGTAAAGGTTCAAACATTAGTAAAACATGATTTTGGACTTGTATGAATGAAGAACATGATTGAAAAACTATTTTACAAAAGATTTTGCAATTTTGGAAGGATTTTCACCAATAAAGGCATTTTTGGCCTCAAAGGAGGTCATTTTGATAGTTATGCATACTTTGACCAAACCAAATCATTAGAAATCACAAATATGCCAAAACAAACTTGTTCACATAGATTTTAAGCACATATAACATCAAATCATCATACTTGTGAACAACATGTCATGATTGTCAACATGCATATTCTTCATTAAGGCTCATGACAAGGCATTTTGCATATATGACATATTTGACATCTTTTGAGCAACTAAATATATTATCTAGACATATCAAACTTGCTCAAGATGCAGAAAATCAAAAATCATTTCAAAATCACAAATCATGCTTTTCATTCATCAAGAATAGTCCATCAAGCATTCAATCAATCATTCATCATGCCTTTTGCTTATTCACAATGCATCATTAATCATCAACCAAATTTCTCATCAAATCACAAATAATCAAATAAAAGTTTTAAGGAGTAAAGAATTAATCTTACAAAACTCCTTTGCTTGAGTATGCTTTGCCTTGAATTGTTGAGTCCACCTTGAGCTATCCTTTAAAAAAAATTGTTGTGATCTTGTCAAAGATGGATCCTCAAGCTTTTTCCTTTTTCTCATTGGCACAAGCAAACTCCATGAGGATGTGTTGAGCATTCAAACTTCATTGTATCTTGTATCTCCATGCTCTAACACTCCTACAACACACAAATTCAAGCATGCTTTGGTACCCAAACTTTCTTGGGTCCATGAGAGTTAGTATTCACAATTTTAGATCCTTTTGGGATCCATTTCAAGCATAATTCATCATTATTTATTGCATGCTTTGGCACCCACATTTTTCTAACAACTCTTCCTCTAAATGTGGTTTTTCTATATGTGCATGCTTGTGAAGAGTGTCCTATTCTATTGCATAGTGAGCATGTAAGAGATAGATCATGCATAGTATTTTTGCTCACTAAGAAATTCCTAAGATGAGTTTCTTTATGTATTTCATTATATCCTAACCCATCTTTATCAAAGAAAGCTCTTTGGGTCTCTAACATATGATCTAGCTTTTGTTGACCCATATAAAACCTAGTAAATGAGTTATGCAAATTTGTATTCTTTTTATTCAACTCATTTATTTCTAGATTTGCTTCTTCTATCTTCTTCTCAAATTCAAGTTTGGCATTTAATAGCATTTCATTTTCTATTTTCAATTTAGCAATGATTTTCTTATATTTGGAGTTCATGCATTGAAATTCATTTGCTAAATCATCAAAGGCATTTTGTAGTTCACTAAAGGTATAATCATTATTTTCACTAGAACTACAACTAGCCTCATCATCACTAATAGCCATAAAGCATGAGTAGGCTACCTCTTCATCTACATTTTCCTCATCGGAGCTATCACTATCGCTCCATGCAGCCACAAATGCTTTCTTCCTAGGCTTCTTATCCTTTTCCTTCCTAAGTAAAGGGCAATCTAACTTAGTATGACCCCGTTCATTACACTCATAACATACTAAAGGGTCCTTTTCTCTTCTACTTGACTCCCCTCTATGATGTCTCCTATTATTTTCTTTTTCTTTCATTCTCATGAATCTATTAAATCTTTTGGCAAACATTGCCATTTCTTTTTCTTCCTCATTTCCACTCTCATCACTATCATCTTCAATGACCTCATGAGTGGAAGACTTAAGTGCTATCCCTACATTCTTTGAAGGCACTTCATTTCTTTTCAATTTCATCTCATATGTAAGTAGGGAGCCCATAAGTTCATCTAAAGACAAGGTATTTGGATCTTTAGACTCTTCTATTGCGGTTACCTTTGCCTCCCATGATTGTGGCAAGCTATTCAAGATTTTCTTCACCATTTCTACATTGGAATATGTCTTGCCTAATGCCTTAAGTCCATTGATTATGTCATTAAATCTAGTATACATATCACTCATGGACTCATTTTCTTTCATTCTAAAAAGCTCATAATCATGTGTGAGCATTCCTACTTTGGTCTCTGTAACTTGATTGGTCCCTTCATGTGTGATGGCTAGTTTGTCCCATATTTGTTTAGCATTTTCACATAGGGACACTCTATTATATTCATTTGGACCTAATGCACAAAAGAGGGTGTGCATAGCCTTGGCATTCAATTGTGCCAATCTCATATCATTGGTGTCCCACTCATCCTCACTCTTAGGGACATCTTTTCCATCTACTTTCTTTATTGGGATTCTAGGACCATTAACTATTACTCTCCACACTTCATAGTCATTAGATTGCACAAATAACATCATCCTAGTTTTCCAATAAGAGTAATTCTCACCATTGAATAGTGGAGGTCTAACTAACGAGTGTCCCTCTTCTCCTAGGGGTGTGCCTATATTCAAGTGAGCCATTTAAGATCGTTTAGCTCGATAGAGGTTAGTCTAATTCAATCTCGAGCCCAAGCTCTGATACCAATTGTTGGCTCTTATAGGCTATACCGAGAGGGGGGGTGAATCGGTTTTTCACTAACCTTAGGTTCGTTTTTCGGTTCTTCTAAATTCTCTAGCCTATATTGATATTTTCTAAGTTCTCTTAGCTAGGCAATTATACAATATAAATTTAATGCAATAAACACAAATATAATTGCAAGAAAGTAAAGAGAGAAAGGATAGAGAAATGTACACAAGTGATTTATAGAGGTTCGGCAACCTTGCCTACGTCCTCTACCTTGAGACGCTCCCAAGGATTTTCCCAAATTCACTATCCTTGAATTTGTTACACTCCCTCTTTTCAAGGCTCAAGAGAAACCTCTCTCTTTTCTAGGATCAAGAGTAACCTCCCTCTTTTTCTAAGGCTAAAGAGAAACCTCCCTCTTTTCTAGGCTTAAGAGAAACCTCCCCTTTACAAGGATTGATGAGATACAAATAATGTAATCAAAGATAAGCCTCTAGGTAGGCAAGTGATTACAGAAATTAAGCTCAATGAGAAGCCTATACAATATTTGTGCTAAGCACTACAATGAATATGAGAATGATAGATGATGTAGACTTTGGAGCTCTTGATTGTTGTTTGAGGCTTGAGAAAGATGAATAAGATGATGAAAGATGTTGCTTGGCTGTTCCTCTTGCTTCCTTTAGCTTCTAAGCCTCTATTTATAGCCCCTTGGATGGTTTGTGGACGTTGGTTGGAGCCAAAACCGAAACTAGCCGTTGTATCTCACAGAAAATAGCCGTTGGAGACTTTCTGACATAAAGGGATCGATCCCTTTCCTTAGGGGATCGATCCCATGCTTCATTTTGGCCTTCCGGGGCACACTGCCAAAAAGGGATCGATCCCTTTCCTTAGGGGATCGATCCCATTCCTCCAGAATGGGTTTTTCCTGCACTTTTGGGTTAGAAATGATGTGGTCTTTGATCCTAATTCAACCCAAAACATATTGGCACTTTTGTGGGAGTTTTTCATGACTTTCTTTGATAAAAACATTGTCCAAAAATTCATTAAGTGATTTTCTAAAATATTCAAAACATTTATAAAGAATTAAGACCAATAAGGATGTATCATTAAATCATGGTCTTAATGTTTGGGTATGATCACTTAAAATGTATTGAGAAAATCATGTGTGATAAGGCAAATTTACAATATGAATTAAAACATTAAAGCTCACTTAAGTTTTTGTCATTTCAAAATATGTATGGCAATTTAAAGCTAACATATATGGTCACACTATAGAAAGAATATACTACCAATTAATTTATATGATATTAGTTATAATTAATTAGTCCATATTATTGAGATAATTCAACATTCTCCCACTTGGACACTTAAGTTAATTAACGAAAATATCATATAATTTCAATATGTATTCATAAGACCTTCTGGATACATTGTACCGAAATGATACAAATATGTAGACTTATAAATACTTTAACAACAACAACAAGCCTTTACAAGTTTCAGAATGCATCATACCGACAGGGTACAAATGCGTAAACTTATAAAGACTGCAACAAAAATTAGTAGTATTAGTGTGAAATGGAAATGATATGAAAACAGAAACAATATCCATTTCCATTAGGTCCATGCATCTAAACCGAATGATGCATTGCTTCAACAGAAGCATGAGACTAATACAAAATGTCTCATTCAACAGAATGCTATTTTCACCAGAACGCGCGCAAACAAAAAATATGCATATATGGCATGTAGGAATCCATCCACACAACTGCAGTTGATTTCATTATAGAGCTCCCACTAACTTAATACAACAAATGACTTCATATGCCTCATACAAGTGCTATGTCGTCAAAGCACTTTAGCAGCCAAACTTTCAGTTAGCCAGAATGAGCTCTTTAATTTTGTGCTCTACAATCCAATCAAGCAATGGATTCCATTATTTTCTCTTTAACGAACTGAATGATGATATCTAAATATTTGGAGTGTGAGGAACTCCTAGCATTTTGAGAGAGAAAGTACTTGTTGCAGCATTATCATAGTACATCTCTAGGACTTCGAGATGGCAACCATGGAAACCAGCCCTGAGATGAAATTCTACAACCTAAATGGCCCATCAGGTAGCTTTACAACATGCTACGTACTTAGCCTCCATAACCAAGGACACTATAAGTGTTTGTTTCACACCTTTCTAAGAAACAGCTCCTTTATATTCACAAATATATAACCAAAATAATTTTCAACAACTGGATAGCATGCAAAATCAACATCAAAATATCTGACCAAACCCAGAATGTCAGATTTGTTGATATCCAAATACTCTCTTTTCAGCTTCTAGCTCTCTATTTGCAGGATCGCTCAAGTATCTCCGAATTACACCTGTAACATACACAATATCCAAAATGTGTATAAACTTAAGCATAAAGTAATAACACATAATAAGGCATACATAACACTCGAAATGAGCTCTTTCATTTTCACTTTGAGGACTTTGGGATTTTCACAATGTCACTTTCCATGGAAGGGCTCGTCAAGTAGGAGAACAATATGCGGTAAACCTACTCAACACACATAATGTAGGTTTCCTTGAGACCAATAATGTATGCCTATATATATATATATATGTCACGAAGAATCTCAATCCTTAAAACAAAACAAAGCCTCACTTAGATTCTTCTTCCTTAAGTGACATGACGACATGAAATTTGTCTCATACAATAGGTCAATGCCATAGGCTGCTATTTAATATCATCAATTTAGAGCACAATAAGCACATAACTACTCCCACTGACCTTGCAATGGATTTAATTATCAAATAATAATGTTCTCCTCAAAGTGAGAATCTTTTTACTTTGGATATTGGATGCCTTTTAATGTTCGCAAATGAACTCCTTGAGTTCACATACTGTATGTTCCATCTTAGGAACTACAAACTTTTAAGTTGCTTCACTTAAACATTTTTTCTATCCAAGATGCAGTTCTTAATCGAAATGAGCTACTAATTGCCATCATGATTCTAAAAGAATCTTAGGTAGAAAATAAGAGAGAAGGTTTTCACAAAACCAATTCCTTCTTATTATTTAAAGCCTTGGCCAAATTTGGCTTTAAATCATCTACCTAATCTTTAGAGTCTCTTTTGGTCTACAATGATGTGACAACTAAAATGGATCTCATGCATCCTTATACAACATAAATGCTTACTTATCCTACGTGACTAATATCCAACTCCAAGAGTTCGGTTCAATATATAGCCTCTCGACAAATATCAGAATCCGAAGACACATGAATATCACATTCATGTTCCTCTGTAAGGTCAGGTGCAGATTCAAAATATGGTATTGGGATCAACTGTTGGTTCCTTTGGTTTGTGGCTTTTCATCATAAAAAAATAACACATATATGGGATTGGCAGAACAAAATGTACTTCAATAATGACTTTGTAGAGTTCGCAAGTCCCACTCCTTAAGTCATTCTTTAAATAGATTGCATTGTCAAACTTAATGATTCTAGTATCACATGGCGAGAAAACAAAATCTAGAATATTTCTAGCCAATATAATAACCAACAGAATTGCCACTGACAGTTTTCTCGTCAAATTTTCTTGACTGTGGGTTATAGGCCTTTTACTTAACTTTATAACCCTAAACACAGAAAGCGACACTAAACTCGGCTTCTTGTCTAACTACAACTTGGGATGCATTTAGGAACTGGTCTTGCTTGGAGATCAACTTTGATTGTGAGTTGTAGTTTTCATAACTTCACTCCACCCGAATTTTGAAAATTTGGATTGATCAACATAAATCGTACTATATCAAAATGTACAAATGACTACAACTGCAATCTCATTCTGTTTCAATATTCCAAGCACCGAATACTAGGTGTCAATACATAATCCTACAATGCACTTAATCAAAAAACCGATATATGATTTTGCCTAGCCTCATTATACCGAGCATAACATTCATCACTACTGTCTGATCATTACCTTAAGCAGCACAGTGGAATTAATTAGAATGCCTAAGGCCTCTACAAAATCAGATCTATTACTCTATAAGACCTACATCAAAATGGTCTTTAGTGAAAGTGATGAAACACTTATATCCACTGAATACAGTATATGGAAATGATCTACAAATGTCGATATATATTAGTTCCTAATCATTTTAATATCAGTTCCTAATCATTTCAATATCTGCTAATCATATCCTTAATATTAGCAGTAAGATTTCCCTTAATGCAATCTCTTCATGTGCCTCGAAATATCCCTAACTCATGCCACAACTTAATAGATTTCTTATCTATCCTATCGTAATCAAAATCGACAGTCACATCATTCACCATTGAAGAAAATTTGCTCAATATTGGGGTACGAATCTACTGTATACAATCCATCACATAGAATGTCAGAATCAGTACACATGTTGTTACTAATTAGAAATACTTTTCTGTTATTAGAATGAAAAGTATAAATTGACAATAGTTCCAAAAATTGTCCACGGAATGTAACAACAATTTTGGCTAATTCCTATGTTTTCAAGATGGATTCTAACTCTATAGCCCCAATTCATAACTATTTTCCCTTATTTGGTCTTTGGTTGCTTATGGCTTTATCAATAATAGCACCGGTATCCAAACATCAATAGTTAGAGGGCATATCTCCTAGATTGAATTCGAAATAAAAGCTAACAAAATGCCTTTTGCACATCCCAATCTAGAGGACTCTTGCAATCTACCCTCTTGTGTCCAAGTTTATGACAGAATGGCACACACTGATATTTAGAGGTGTTGGTGGAACCAGAATAGGAAGTAGACTTGGCAAATCTCTTCTTCTAAAGTGACATTTCATTGAGACCTCTTAATATTATTACTTTTGGCTGTGATACTGGCATATGTCATCATTATAACCGAATAAGGTCTGTTAACCGAAAAGATCTCTGAGTCTTGGATAACAATATCAATTTTGATATTAAAATGCCATACTTCCTTCTGTCCATTAAATGAGATCTGCAAACTTAAAAGATCTCACACTCTCCACCCCAGAAGGAAGTAGTGCTAAATCTGCCATATATGAAATCAAACTCCTATTGCAACCTTTATCCATCTTATGTGAACCTTTTCTTAATAGCATCCATAAATACTTCTTTATTATCACTAATTGGAACACTTTCTCTTATGTGCTCATTAATGGCATGCCCTTATAATCAGAGAATTATCACTTAAGTGTTCTCTAAATTCCAAATATTTTGTCCTCAACAAGCTTATACTGTTAGGTATAGTTGATTGATCGACTCTCGGGGCTACTTCCTATTTTAATGTGTCTCTAATCATATAGATCGATTCATACCATCTATCTAATTTGATCCTGCTAGAGATTCTATATGTGATAGTTTCACAATATGGAGGCTAGTGGAATAACTTAATAAATATCAATTTTATTCCACAATACACTACAGAAGATAAGACAAAACTAGTTAAATACAACCTAAATGATCGCCTACCGACAGGGTAGGAAGATCGTGTCATATCCCAACCAGAATCCTCTCAATCCCAAGCATCTCTTAAAGCAACTAACAATCTAACAGGGAGAGACTACCCACTTCTAGAGACCTTAGTAAATTATGCAACTGTAACTATCACTATGCATTGCCTTATTATTATATCCTTAAAATTATCAGAATAAATCGTCAAAAAATCTTCATGACTATTCCTGCGACAGGCAAGTATTAGTCAATCCAATTAATGATTTAGAATTTTTAAGAATATTCACAAAATTCATTGACCAGAATTAACTACACCCAAAATATGCAATTTCTAAAGCATATGTAGTAATTTCAAGTCCAACATTAATTAATTAAATTAATTCAACATAAATGTGAATATTCAAATAATAAGACAATGTTATTTTAAGAGAGTTTATTTGTTTAAATAAATTATTAACGGAATGGATAAACTATAATCCAAAATGGCTTAATAAAATACCCAAGTAATTTATTTAAACTTATTTAATTAGGCCAAATGTTAGTAATTTATGGGCATGAGTATATATTTCAAAATTAAGTGAATTATGAATTAAATGGGTAATTGAATTTCCAAAATTACCCCAAAATAATTCCTCCAAAAATTCAATTATACTCCTATTTTTTTGCCTAAATTAATTAAAATATCAAGGCCTAATTAATTAAATTTCAAGAGCTAATTAAATAAAACAAGAAGGCCTAAAAAAGTTAAATAATAATGGCCCAATTTAATAAAAGTAGAAGCCCAAAATTTTGCCCAAGATCTAAATAAAAACAGCCCAAAAGAATAGCCAAAATGAGCCCAACAATTGGTGGCCCAACATCCTAAACGTGGGCTAAAAAAATCAATATGGCTTCAAGCCATACACCCCAAACGTGGGCTAAAAAAATACCTTTTTTTTAATTTACATTTGTAGAAAGCGGGCGCGTGTGGAACACGTTCCCGCATCCCTGTCAAACGGCGCCATTTTCCTTTTTTTTTATTTTGCAGAAAAGCGGGCACGTGTGGAACATGTGCCAGACCTTCTTCCTCGCCCGAAACCGGGCAAAAATGCAGAGAAATGGGTATCTGACCCTACCTAATCGATTTTTTTACTATTTCTCACTCAATTCAGCCTCATTTTACTTCATTTTAATGGCATTTTTAATAAAAAAAATCATCCCCAATCAATATCTTGCATTATTTTGGCTCAAACATGCATAAATCTCATGGGTTTTCCATAAATCCGAAAATAAACCCAAAAATAAAAATGCAATAAATGCCATTTTTTCTTCAAAAATGGCTAATGGCTTTAAGGTAGACATGCTTTGATACCAATTGTTAGAAAATCATCCATCAAAGCTCATTAGCACAACAAATAGAGAGAAATTTAATCTTAGGTGGATTGAGCCAAAACCCACCATTTCACGCCATTGCCGCCACCACCAGCTGAGGAAAAAGTCGCCGGAGCTTGAGCCATCCTTCCCATTGCTGTTTGGGTCTGTCCATGGCAGCTTGCAAGAAGGAAGAGAGGAGATGATGGTGAGGGAAACGAGAATCGGGAGAGAAAGTGGGAGAAGGGCTACTGCTGTTCACCCTTGCACACACACAAGTGATCAATGGGCCATCACATATATTGGTGCCAGTAGTAGGGATCTCCCATATTTTAGATCATGTATTATATCCGTCCCATTAAAGATAAATATATGTAAAATATAAATATATTACGTATATATATATATGGTCACACTATAGACAGAATATACTACCAATTAATTTATATGATATTAATTATACTTAATTAGTCCATATTATTGAGATAATTCAACATTAAGGACTAAATGTTTTCGAATTTGTTCAATTTAGGACTTTTTAACGTGTGTGAGTTACACGCGCTGTTAAAATAATAACGGCGTTTAATAAAGACACGTTGCAACAATTTAGTGGGACACGTGTACTTATACTTATTTTTCTTTTAATAGGTAAAAATACGTTGGGGACATGTGGCAGTATTTTAGTAAGACACGTGGCAGCAATTTGTATGTTGGGGACATGTGGCAGCATTTTAGTGGGACATATGGCAGTGTATTTATATTTATTTTTCTTTTAATAGGTAAAAATACGTTAGGACACATGGCAGCATTTTAGTGGGACACGTGATAGTGTATTTATATTTATTTTTCTTTTAATAGGTAAAAATACGTTGGGACACGTGGCAACAATTTATCCTTTCATCATCATCCACTCTCTTTAACAGTGTGTGTAACTCACATACGTTAAAAAGTCCTAAATTGAACAAATTCGAAAACGTTTAGTCCTTAATTAATCAAAATTAAAGATTATATTTTTAATTGAGAAATCTCGCAAAGGTTTAATCATAAATTGAGCATTTAGCCATCTTAGTTTACTAACCTTTCCCTTTTAATTCTTTCTTGATTTGCCAAATCTCCAAAGATTTCAATCATACCATACATTTCCTTATTGTTTTTTTCATGTTTTTAGCTTTAGCATCAATTTACTAAATTAAATAAATAACAAAAGTCAAAATTCATAAAAGTAAATTAATTGGAAGAAAAAGAATAAACCCACAAAAGAAAAAAAAAAGACTAAAGGAATTTTAACTTCATGGCCCTCATAGCCCAATGCTTTTATTTGACACAATTTACTTAGCTCCAAAAAAAATTATTAAAAACTTGATTAACATTTTTAAGATCAACAATTTAAAATCTTCAAAAAATGTTCTAGAAACTTAAATTATCATATTTTAAAATGTAATCGCATGAAAATCATTACTAAATTGGATCTAAATTTGTTAGATTCAGGAAACACGAAAAATAGATCTAGACAAGATGAGATGTCTACACCTACAAATTGGAAATTGACCATGATGTCAGTTACCTGCCTCAGCTGCCAGGTACTACTCAGCTTTGACTCCTTAGCTCCCAAAATAAACCAAAATTTTGCTTTCGGCTGCCTCTTTCCATTTTCTACAAACTATTTTTCTCAAAGTAATTCTCAGCACTCCTAGATCTACTTTGAAAGACCATGGCTTCAACACCCAAATCTCCTTCTTCGTTCACTCTAATCACTAGTACCTTCTGATGTCTTCTTTTCTTCTCAACCTTCATCCTGTTCAAATTTCAAGCCTAAAAACCATATAAATCAACCCAAATAGAAACCTTAAATTTTATTTTCCTTTTTTTAGTTATTTTTTATTTGTTGTATTTTTTGGTGTATTTTTGTGTGGCTTTTCCCAAATTGGGGAATGGTGTTGGTAGAACTTTTTTCTAGGATTTTTGGTGTTTTTGTTTGTTCATTTTCTTAGAAGTTCTAGGGGTCTCGAGTAGGTGAGTTTTTTTTTTTGGAAAGATTGGGTTTTGGTCTTGGTCTTAGGGGGAAGAGGGGTTCTTTTTTGGTAAAGGGATGATTTTTATGATCTATGGTAGAATGGACGGCAAGATAGGTGGTTAGGGTTTTGGTTTGCTGGTGGTAGGTGCTCAGAGTGTTTTTGGTAGAGGCCAAATGGGTAGAGTGATTTTTTAGGATTCGATCGGTTGTGCTTGTGATCTCGTTGGTGAGAGCTGTCGGGGTGGACATGTTTAGACCCGACAATTTTAGACACAACACGAAAACGATATGAATATAAGATACGAGGTGACACTGATTAAAATTAAGTAAAAAATTGTATATCAATATTGTAAAAACTAAAAATAAGTTAAAAATAGGTTTTATGTTTTTCATGTTAACATGAATTTTGACACGAAATTTTTGTGTTTTATACGACATAAATAAAATTTTACATGACACGAAAACGAATTAGAAACATGAATTACCAGGTCTAGATATGGTTGAGGTGATGGGTTTCCGTTTTAGCCTAGTGATGGCTTTGTGTGTAGTTACTTGTAGACGCAGGCTGAGATTAGGGGTAGTAGGGATTGTAGGTATTGGGTGATTATGATGGTAGTACCGCTTAGGCAGGAATTGTTTTTCGCTTAAATAGAAACTAGGGTTTGAGTCTAGATCTCCTTTCTTTGTATTTTTGGTAAATGCCAAATGTTTTCCCTCATTTTTGAGTTCCAATATTATAGATTAGGGTTCAAAACAAAAGTCTGAAAAAAAATTGAGTATATTGTGTTTTTTTAGGTAATGGAGATTGCTTAGTGGTTTTTGGAAGCCATGAAAGTGAGAGTTTTGGGAGTGAAAAATGGCAGGCATTGACAGAAATGGAATTGATCTACCTTTCTTTCCCTTTTTTTCTTGGGTGGTTTCATAGGAATGGGGAGATGGCAGCATGATTTCAGTTGCCATGGCTATCAAGATGATGGCTAGGCAGTGCTAGACATCGGGATGAGGATTGGTGTAGGTGGGTTGGCAATCAAAAATCACCTGCCCAGCCAACCCTTGTAGTTGGTGTCACGTAAGGCACCAGTTGCCAAAATATTTTTCATTTCCATTTTTGTATCGTCCTAATTTCATATCGAGATATTGTGAGGATATGTTACATGTATAGAGAGAGATCTAAATTCATAGCTTGAAGCAAATTTTATTGAACAAAACTGTGATACTTTTGGGTTAAAGTGAATAATATAATATCTTGTAGGTTGAGTACAGATCTTTACAAAATAGTAAAAGATGATCAATAGCCAAAACATGGAAATTAAGTGTTACACTGTAAGAGCAACTTTTAAAATCTTATGGGAGCTAAGTGCTATATGGTATGAGTCAACTCTAAAATCTCAACTTCTTGTGATTTTGGTTTTGTTTAATGTTAAACTTGACGAGGACGTCAAGCTTTGAAGAGAAGTTTGTAATGCCCTAGTCTCATATCATGATATTGTGAAGAACTATTTTATATATATATATATATATATATATATATATATATATGTGTGTGTGCGCGCGCGCGCGTGTGTGTGTATGTATGTATAAACCCATACTTGCGATGCATTTTGTGGAACAAAACCATAAAACCTTCGAGTTGAGCTAATCATACTTTATAGGTTGAATGCGAATCTTCATAACTTTTTACTATACTTTTTTATTGGTTTATATATGATGCATTGACAGTGTATAGTTTTTAATACTATCAGTATACCAGAGTTTGACACCTCATTAATAAGCAAACTAAAACTATGTCAAGCCCTTAAAAATAGATATAATTTTTTTTTTAATTTGCTCATATGGGTTTATTGATGAGGTGTCATTTTTTATTGTATTGATAATATATAAAGCTATACACTATCAATATATTATATATAATTTTTTTTTATTTTACATTTCAACATGACCAAATAAATTAGGCTCAATCAGAGAACCCAAATACAATTCAACAAATACAATTCAATAACAGAAGCCCAATTAGCAATCCAGTTGGTAAATAATTCAAATCCATTTTATGGATTGAATACAATTAGTACATCATACTCTTAAAAGAAATCAAATTCAATCGACTTGATTAACGAAAGTCTAAAAATATTGATTCGAAAAATTAAAATGAAAATTACTAGCAAACTTGAGGATATATTTTCAATAAAATTATCAGTCGAATAAAATTAGGCGTCTATAGCATCTTGGTTGCTGAGTGATATTTGTACAGCAAATATAAACGGCGAAACTCTAGTTACTTCCATGGGATACGACTGAAGATATAGATTTTCCAGATATCGATGCTGTAGGGCTTGTTACATCTCGATCCATATTACCAAAGTTGGCTTTACCGGTTAACATCTTTACTGCTATTTGAGCAACTTCAGCAAACCAGTCATCCTCTGGCAAGACACTGCAAAACAAGGGGTATCACTCATCAATACAGGCTGAAGAAGTTAATATTTCAGAAAATTTAAGTACTTCAAAATTTTGGTCAAACAAAATGAAGCTAACTTTGATCACACAAACAAAATTGTTGAAGAGGAATGCTAGTGGCAGTCATTTTTACGATCAAATTTCAACACTTTTGATCTTATTGAGCCACGTTACTTTTTAGTTTTACGTAAATACTGATCACCCATGTGAGAAGTTGAAAAGCTAAAGTATGTAGTGCTAAAAAATACTTTTCAAGTAACTTAAAATGGTTGGTAACTGATCTTCACGTAAAACTAAAAAGTGACTAGGCCTAATTGTAGAGACTTGCACCCAACTTGTTAGGTATTATCTGCTTTAACGCGAAAGTCTCACGGTTTTGTCTCACAAAAGGTGCCTCACAAGTATAAGTTTAAGTCTATATATATAACATTGTAGAGTCTCACAAACTTCCGATATAGGATTGAGTTGTTATACTAATAAAATGGGAAGTGAAATGTGACTGTCGTTAGTATTCCCATATTGTTGAAACATGAAAATGCTTCATGAGTTATTATCTTCCCTCACTCATTTTATCATTTATTGCTTGCTGACTAAATGTACCTGTATGGATCAATTCCAGTTGCAGAAACTGCATCAATGGCTCTCTCTATTATGTTTTTGATAACTTGCTGCAGATTTCGAGACAGATATCGGCCTTGAGAAGAAAAAATCATGACAAACTCCATATCCAGATAAAACTGCATCAAAATCAGAAGTTGCGTGATGTTCAATTAATCACTAAAATAAAAGAACCAGTAATGCGAGAATACCTGTTGAAGACCAAAAGGACCCAAAGGCACGGTCCCCTGCTCTATCTCTTCCCAAAAGCTTTGATCATCAGAAAGCCAAAGGATCACAGTCTCTGTGAGTCTCATTAATAGAATGGTGGCAAACCTTTCTCTACCCACAAACATATCATTTGCAATACTTGCCATACGTGTCAATTTCTCAAAAAGCTCCTGAAAGCAGATAATATTTAGTAGAGAAGATGGAGTTTAGTAACCATACATCAAATAAGCATATGAAAATCTAATCAACATCAAGTCAAGAACATGAATAGAACCTGTTAACATAGTTATTCATGGTTTCCATGTGTCTCTTAAGTGATAAATAAGGAAATTACCGTTGTATTATGAAGTTACCATACTTGGTTTAACGAAGATGTGGCAAGTAAATTAACTTGTGAAGTTTTTAAAATCCACTGTAATGTATTTGGAGGCAATATTCCCGTGGTTATGTTGTCATGTCTGTAATTCTGTTATACCTTAGAAATGGTTTATATTGAACAAATCAAAAAATGTAAATATCAGTAAAAACCTGCTTGATTCAGACTGAGAAAATCGTACGATTTTACAAAACCATGTCTATATAGTTCCATTAAACATGCTTGTCTGCATGATGCCATATGATATTTTCTTAGCAGTTTGACATGCATTATACTACACGTTTCTGTGAGGAAACCGGGATATCACAATAAACAAATTTGCAAATGTATTATTACCTGAAAAATTGGAGACGGAAACCATTCAGGTTCCTCTGTGTTCCCATCCAAACTTATGTATATGTTTGCATTGAGGCGGATGTCTCCATCTTCTGTGAAGATCAGATCAAGGGCATGTTGTCTACAAAAACTATCTCGCAAGCTATCAACTAAGCGTTGTAGTTTCCTCTTCCATTCCCTTTGTTCTGGAAGACGGCTTTGCTTATCTGATGCTCTTTTAGGGGTTGCATCCGCTCTGTTAGACTGGCTCAACGGCATAAGCTTCAATGCTGCACGGGGAAGCAGCTCATCTGCTAGCAGTGATGCATTGGCGAGTAAAGCCATTTGTTGGGATTCACTCTCGGCCATTCTAACAATTTTACTGCCAGAACCTTCTAAACTTTCTTCAGTTTCCATTGACGCAGGCAATGCATTTATCAATAGATTAACGTAGGAGTTGAATACTTGTAAAACACCTTCCAAAGCTGGACCATCCAACTGAAGACTCTCAAGGGGGGCAACATCCTCAAGAAATCCCTGAAACCAAACATGTTGTTGCATAGGCACACTAAAGTTTCTAAAACTTACAACAAAAAAAATTAAAAACAAATTTAGTAATGTTTTCATCCAATAAGATTAATTAACTTTAACACTCTCGACTTCCACACTGAACTGGTAAAACAAAGTACACTAAGACGAGCCAAGATGATGTTAGGATATCCAATTGAGAAGGAAGCAGAAATAATTACCTGAACCATGGAATTGAATCTGTGAGCACTGCTTGAAAGCTTTGGCTGTGATATACTTGCATTACCAAGAGATGAATTGGAAGAGAACGGACGTGAACCGACTGGTGCATAAGTAAGCGCCCAATCATCTGCAGCAGCTAGTGCAGCACTACATTGTTCAATTCTTTTTAAGTTGGCATCGAATGCCAGTTCGATACTAGGTCTAAACTGCCTCAATATGACAGGGGAAAGGGCCAACCCACCAGCTTCTAACAAAGAGCAATGGCCAAGGCATATCTGAATACATTCACTGGCAACTCTTAGCCCCCCTGCAGCTGCTGATGAAGCTATAACATGTCTCTTTAAGAGAAGTGCAAAATCCTCAGTTTGCTTCACAGCCCAAGTTACAAGTTCAGACGAGTATGCAGGCTCCTCACCGAAACCTGCTAAGGAATCACTAGCAGCTTGTGCAATGGTTGAAAATACAAGCTGTGAAAGGGCTGAAGTGAATGCTCCTCCATAAGAAGTGCTTGAAGGCTGAAGACTTTGCATACCACGCTGCAGTCTCTGCCGGTGAGAATTGAGTAGCAACGTATGGGCACGAGGACCATCACCAAGTTTTTTAATCGCTAAAACAACTGAACGAAGCTCAGCACCATGTGTGAAAGGTTGGCAGCTAGCTTCGGCAAGCTGATCAATTAGTTTTTGTCGCAGTACACCAAGGGCATTCTTCAATCTTAGGAGTGCATCTGGACTTAAGGTATGTTCTGTTTCAGCTTCTGTTGCTATTTGTTCCCCTTCATCCAATGCGGCCATAGCTTCTTTTACTCTCTTTTCTTCCAATAGAACTTCAAGGTTTTCCAAAAATTCTATGAACCGTTTATCGGTTTTGTTAAGTTTTGTATTTTCAACATCATATATGTTCTCCTCTTCAGAATCTTCAGCACCGGTTGGCAAGGAATCAAAGATGATAACTTCAGCTAATCCATGAACTAAAGCTGCCTGAGTAGATAGAAGATTCCTCATGGAAAGGAGCTCCCCCTCAAGAACTGAAATCTCCTTGGATGTGCTTCAAATGAAAAAAATGTGTAAAAACCTTTAGACACAAATTAAGTTGTAGAATCACAGCTGACCACAACATGAGAAGTTCTTAAGCTTCTGCAACTCATTTTCCTACTACAAACAGCTAACATATGGAGGCCCTCCAATCCAATCTTCAGTTTGACATGTACTAACCAATCAATGATACTTCAACTTGCCAGGAAAGTAAAAGTGCTATCCTATTTTTGTACCATTTCCTACTAAGAAAACAGACAAAATGGACACTCACTCTGTTTACTCATATAACCATTATTTTAGTTCCTTTTCTATCTTTCAAAATTCTGAGGAATCTTTCATTAAAAATAATAAACTGAAAGGGATGAAAATCTTGTACTATAACATATATAAAAAGATTCGACGCAAAAATTAAAAAATTTAATATATTCGACTCAAAAATTAGAAAAAATAACTTATTCGACGCATACAGGTATCCGATACTCATCTTCGAGTCCGAGTAGCAGAGTTTATACGCGTGAAAGGCAAAAGCCCACTAGCTCAAGACCTCAAACACTTTGAAAAGACACGTTGTACATAACTGAAAGTAGCAAAGTATTACCGAATAAAGGCGGTGTAATTCGCATAGACACTTTTACGCATTTCCTCTGCGGAAGCCTTCCTTAAGTCCATCAAGTGTGAACTCGCCTGCTTTATATCCTGATCAAAATAACGCACCAAATTGAGTATCTCCGCCATTTCTTTTGCCAGTTTTGCATGGTCGGAAGGAAGCCATGAATCATTATGAAATAGAGTTTCCATAGATGATCATTTCATACACATATCATATGTATACATAACAGGGAAATCAAGGGAGGAGACCTTCTCGGTCATGGCCTGGCATATGGAGAGGAGATGTGCATCGGGGTCGAACTGGGAAGATTTGAAAATCTTCAAGCGGTCGCTGAGAGTACTGAGGTTTCCCTCCAACTCTGCTGAGTCATCTAAGCTCATTTCTGTATCGCCTGAATGGAAAACCAAAGGCAAATAACGCTGGGATCAGAAAAAGGAAGGAAAAGAAAGAAAGAGTCTTTGATGAAAGGAAGGAAGAGGCAGGCATGTTTTGCTCGTATGTATTAGGAACAACGTAGGACTCGCTTGGTTTGTTTCAGATTGATTTTAACCGTTAGCTTATGCTTACGGAGGAGATCCTAATTTTATTTATAAATATATATTTTTTTTCTTGGTAAAGATCCTACGTACCTTATTTTTTTACTTATTTTTGGAACGTAAGGCGATTAATCCTAATCTAAGCGAAGCAAATACCATTAATGTATGTGTCAAAAAAAGATTTACCTTAATAAATTGTAGACACCTTATTTTGTCCGGAGTCTTGATTTGTATAAATAATTAATTGGGTTGAGTGACATTGTATTTTAATTTAACAATTTAGAATTATGCTAGAATTAAATTAGAATTTTTTAGATTTAGAATTAACATTAATTAAAAAATTAAAATTAAAATAGGATTTAGGAATTTAAAAAAAAAGAGAGAGAAAAGATAAAAAGAAATAAAAATAAAATTAATTTTAGGATTAGATAATTAGGATAATTAAATTTTTAGGATAATTATTTAGATTAATAGAGTTGGATTAAGATTAATATAGGAATTAAGTAGATAAAATATTAAAAAAAAGGGAGATAATTATTAGAATAAGTATAGTTGTATTAGGACTCTAACTAATTTGTGGCTATAAAAAGGATTAAAGCTCAGGGTTTAAGGGACAGACAAAAAAATACAGAATCAAGCTTCTTGAAATCATATTATTATTCTCGTACAAAAGGCCTTAACCTAACTTTGCCACGGACACCAATATCACCACCATTCTTGTTCAAACACTGCCTGAACCCAGCCTAGCACCACCTTTGTGCCTTTCCACCCGAAGCAAAACCAAGATTCCCACCATCTTCCTACCCTGCTTGCTCTCCTTCATAAGCCGAACCATCCTGCCGCACCCCCTGCTTGACAACCTTGCTGCCAATATGCACAGCCATCATCGTCGACCTGCTGCTGTTCCAAACGTGTCCTAACCGTCCTCTGTTTTCTACTCAGCCCAGCCATCCACCACCACAGACCGAGCCTTCGTTACAGCCAACACGATAGTCATCATCTTCACATCGACACCGTCATTATTGAACCAAACCACAGTCCCCTTCTTGCACAGCCTGCTCCTCGGTTCCGCTGGTATTTGCTCAGCCTTGTACCGCCCTTGCTGCTGCATTGTTGCCACCTTGCCTGCAGTTCTAAGTTTGCTACGCCTACTGTCAAATTTCCTGCTGCTACCTGCATCCTCACCCCGAAACAGCTCACTGCCTTGTTCCAGCATCGTTTTCAGCCGCCCATATCCTGCTTTGCGGCAACTTCTTCTGCTGCCAACCTACTATCGTTACTGTTGCTGAAACCACTAGACGTGATTCTGTATTTTAAACCTTGGCTGCCACGTGAGGAAGCAAGAGCTAGAAAAAAAAACAAGGAAAAAACCAAGACAAGAAAGAAGGAAAGAAATAACTAGAAAAGAAGGGAGAAACGCAGGAAATTAAAGGTAAGCAAGAAGGTATTTTTAATTTGTATTTATTAGATATTGACCACTTAGGTTATATTTTGTTAAATAAATTAAAACTTAAATAATCCAAATTGACATGATTTTAAAAAAAACGTAATTTGTATAATTGGACTTAATTTGTAATACATATTTTTAAGATTAATTAACTTAATTAACATAATAAGATTAAAATAACATAACTTGATTAAATTAAAAAATTTGAATTAGTTAATTATGGATTTATTTGCATGACTTATATAATATGAATTGATTCACTTTGCATGATTTAGCTATTTTGATAATATTTGATTAATATGTGTTGAATAAATAATTTGTGTGTTTTTATGATATTTGTATGATATTTGTATGATATATTTTCTGTTTTATATGTTTAAGTATGACATTAGACAAATAGAATAATAGAATAATAAATTAAATTAAAAAAATGCAAATAAGAAAAAAAGAGAATGAAGATTGAATAAGGAAATAATAAAATTAAGAAGATGAATGCAAATTATCCGATGATGAAATTTCAAGAAAGTCAAATGGTACTCCTTGAAAATTTCTAGGTGAGGAGTTTGCTCTAGACTGAACCAGATTGATGGAAGGTTTAGAGTAAATTTTCAATACAATAATATGTGTTTATAGAAATAAATAAAATATAATAATAAAGACAATTAAAATAAAAATAGAAATAGGATATGGAAATAATTTGAATTAAAATATAAAATAGTAAATACGATTAAGACAATAAAATAGAAAATAGAAAATTGGGTATAGAGCCAAAATTAAGATTATCATAATATATTCCGACGACGGAGCCTCTTCAAGCAAGTCAATCGGTACTACTTGAATACTCTTGAGGTGAGGGAATTTACTTATTGTCTGAACCAGATTGATGGAAGGATTTTAAGTAAATTTTCAATGTTTTAAGCATATCAAAATTAATTTAAATTAAATTTAGAAGGATTTATTGGGTATAGAGTCAATATTAGGGTTGTCATAATGTATTTAAATGATCCGACGACGAAGCCTCTTCGAGTAAGTCAATTGGTACTACTTGAATACTCCTGAGGTGAGAGGATTTACTTATTGTCTGAACCAAATTGATGGAAGGATCTTAAGTAAATTTTCAATATATTAAGCATATCGAAATTAACTCAAAATAAAGTAAATTTAGAATGACCTAAAGTAGTTGGTACCATTTTAGGATGGGCGTTGTGGGGGTGCTAATCCTTCCTCACACGTAACCGTACTCCCGAACCCTAGATTCTTTGAACGTAGACCAAGCCTTATCTTTAGACAAGAATAGGTGACCAATCACACCTTAGGTTTGAATGGTTGGTGGCGACTCCTAGAATTTTAAAGTCTAGCGGTTAGGTTCACGGACCTAGACGTTATGACAGTTTGGCGACTCCACTGGGGACATTAGAGAGTCAGGCCAACATATATTTTAGGTCAATAGAAATTTGCTTAGAAATAATGTTGATTTCATAATGCTTAATAATCATTTAATACACACACACACTTCACATGCATACATGCATAAGCCCTCAACCCGGGCTCTATCCTTGTTAGGAGGGAGAAAAGTACCTACGCCTTCGTGAGGTGATAACCTCCGCATGGGCTGGCGAAAAACTCCCACTCAAATTGAACCTTTCCGCTTGTAGCCTATAATGGGTGAGGATTGGGTGCCTTACTAGTCCAGTGTGGATGACAGTGAGGAGCAATTTGGGAACCTTTAGAACTTTAAATGATCCAGGCCCCACATATAGGGAAACCTAAGGAGCCTAAACTTTAGATAGAGCCCTACAAAACCCTTGAAGTATTAGACTCGAATCCAAAATAGGACACAAAAAAAAAACTCATGTAAACAAAAAAATAAAAAAAACATCAAAAATAAAAATGAAAATAATGACTAACATTTTTCTTGCATGTTTTAGGAGTCAGTCTCATAACAATTATTGGCAGACTTGAAATCCACATCCATGGATAAATCTAAAAGGGAAGAGTTGAAAGAAGCGGCTGATGATGTCAAGGCTAAGTCTGAAGCAACCCAACAAAGAAACGGTGATTGCCTGCCAGTTGATTATGTTTCTAACCTTCCTGGAAAGGTCCACTTGGACCTTAAGCAAAATGATCTAACTGATTTGGTCAACATATGGAAAGGATGGAAAGAAGAGAGGAGAATGACATTCCAAGAAAAGTATGGGGATTTGGCCTTACTACTCTCTGTACCTATAGACATTGATATGATAAGGGCCATGGTGCAATTTTGGGATCCATCTTACCGATGCTTCGTCTTTAATAAAGTGGATATGGTGCCGACAATTGAAGAATATGAGGTGTTGCTTCATCGCAAATTGGAGAACACTAACAAGATCTATTGGAGGAATAAAACAAGCCTTCGCAAGAAATGGGCCTCAATGACAAATATGGAAGTCCAAAGAATTGACCAACTCATCCTAATTAAAGGGGAGAGTTCATGCTTTTCTTGGGAGTCTTTGCGAGCTTGCCTTCATGAGGAAATGGATGATCAACAATGCATGAGTATACTAGCTTTAGCAATTTATGGCTTGGTGGTCTTTCCCAAAATCTTAGGGCATATTGAGATTACAGTGGTGGACTTTGTTGAACAAGTGGGGCATCAAGTTAATGCTGCCCCGACTATTCTAGCAGAAACTATCAGATCTTTGAACTATTGCAGGAGGAAAGGGCAAGGGCGTTTCTTTGGGTGTGCTCAATTGTTGACTATATGGATGAAGAGTCATTTCAAATGTGAAGAATCAAAATTTGGATCAGCCTTATTAAAAACTAGTGTTCCTATTAAAGGGTTCTGTGATAGTGAATGGCCAAAGACGAAGACAAAGAGAGCTTGGATTGCGTTCTTGCGTAAATTGGTGAGTCGTGATGTGGTTTGGGTGGCACCATGGATGAAACGAAAGACAATGCGGTACCAATGTGGGGATCAACCGTGGGTCACTTTGTTGGGAATTTGGGGCACCGTTAGTTATGCACCCTTAATGGTACGAAGGCAATTGGGATATGAACAATTTGTCCCCATGACGCATGGCCTAAATCAGCGAGAATATGACTACACTGAGGCAGGCGCTTTTAGCAAGATTGGTGAAGATATCAAAGCTTGGAAGATAATGAAAAGAATAGAAAAAGGGAGATTCATAGATAAAGTCACTCTTGAGTATTCAATATGGCATGCAAGGCGAGCAAAGGACATCAAGGTTCCACTTGAAGAAAATGAAGAAGCAGAGGTGATACCACCCCGAAACCCTATGGTAGATTTGGAGATTGCTAAAAGGAAATTAGAAGAAGAAAAAAGGGAGTTGGAACGAGAATACAAGAATCTTAAGCATGAGACCGATGAGAGGATAGGAAAGAGAGATCACGCATATTCAAAAGTCCATCAAGAGAAGAACAAGTTGGTGGACGAGATTAGTTACTTGAAGAAAAAGCTCGCGAGGTCTGAGAATAGTCATCTGATGGAAGAAAACAAACGACTAAAGGAAGAAGCTCAGAAGAACCGGGAAGAAGCTCATAAGAACCAAGAAGAAATTGCACGACTCAAGGAGAAAGCACAAAAGAAGAAAAATGAGCTTGATGAAACTCAAAAGGAGATAATACGATGGAAGATTCGACTACAAGGAGTTCTCAATCGAGCCCAAGAAGATCGACAGAAGATGGCCCAAAATATACAAACCTTAGTAGATGAATGGAAAATCTTCAAGAAAGACTCGCAACTCTTATGGACAATGTTTCATCAAATTAATTGGGTGGCTCATAGGGCCCAACAAATAAAAGATGAAATAAGGGAGATGAAGCCTGGAGTTAACCCAATAACTGAGCATGGAGAGAGGATGCTACAATTGCTAGAAGAGATAGAAGGCCATTATAGTGCAGTTAGAAGACTCATGTGGCACCATTAGATTTCTTCATGGATGTCTTAGGATTTTGGTTTTGCTAAATGATTGTTATGAGACAAGTTTTTTTTTTCTTTATGCATTTAGGTTGTAAAATTCCATCCATCAATAAAATACATCTTTGAATTTTTTTTAAGTTTTTGCACATTTTTCTCTTGAAAATAATTTCAACTTAATTATGGCATTCAAGGTGTCAAAATTGAATCTACTAGACGGTCTACCCTCCATAAATACCACACAAGGTATCAAGCTCGTATAATGGAAGAAGATCAAAATAACAGAATAGAGAAGTTGGAAAGGGAAAATGCAGAGATAAAGGGGCAATTGAGCGAGATTACCCAATTACTAAAAGCCATGATTAAAGGAAAGGAGAAGATGGGTAATCAGGAGGAGTCTATCCAAGAACCTCAACAAAGCATGCGAGACAACCCTATTTTTGTTCCTGAAGGAAGTACTGTCAAAGCTCCAACACCTCTACAGATGCAAGTTCAAAACCCAGTGGAGGTACAAAATTTAGATGATCCCACAGAGTTAGAAAAGTTGAAGCATAAAGAAGAATATAGTGGTACTAAAGCTCAGCTGAGCTTGATAGAGGAAAGACTAAGTGCCGTTGAAGGAGTTGACTATTTTGGACCTGTTGATGCTGAAAGGTTGTGTTTGGTACCTGGTGTCGTGCTTCCACCAAAATTCAAAGTGCCTGAATTTGAAAAATTCAATGGAATGTCGTGCCCAAAAGATCATCTCACCATGTACTATAGAAAGATGGCGGCATATGCCTGGGACGACAAGCTATTGATTCATGTTTTTCAAGATAGCTTGACTGGGTCAGCTGCTAAGTGGTATAACCAATTAGAAAGGAGCAAAGTTTCCTCTTGGTCGGAATTGGCAAGGGCTTTTATAGCTCAATACAAACATGTGTCTGATGTAGCCCCTGATCACTTGTCTCTCCAAGGTATGGAAAAGAAGAAAGATGAGAGCTTCAAGGAATATGCCCAACGATGGAGGGACATGGCATCACAAGTTCAACCTCCCTTGACTGAGAAGGAAATCACCATGTTCTTTTTGAATACTCTCAAGGCTCCTTATTATGAGCGTATGCTTAGCAGTGTAACTAAGAACTTTGCAGACATGGTGTTAACCGGTGAAGCCATTGAGAATGCTATCAAGAGTGGTAAGATCGAAGCACCAGTGAATGATAGTAGGAAGGGTGGATTCTCGAAGAAGGAAGGAGATGCACAAGCTGTCTCAAATAATTCACGCCGTCTTTATACCCCTTACCCACCTTCAGTGAATTACGCCTATTCCCCATCTTACCCACAAACTCATCCCCAAAACACATATCAACCTGTTTTCCCTCGACAAACTCCTACAGCCTCGACAAACCCCACTTTCCCACCTAATGACCAAAGGAACACCCGACTTAGCCGAAATGTTACCATAGACCCTATACCCATGACATATGCTGAGCTATTCCCAAAGTTGGTGTAAGGTCATCTTATTGCCCCTATTTATATAGAACCCTTGAAACCTCCTTACCCAAAGTGGTATGATCCTAATGCAAAGTGTGCCTATCATAATGACAATGTTGGACACTCTATTGAGAATTGTATGGGCTTGAAGAGGAAAGTCCAAGCACTTGTCAATGCTGGAATTTTGAGTTTTGGAACAAAGAATGATCCAAATATGAATGATAATCTTCTACCAGATCACACAAAGGGTAGCGGTTGATGCTATGGAAGAAACTGGATGATATTGATTGATTCACTAACTTGAAGATTATGGTTGTTTCTTTGTTTCTAATTTCATTCATCTTAGGACATTTCAATTTCTTAGGTAATATAGGAGTGCCAAGCCCAAAAGGCATTAAGAATTCTTTTATGTATTGGGCCAGTTTTCATTTGTTTTCATTTTTAATAAAGGATTAGTGTGATGCATATTTCTTAATTCCTCATTCCAATCTTGTTCTTTAATGCCAAACACCAATACCCATATTCTCTACATTGTTACCAAGCTTAAAAGTATCCAAATAATGAACATGATAATGATGATGGCAATGAGTATAAAATTCAGTTCTGAAAGAGTTGCTTTGGTTGGTTGAATAGGTTTCCAATTTGCCAAGATTGTTCAAGCAAGAAGAGAATAGAAGATATTTGTCTGAAATCTTCACCTATAGAATGTTACGAGTAAAGGTGAATCTCTACATGAAGTTCTAATGAGTTTGTCTCTGTTCAATAGATGACCTTTAATGAGAGTACTTGTATTGAGATGAGAAATGGCCTTCTTTCACTACCTTTCAAGCGTGAGTAAAATTATCCATTGATCACCCCTTTTGAGCCTATTATATTCTTTTTGATGTAACCCACCAAGAATCACCATCCACACTGGGGGGCAAAGAAAATAGAAGATGAAAGATTTGTGGGGCAAAGTAAAAATAAAAAAGGGGCAAAGAAAAAAAACCTTTTGTGAAAAAAAAAGAGAACAAAAAAGAAAAAGAGAATGAAGAAGGAAAGAGGGTTTGAATCAAGAAAGTGAAAACCCTAGTCACATTTGAATAAAAAAGGAGAGAGAAAGCAAATTAGAATGGGACAAAAGTCGATTCATGAAAAATGATTCTTGGTTTGATAAACCCTGAAACACTTATTTTGGGCCTATATTATCCTTTCTTTCATAAACCCTCACCTAAGCCTACATTACATGCCTTAAAAGTCCATTTTGATCAAATATGAGTACTCCTATTGAAGAATCATGTGTTGAATGAAGGCATATTTACACTATGATATTATAATCCTTTGGATGGAAGTAGGACAAGCAGATCAAGATAAGGAAAAAGATTTCTCTAGATGGAAGAAGTGGGATTCCGAAGACTCACATAGATCCATGTGAGCATTAAATTGGGTGAAGAAATATCTGATGTTGGGGCATGAATCAAAATGGAGAACAAATAAGAGAAGTTTCATCAAGGACAATGAAGTTGAAAATGAAGAGAAATAAATTAAAAAAAAAGAAAGAAAAGAAAATGAAAAAGAAGAAAAAAAAGAGAAGAAAAGAAAAAAAAGAAAAAGAGAAAAAAATGAAAGAAGGATTCAGATCGAAAACCCAAAAAGGGCGGTTTGGATCAATGAAGTGCGTCTAAGTTGAAAACCTGAAAAGGCAGCTTAGATACCAAAAAGAACTGAATGTCAATGATACGGGGGCAAGAGGATATTTTAATGAACTCAACACGATCAGATAAGGTGGACCTTTGAAGGGGATTTTGTATTCATTGATCAAAATTGTTTGAATTGTTTTTATTTGGATACTATTACCTAATTTTAAAAATTCTCACTTTTCATTCAAGCCTACTTTCCTTCTAAGCCTGACAATTTCTTGTTAAATCTTTCCAAATGTTGAATAATACCATTCTCTTCATTTCACTTATCATTTCTTTGCTATATCCTTACCTTGAGGGATTGAGAAATTGTGTTGCATTGATCTTGAAATTAGAATGGTAATGAATGTTTGCTTGGCAAAATATGTGAAAGACTCCTATATTATTTAGGAAAATGAAAGAAAAGGAAACTTGTGGATGAATGGAAATTGGAAATCAAGAAAAACCAATGAGTAAGAAAGAATGAATGATGAGGTCTCAGTAAAGATTTTACTGAGCAAATGAATGACCAGAAAGAGTGAATGAAGGAAGAAACAAGGGATAAGATAATATAAAGAGGGCACGAAGACAAGAGCATCATTAGGAAAGAAACATGGAAGAAGGAAAATGAGAAAAGAAGTAGGAAATACAAGGACAGGATGACAAATAGAAGAATGCATGAGATGGACTGATACAGAAAAACCCTGTTATTGCCACAGTTAAAGTTGAAATGCTTTTCAAAGAAAACATTGCATGAATAGAATAGATTGTGTGTGTAATATTGCATGAATGGTATTACACAAATGACATTGCATAGATAGGATAGAATGCATGCGTAGTTGCAAACATGATGCATTGCATGAGAAAAATTACAGACAAGGTTCCTTGAGTACAATCTATAAGACCTTCGGGCATGATTCCTTCAAATATTTTGGACAAGATTTTTTAAAGTTTGACTGCCTGCCTGTTTAGGAGGAGCTTTTGGACAAGATTTTTAAAGTTTGACTGCCTGCCTGTTTAGGAGGAGCTTTTGGACAAGATTTTTAAAGTTTGACTGCCTGCCTGTTTAGGAGGAGCTTTTGGACAAGATTTTTAAAGTTTGACTGCCTGCCTGTTTAGGAGGAGCTTTTGGACAAGATTTTTAAAGTTTGACTGCCTGCCTGTTTAGGGGGAGCTTTTAGACAAGATTTTTAAAGTTTGACTGCCTGCATGTTTAGGGGGAGCTTTTGGACAAGATTTTTAAAGTTTGACTACCTGCCTGTTTAGGGGGAGCTTTTGGACAAGATTTTTAAAGTTTGACTGCCAGCCTGTTTAGGGGGAGCTTTTAGACAAGATTTTTAAAGTTTGACTACCTGCCTGTTTAGGGGGAGCTTTTGGACAAGATTTTAAAGTTTGACTGCCTGCCTGTTTAGGGGGAGCTTTTGGACAAGATTTTTAAAGTTTGACCGCCTGCCTGTTTAGGAGGAGCTTTTGGACAAGATTTTAAAGTTTGGCTGCCTGCTTGTTTAAGGGGAGCTTTTTGAAAAAAAAATTAAAAAAAAAAGCAGAAGTCAGACAAAATACGTGTCTATGTCTTTGTGCAATTACTGTTTCACAGCAAATGCACAAAACAGTAATTGCACAAAGAGGGGTAGCTGTAGACACCTTATTTTGTCCGGGATCTTGATTTGTATAAATAATTAATTGGGTTGAGTGACATTGTATTTTAATTTAACAATTTAGAATTAGGCTAGAATTAAATTAGAATTTTTTAGATTTAGAATTAACATTAATTAAAAAATTAAAATTAAAATAAGATTTAGGAATTTAAAAAAAAAGAGAGAGAAAAGATAAAAAGAAATAAAAATAAAATTAATTTTAGGATTAGATAATTAGGATAATTAAATTTTTAGGATAATTATTTAGATTAATAGAGTTGGATTAAGATTAATATAGGAATTAATTAGATAAAATATTAAAAAAAAGGGAGATAATTATTAGAATAAGTATAGTTGTATTAGGACTCTAACTAATTTGTGGCTATAAAAAGGATTAAAGCTCAGGGTTTAAGGGACAGACAAAAAAATACAGAATCAAGCTTCTTGAAATCATATTATTATTCTCGTACAAAAGGCTTTAACCTAACTTTGCCACGGACACCAATATCACCACCATTATTGTTCAAACACTGCCTGAACCCAGCCTAGCACCACTCTTGTGCCTTTCCACCCGAAGCAAAACCAAGATTCCCACCATCTTCCTACCCTGCTTGCTCTCCTTCATAAGCCGAACCATCCTGCCGCACCCCCTGCTTGACAACCTTGCTGCCAATATGCACAGCCATCATCGCCGACCTGCTGCTGTTCCAAACGTGTCCTAACCGTCCTCTGTTTTCTACTCAGCCCAGCCATCCACCACCACAGACCGAGCCTTCGTTACAGCCAACACGATAGTCATCATCTTCACATCGACACCGTCATTATTGAACCAAACCACAGTCCCCTTCTTGCACAGCCTGCTCCTCGGTTCCGTTGGTATTTGCTCAGCCTTGTACCGCCCTTGCTGCTGCATTGTTGCCACCTTCCCTGCAGTTCTAAGTTTGCTACGCCTACTGTCAAATTTCCTGCTGCTACCTGCATCCTCGCCCCGAAACAGCTCACTGCCTTGTTCCAGCATCGTTTTCAGCCGCCCATATCCTGCTTTGCGGCAACTTCTTCTGCTGCCAACCTACTATCGTTACTGTTGCTGAAACCACTAGACGTGATTCTGTATTTTAAACCTTGGCTGCCACGTGAGGAAGCAAGAGCTAGAAAAAAAAACAAGGAAAAAACCGAGACAAGAAAGAAGGAAAGAAATAACTAGAAAAGAAGGGAGAAACGCAGGAAATTAAAGGTAAGCAAGAAGGTATTTTTAATTTGTATTTATTAGATATTGACCACTTAGGTTATATTTGGTTAAATAAATTAAAACTTAAATAATCCAAATTGACATGATTTTAAAAAAAACGTAATTTGTATAATTGGACTTAATTTGTAGTACATATTTTTAAGATTAATTAACTTAATTAACATAATAAGATTAAAATAACATAACTTGATTAAATTAAAAAATTTGAATTAGTTAATTATGGATTTATTTGCATGACTTGTATAATATGAATTGATTCACTTTGCATGATTTAGCTATTTTGATAATATTTGATTAATATGTGTTGAATAAATAATTTGTGTGTTTTTATGATATTTGTATGATATATTTTCTGTTTTATATGTTTAAGTATGACATTAGATAAATAGAATAATAGAATAATAAATTAAATTAAAAAAAATGCAAATAAGAATAAAAGAGAATGAAGATTGAATAAGGAAATAATAAAATTAAGAAGATGAATGCAAATTATCCGATGATGAAATTTCAAGATAGTCAAATGGTACTCCTTGAAAATTTCTAGGTGAGGAGTTTGCTCTAGACTGAACCAGATTGATGGAAGGTTTAGAGTAAATTTTCAATACAATAATATGTGTTTATAGAAATAAATAAAATATAATAATAAAGACAATTAAAATAAAAATAGAAATAGTATATGGAAATAATTTGAATTAAAATATAAAATAGTAAATACGATTAAGACAATAAAAAATAAAATAGAAAATTGGGTATAGAGCCAAAATTAAGATTATCATAATATATTCCGACGACGGAGCCTTTTCAAGCAAGTCAATCGGTACTACTTGAATACTCTTGAGGTGAGGGAATTTACTTATTGTCTGAACCAGATTGATGGAAGGATTTTAAGTAAATTTTCAATGTTTTAAGCATATCAAAATTAATTTAAATTAAATTTAGAAGGATTTATTGGGTATAGAGTAAATATTAGGGTTGTCATAATGTATTTAAATGATCCGATGACGGAGCCTCTTCGAGCAAGTCAATTGGTACTACTTGAATACTCCTGAGGTGAGGGGATTTACTTATTGTCTGAACCAGATTGATGGAAGGATCTTAAGTAAATTTTCAATATATTAAGCATATCGAAATTAACTCAAAATAAAGTAAATTTAGAATGACCTAAAGTAGTTGGTACCATTTTAGGATGGGCGTTGTGGGGGTGATAATCCTTCCTCACACGTAACCGTACTCCCGAACCCTAGATTTTTTGAACGTAGACCAAGCCTTATCTTTAGACAAGAATAGGTGACCAATCACACCTTAGGTTTGAATGGTTGGTGGCGACTCCTAGAATTTTAAAGTCTAGCGGTTAGGTTCACGGACCTAGACGTTATGACATAAATTATTTTTATTATTATAACAACTAATTTTCTTGCCTTTTATTATCAAACAATTAATTAATATTTTTTTTAAAGTCGCCAATTAAATTGAACTCCTCACAAAATTAGTTTATATTTGAAAATGGAAAATTCACCAATAACTAGATAATTATGGATTAAATTGTTTGAATTACGAGAAAAGACTATTTTCTTACATTTTTTTAGTATTGAATTTATTTATTTTAACATCAAAAAAAGTTATTCATTTTTTTATTAATGTTTTTTTAGGAGGTGATAAATAAGTGAAGTTGATCTGGACTATAAGTGCGATTGGTTCGATCCTGTGCAAGTGGCTAACAACCTTATGGAGGCCCGTCAAAGTCGCCATACCTAAGTCATATTCGTGATGATCGTGATCCTATGAGCATCCATGGAGGTTTAGTAATAAGAGCTAAAACTAAGATGATACAATAAATTTTGGTTGGTAGCCTTGATATTGCTAAAGAGAATGTCCAACAAAGCTTGAGCATGGTTAATTATCTGTGTTCTCTCTTTCGTCTTTACACCTCCACCACCTCCACAACCCAATAATGGCCAACGAAAAAAATCAACTCACAATCCCTAACACACAAGAACCCACCAAACCTCTTACTTTTGTCAATATCAACAATTCTATCAAACTCACATCCGCAAACTATCTCTCTCGAAAACTTTAGATGGAAGCACTTCTTATTAGTGACGACCTTTACAAGTTCATTAATGGCTTTCACCCCACTTCTTTAACCACAATCACTACAAACAATGTCACCACTCCTAATCCAGAATACCAAACATGGCTATGCAAGGATAAATTGATTTTTGGCGCTCTTGTTGGCTCCCTCACCTCTTCTCTCATGCCTCTTATTTCTCAATCACAAACCTCCTGTGACACCTAGCATGTTCTTCCCAATACCTACGCCAGGCCTTCTCGTGGGTACATCAAACAGATTAAGGAAAAACTAAAGAAGCCACCAAGGGCACCTAAACAATTTCAAACTACATGCAGTTTATTAAAACTCATGCTGATGAACTTGTGGCTCTAAGAAAACCTATGGATCATGAGGATCTCATTAAGAAAATCCTTGATGGCATTGATGATGATTACAAGCCCATCATTGATGTTATTAATTGCCGTGGTATACAGATTTCATTTGATGTACTACATGAGAAGTTAATCAACAAGGAACTTTTGCTGCGCTCCATCATTCCAACTCTTCTCCACTTCTAGCCTCTACAAATCCAGCTAACTCTCAATCCAATCCGAGAAATCTTGGCAACTGAAATCAACAACCACCATCAGCATCCTCTCTCCCACCATTGATGAATATTCATATCTTAAGCTCCATCAACACCACAACACAAAGTAATTGTACCTCACCTCAGCCTTACTTAGGTCACTGTTAATGGTGTCATGCTCAAGGTCACATTGTTACGCAGTGCCCTGTGTTTTGTCAGATGCATTCAACCTTACAACCACCTCTAATCTTGTGTCAAACTCCACAATGGAAATCTCACCCTTCGGCACCATGGCAACCATGGGCCAACCTTGCAACAGCCAACATATCTAATAACTCCAGTTAGCTTCTTGACAGTGGCACCTCGCTCCATGTTACCAATGATTTGAGCAGTCTTTCTATTCATACTTCTTTTGATGGTTCGATGACATTGTGATTAGTGATGGCATAGGTCTCTCTATCACCCATACTAGTTCAGAAACTCTTTATAATCCCTCTCTTTCTTTTTCTTTGAATAATGTTCTTTGTGTTCCTATTATGAAAATGAATCTTTTTTCTATATCTCAATTTTGTCAATCTAATAATACCTCAATTGAACTCTTAACCACTTCTTTTCTTGTGAAGGATCTCCGTATAGAGGCAACTCTATTGCGAGGTCAAACTAAGGATGGTATGTACAAGTGGCTATCTTCTTCTATTAAGTCTTCTCCTTTAATTGCTTCCATGTTAAGACCACTTCATTTGTGTGGCATCATAGATTAGGGCATCCATCTTCCTCTGTCTACAAGCACATTGTTTCCACTTTTCACCTACAATTATCAAGTCCTTCAAATTTGAATCTTAATTGTAATTCGTGTCATTGCAATAAAAGCCACAAGCTACCTTTCTCAATCTCTTATCTTGTCACTTCCTCCCCTTTTAGAGGTTATATTTTTTGATGTGTCGACCTCTTCTAGATGATTTCAACTACTATGTTATTTTCGTTGATCACTTTACAAAACATATTTGGTTTTACCCACTCAAAAGAAAATCTCATGTTCATGATATATTTGTTCGATTTAAATTGCTTGTCGAAAACTTCTTCAACAGGAAAATTATCACATTTTATTCTGATAATAAGGGAGAATATCAAGCTCTCTCTTCTTTTTTTTACTACTAATGGCATTTCTCATTTCACTTACCCTCCTCATACACAAGAACACAATGGATACTTTGAATGTCATCATTGTGACATTATTGAAATAGGGTTGTTCCTTCTCTCTCATGTATCCATGCTCTTATCATATTGGTCTTGTGCATTCACCATTATTGTCTATCTCATCAATTGTCTACACATCCCAACGCTTCATGTCTTTTCCCTGTATGTTAAACTTTTTGGCATTCCTTCTGTAAGGAATATTATAAAATTACATATTCCAAATTTATTAATTAATTAATATTTACTATTTATCACTTTTACTATTCAAGTGTTAAAGGTATCGCAGACAGTCCAACCGTAAATTTATGTGCAAAATGTGTTATTTACTGTACATTTGGACTGTTACACCTTCAAACTACTCTAAGCACTGTAGTTTTGGATGTCTTTGTTACCCTTGGCTTTGACCATATACGTCGCACAAACTTGCTCCTCGTTCTTTTCCTTGTGTCTTTGTAGGTTACTCTTCTACTTAAGATGCTTATCTTTGTCTTGAACCCACCTTTTCTTGTATCTACACATTACATCATGTCAAACTTGTTATATCTATGTTCCCATTTACTTCACTCCAGTCTCACCTAGACTTTCTAGTCTCACCTAGACCTTCCTTCCTTTGAAACAATCTCTCATTAGTGTCCTTTTATGTCTTTCCACCCAGTCACCAGCACACCATCTATGGCTTTGACATCTATACCCCCTACAGATCCAATCTGAATGTATCACTCCTTCCTTCTCACACATCCATTTTCACATCACACCTACCAGTATTGCCAAATACCTCCAGATCAAACCAACCTTCTCCTCTTCCACCTCTATCACCTCTCCTCCCCATCCAAAAACAATATTCACCAGCCAATCACCAAATTAAACCTGACCACTCAACTTACTACCTCCAAATGACCTTGAACCCACCTTTGTAACTCAGGCAATCAAGGATCCCAAGTGGCATTAAGCCATGTCTGATGAGTATGACGCTTTTGTTTGGAATAGGACGTGGGAACTTGTTCCACCAAACCTAACAAAGAATTCGGTTGGTTGTAAGTGAATTTTTCGTACTAAGTATTTAGTTAATGGATCTGTTGACAGGTACAAGGCTCGCCTAGTTACAAAGGGGTTTCATCAGCACCTTGGAGTTGATTATCATGACACTTGTAGTCCAGTTGTCAAGCCTACCACTATTCACTAGTTCTCAGTCTTGCTGTCAATCGTGGATGGTCTCTTCGGCAAATTGATATTAACAAAGCCTTTCTCTAAGGAACTTTCTCTAAAGATGTGTATATGACTCAACCACAAGGCTTTATTGATCTAATCATCCTCATCATGTCTGTAAACTTTGCAACGCTACTTATGGTCTTAAAAAGGTTCCTCGAACTTGGTATCATGAGTTGCACAGGTTTCTTATCACCTCTGGCTTTACCAACTCTCATGCAAACACCTTTTTATTTGTCTTTAACAATAGTGTGTCTATGATTTATCTTTTGGTTTATGTTGATGACATTATTATTACAGGTGATGATGATTGGGCTATGCAAAAGTTCATCCAACTCCTTGCTCGTTGATTCTCCCTCAAGGATCTCAGACCTTTAACTTACTTTCTAAAAGTTGAAGTGGTTTCGCATTCTCAAGGTCTATTCTTGTTTCAACACCAATACATAAAAGATTTTCTTGCTTGAACATGCATTACAGATGCAAAGCCTATTGCTACACCTCTTGTCATAGCTCCTGTACTTACCTTTCACTCTGGCACATTGCTCTCCAATTCCTCTAAGTATCGTGCCACTATTGGTAGCCTCCAATATCTGTCACTTACACGTCCTGATATTGCTTATACGATGAATAAACTATAGTAGTTTATGCATTAGCCCACCAATGACCATCGGTCTATTGTTAAGCAACTCTTACGGTGTCTTTATGGGACCTTGGATCACGTAGTTGTTCTCTATTACCACTCATCCTTATCTCTCCATGCATTCTCTGATGTAGATTGGGCAGGTAACAAAGATGATTTTAGCTCCACCAGTGCTTATCTTGTCTAACTCGGTCGCAATCTTATCTCTTGGAGCTCTAAGAAGCAACGAACTGTGACTCGATCCTTCACTGGGGTTGAATATAGCTCTATTGGAACCACTGCAACTGAGCTTTTTTGGATCTATTCTCTTCTTTGTGAAGTTGGTGTTTCTCTTCCACAGCAACCGATGATCTATTGTGATAATAATGGTGCTATGAATTTGATCTCAAATCCAGTTTTTCACTCTCGTATGAAACATGTGGCTTTGGATTATTATTTCATTCATGAACAAGTTCAAAGTGGTGCTCTTCAAGTGGCTTATGTCTCTTCTACTAATCAGTTAGTAGATGCTCTAACCAAACCACTTCCACGTGCTCGATTTCAATTCATTAAAGACACAAAGCTCTATCTTAAAAGGGCATAATAGGAAATATATGCAAAGAATAAATTCCTTGAATTAAGAGATTTATGGTATATATTATATTTAAATCAAATCTTTGATTTTAGCGATTTATATTTAATTGTAATATTTAATTATGGGGATTTACATTTAATTGTATATATTTAGTTACTATTTTTAGTACAACTTTTATATGTATAAATAATGTAATACTCTCATCAATAAAATTTGTTTAGCAATTCAGAAAACCTTCTTCTCTATAATCTCTTTACATTCTTCTGATTTTGCATGAAACAAACTCACTTTGGAAGAGTTTAGGGATGGTGGTCGAATCCTAGGGTGGTTTCTCTAGCTTGGATTGTTTGGTTTTTGGCCTTGCATGTATCAAATGACCATTATGAGAGCAAGCAATAGGGTGGCTGAATGCCTTCTCCTCCTCTTTTGGTTTTTCTTAGTATTTTACTTAGATTTTTTTTGGATTTACAAAATGTAGAATGAAGAAGTAGTGACCAACCATGGTGGAAGAGTTGGCTCTTGTAGCCAACACATGCTACGTCCCCATTGGCCAAAAGGGAGGTGGCCATAATTCCAATTATGTAACATCAAATAATTATTCAAGGCCTCAGAAGCCATATTTCATGGCTGTTTTGTCAAGGCCCAGCCTATTTCAGTAGGCCGTCGGCTGGCATCCCTTAGGCACTCTGGCCTCAGGTTACCTTGACTCAACCTTATTGTTTGCTTTAGGGTGCACCCACTGCCCACTGCCCCTTACGACTTTATCGAAGTGTGCCCTTAGGCCCCAACTCCAATTCACGTACCCAGAGGTTCGAACTTAGGACACTTAGGTACCTAAGCCTTACACTCATGGTTCTATTTGTTCCAAGTACCATGAGTGTAAGGATTAGGTATCTAAGGGTCTTTAGTTTGAACCTTTAGGGATGTGAATTTGTGTTGTGGCCTAAGGGCACACTCCGACAAAGTCATGAGAGGCGGTGGCTAGTGGGTGCACCCCAAAGCGAACAATACGGTTAAGTTAAGGTAAACCTAGGGTAGGAGTGCCTAAGGGATGCCAGCCGACGGCCTACTGAAATGCACTGGGCCTTGACATGTTTAATTTGGTCCCCATTAGTTTTAAATCTCAATTGTTTCAAATCTAATCCACATTTCAATAATCTAGTTTATAACTTAACTTTAAATAATTGACTGTACTATTCCAAAGTAATTTAAGAGGCATGCTATATATCGTCGAAAAGTTCACTAAGTTAATTTTTCAAGAAAATTGGAATCACATCAATTGGAGTTTCTTGTCAAAAATTAGAAACAACTCTTTACAGACTATCTAATGGTTGAATTTTTTGCACTTAGTGCATATTTAAAAATTTTTCCGTATTGATCCACAATGAACCAAAAAATGTATCATATATGGTTGGAAAGCTCTCTAAGTTAGCTTTCCAATAAATGTTATGACTTGTCAATCAGATTCCTCAATCTAAAGTTATGATCAAATCGGTACAGATTGGTCAAAGTTTCCTACTCATCCATTATCAATTTCTTAATAGATCAACTAAAGCTCCAAAATTACAATGAATTATTAAAATCGGGTTTAGGGAATTTTTTGGTTTCACACTTAGCATTATTATTTAATGATTTCTTTTCTAGTTAGTTTGTAAAAAAAGAATTTGGATTTGAGGTGATGCTTGCTCAAAATGTGTAAGAGTCTAACCTTCATTATTTGATAGAGTTTTTATGCAGAAGATTAATACCTCCAAGAAAGTATTGAAGTTCATGTAATCAAATTATAATAAACTTCAATAAATTCATGAAGTTATTTAAAATGTATTCCGTACAAAAATTCTGATCATATAATGAAAGTCAGGCTCCTGTCACATCTTGAGCATGCATCACCTTAAATCTAAGCTCATTTTTACAAAAAACAACTAGACACAAAACGTTTAAATAGTAGTGATACATACCAAAACTTATTAGATTAACATAGAGAGAATAGTTATATGCAATCTAATTAATACCTCACCTAGTATAAATTATTTACAATTGTGTCCATTAATTTGATAACAAACTCTTTCGAGTTAAATGACAAAGCACCCGCTATTGACAAGCTTTTTCTCCAATCCTTAACTTAATCTAGACAGTAATCCCTAACAAGTACAATTTCATTATGGAATATTGTTTTAATATATTAAGTTTGATTTTTTTTCTTAATTGTTGTTAAAGTAACATTTTTATCTACAAATAACTCATTAGGTTGATGTCAGAATAAAAATTAGCTTTTTGGTTGGTGGGATAAAGTTTATGGAGAATATCAAACTGTATATGTCTAATACTTTGCACATTATATATATTTTGTGTTGAAAACAATTTATTATTATGAAAATGTGATAAGTGAATATTTTGTAGTATTTACTTTGTTATAATTTATGTAATGACATTATAAAATAGTTGAATAATTGGTTACTATTTTCTATGAAAATTATTTGTTAATTATTTGATACACACATACTCCATAAATGAAGGCTAAACAATGTTTTAGAACTGTAGTCTATGTTCTGAAAACATTAACACATAAAACGTAGTCTATAAATAAAAAATAGACTACAATTTTCCAAACTCGTGTAAAAAAATCTAATTTAATCATAAAAGACCATGGTTATACGCCACTAAAATATTGTCTATTCTACAAAAAAAACAATCATGATTTATTTTAATACATAGTCTTTTACTAAAAAGAAGACCATGTTTCTTAATGAAACGTAGCCAATTGATATAAAATATCAATTTATTTTCAAATAAATCAAAATTTATAAATAAATTAAAGACATTGTTTATTTTACAAATTAGACTTCATTAAAATTAAAAGTGTTGTTTTCTTTTTTATAAGTTTAACAATGGTTTCCCTCCCTAAAACATGATCAATCTATATTTATAAATTAGACTATGTCCAAGAATCGTGGTCTATACTACTTGAGAAAAGACTACGCTAGATAGGCTATATATAGTTAGTAAAACATAATCTTTTGTCATAGACTATGCTTTTTAAACGTAGTGTATGAGTTTCTTTTTATTAAAGTAATCTGATCTCACAACAACACGCAAGCATTCAACTAGTATGAGATAGTTTCTAGTATTAAAATGATATAGCTATACTAAAAGGTGAAGAGTCCAAGTTCATTCAAGTTTGCGCATGAACGCGCGTGCACATATACATACATACATAGATACATATACATATGAGAAAGGATAAAATTATACAATGTCACGTCCCATAATATAAAGTAAATACCATATTTTTCACACACAACAATAATTGGTTGCGCTGTCTGTGATGTCTTTACCACTATTTACATTTTCTCTACATCGGTAAACACTTTAAATATAACATTCATATTTAATTAATTTCAATATTTACATACTATACTATTTCTTTACATCCTCTCTACAATAATATACAAATATAGTACTATACAATATACAGTATGAACATATAAAAGAAAATAACTATACCTTCAAGATCCGCTCAAAGTTGCCTCGAGGAACTATAATGCAGCCAAATCCGTGGAACTGTATGGAAACGATCACTTCAAATAATCTTGGGAGTGAAAAAATAAGGAGTGAGCTAACATGCTCAATAAGAGAATCGTATGTAAAGATTGATACTACAAAATATATATGCTAAAAATATTAAATTTTCCTATTAGTTCACTGAGGCACCAAATCAAGAAGGATACTATAGTCGGCTAGGAAACCGGATAGAGTATGAGAGGTATTTTGAAATACCTTTCGTGTCTCAGCTCCTAGAAGCGACTATAGGGAGTAATAAGTTGACTTTGATATTAAAACAATATGATATGCTATTAAAATCATTATAGTAAAACAATTTATTAAATAAATAAACATTTTTTTCAACAATAATATTCAAGCCAATAACACTTAACACAATACGGTAACACTTAAGTAAACGATAAATAAATAGTTCAATATAAGTGGACATTTAGTACCAGCAAGCAAATTAGTAAAATAGTATAATAAATAGTAACAGTATAATTGAGACCAGGCAACACCCAATATATTATGCTATAATAGAATCTTGAAGAGGGAATAATAGTAAACACGTGAGACATATGACCATAGTCTATGAGTCCACAATGTACACTTGCTAGGTGCCACTAGTGGAGGCTGAAGACTTGGTGGGTCTATAGCACAATAACAGTAATAACAGTACAGTACACGTGACACGTGAGCATGATACCAGACCTAACAGTCTCAAAACAGTAGGTAAACAGTAGAAGCAACATGTGTAAATCACTTTCACTGAAATTATCTTCAGTCAATCCATAAATAAATGTATTTAAAATATATTTAGTTTTATGAATAAAAATTCATAAAATATTCATGCTTTAGTATTACTCACTAAAAATGCTCTATTTATCTGTAGAACAGTAAATAACATATGCTGGTACTTTCACGTGATTAAAATTCATTAATAGGAATATTTAAATAATGTTTTTTAGTAAAAATAAAATAATGCAATTGAATTAAATTCCATGAAAATCATTTGAGATTCTATTCAATTCTATCACTAAAAATATTAAAATTTTATTTATTTAAATTTTTTATAAATTTCGGCAGAATAACGACTGTTTCTAACTTAACCTTTCTGCACGGAAAAGACAATTTATAAAATTAACCAATAACCACAAATTTACCAATTTCGATGCAAATAATTTCCAAAACACTTCATAAAATTTATTTAAGGGAAACCATGCATTCATGGTATCCCTACACATCACATACTCATCCCTTACCTGTCTAATTCTTCCGCCTTATTCGATAGCACCACATGAAAATTAATTCTCCCGGGTTGCAAAACATTACATCAATATTATTAATTCACCTCCTATTAATTTATAAAATATTTTTCTTCATTAATTGCAGCCACATTGTCTACAGTAAATATTGAACTAATCTAAATTACACCAGTGGTAAAACATAACTTTTCCTATACAACTCCGATTTTAATTCCAACTACACCAGCAGTCTCCTTATAATTTCTACAGTATTTTGGCACATCAAACTCATGAAATGCAGCACAATATTCCCCCCTTATAGCCATGGCCGCATTCACCCACATGGAAAACTCATGGAATTTCAACAATTTTTCATTTCTAACATGTTTATCTATGTTCATTCCATCATTTAACACCATTATCATGCAAAAATCAACATGGTCTCCTTATGTTCTTCACATGGCCTAAACCCCCTAAGAGTGCTTGAGCATGATTTAATGGAATTCAACCAAAACAAATGCTTGATTCACACTTAGGAAGCTTAAATATACCATAATCTATCATTAAAATTTAAAGAACTAAAATGTGTAAGGATGGGGTACCTTTGCTAAATTCCTTGGGCTGTCTGTCCTCTTAATTTTGTCACTTTTACAAAGCAATATTGGTGTGGGTGAAGAGAGAATTTAATTTGGAGTAATTTTGTAGAAAGTAACCTTTTGATTTTGAGGTGATTTTAATGGTGATTTTTGGGAATTTTTGTTTTTGGAAGCTCTTGGTTATGGTGGCAACGTGAGGGAGGTAGAAGATGATGAGGACCGGCCAAGGCTATGTAGAATTATTTAGAAGCTGCTCCAAACAGTAAAATGACCATTTTACCCTTGGTTATGAGATTTTTGGACAAAAATACCCTTAAACTTCTACAAATTTTCTAACTATGTAATTTAACTCCAAAAATTCATATTTTATCATTAAATATTATTATTAAATATATTTTAATGAATAAAGATGGTTGGGTTCAGGTTTGACCTACCGGGAAGGTGAAATTATGAAAATACCCCTATCAGGTAAATCGTGTAAATTTCTAATTCTACCACCAATTCAATCTATCTGTGGACATACCCTAGGACTTATTTTTATGTAGAATATCATGCTTAAATCAGCAAATCAAAATTCCATTTAGTTTGACCACAATTTACAAAAATGCCATCGAGCTATGTCTTTAATCATCATTTTTTAATTTGTTGGCACGTTTCTAAAAAATGATCTAATTGAAGGATTTTGAGTTCCGGATTCCTCCCGTAGGCTTATTGGACCTCCTGAATATCATCTGTCCGGTCTCACGTCCATCCGAGCACTGTAGAGCCTGCAAGGACCATCTGCCTGTATTAGGACATACCTGCGAATTACACAGGAAATGAACAGCGGTGAATATCCCTATTTATACAATAGTATCAGTATACACAGCTCTCACATACCATTTCAAAACAATTTATGTTACACTATTTTAATAAATTCATTTAGGTTTAATATTTTTAAGAAGCAACTACTAGATTTAACAATATACTCAAATCCATTATGTATGTAAAGCTTTAAGTCAATTCAATATCTTTATCATTTCAATCAAGAAAATAACATCTTTTTTAGTATATATTTACAGTTAAAATTTTATTAGTATTAAACAAACACTTAGATATTTTCAATTAACTTAAAAATTAACATGCATTATTCACATAAATAGAATATAATGTAAAACACATATACATTGAGAGTGTGAGAGAGAGGGGATTCGCTAACTAATTTAGTCTTATATTATTTCATATATTTTGTAAGATTTATTTTTTTAGTCCAGCTATTGAATATTATATTCTATTTACATAGATTATACATATCAATTTTTAAATTAATCAAAAATATTTAACTATTTATTTGATAATTATATAATTTTAACCATTTATATGTACATATATTTAAAAAAGATATTATTCTCCCTCATAGCTATTTATAAGAGTTTTTTTCACAATTTTCTCGTGAAAATTGAATAATGCAATAGTAGATATACAAGAAAAGCCAAAAAAATATGACATTTAATTTTTGTAATAAATTTATATACTTTTTTATTCAAATCACGAAAGAAAATTTCTAAATAAACTCAACTTTTTTCTTTACACACTTGATTCTTTTTAGATGTTACTGTTTAAAAACAAAAATAAATGGGTTTGAAAAGAAGAAAATTGGGTGTTTTTAAAATCTTTCGTCACGGAAGAAACAGCCAACGAGAATTATTGTAATATATTTGCCAAAAAGACCCAACGTACAACATGCATAATATAGCTGAGCGGCAGGAGATAAAGGAGGTGGGGACCCTTTGCATCAGATCATGGAGACAAACCCTTGATTTTCACAAACTCAGAAAAGCAGCAATTGGGACATGATACTTTGCTTTGCTTTGCTTTCTCTGTTTTCTTTAATTCAAATTTTAATAAAAAGGAGCAAAACACAATACCAAGTGTTGGTAAGTCATGTGATTTTCTCATTAGGTTCGCCAAGTCAAAGAAAGAATTTCTTGCAGAAGCAGCCAAGAATGAAAAAGCCACCATCTTCGTCTCATTTCATTCTTCTATCGAGCTAGGTACCAATCCTGCTTTATCTTTCCAGCATTGCTTTTTTCCTTCACCCTATTACTTTTTAGTATTTACTCAGGTTGAAAAATGAATATTTTTTGCTCCTCTTGCGTTCTTAGCACAGCCCCCATATCCAAAAAAACACTTTGTTTAAACAGTAAAATTAATTCTAGTGAAATTGAAAACGATGAAATGATCATTAAAAATATATGTTTTTAATAAAATAATAAAAAGAATCTAATGTTAGGATAAAATGGTAATTGAGCTTTAAAATTTTTTGACATTTTTTGAAAAACGCAATCGGTCGATGGTTCACTACACCATGCTTGTGAACCAAACGGATCTTTAGTCGGAAATAATAAAATGTTACCGAAAGAGATTGAAAACTAAGATTTTGGAAATTTTTTGTGGAATTTTTCAAATTAATGTACCAATATCCTCTTTGTGCTTAAACATAAATAAGAAAAGGGTTTTGAGAAAGTAAAATAAGAGATGAGAGCGTGAATAATGAATGTGTTCTTAACCAAATGGCGAGAATTGGGCATTAAAGGCATTTCACAAGCAGGTCATATAACTTTAAGCCTCATTATATAAGCTCCTAGAATGGATAAAAAAATTTGAACTTTCAACATTCACACACTCGACCATTCACCATTACTACTTCTTGTTTTATTCTCTGTTCTCTTGTTGCTATAGAAAAACAAAGAGTTGGTGGTTTCTGGTTCATGGATATTGATCCCTTCTGGATTACTGGGGGGTGGATTCTACATAGTCACAACAATTTCATGGCAACAGCTAACAAATCTCTCTGCACTGAAACCTCAACAAAGTCACAATATGCCCAAGCCCTAACGCTATTTCTTGTTCTTCTCCTGATTTCTCCTCTCTTTGCTCGTCCAGCTTATCTCTCTTCCTCTTACCGGCAACTTTTCTCATCTTCTTCCTCATCATCAGCTCAACAATCACCCACAAATTTGCTCCCATTTTCCACTTCTTCCACCCCAGCTACTGCATCCACCAGGACTGGCAGCAGCAGTGCTACTGCTACTGCTAGAGATCGAGAGTTCAAGACGGCAGCTCACGCGGTGCCTAGTGGACCAAATCCTGAATCCAATAAGTAAGCAAGAGCACCATCAAACAAGCATCTCCGCCTTCCATTATCCTCATTCTGAAATCTGATATCTTCTTTTTTCTTTTTTATGCTGCAAGATTGATGTATATAAAGACCATATAGCCAGTGTTAGTAGTAGTAATACTTTGAATATTTTTCTCAGTTTTCACTTGGCCTGGATGTTTTACAGTGTTACATGCATGGAGATATTGATACTTATGTAAGACATTTTTCTAAAGACAAGATAAAAAAAATACCATAGCTGTATTTGGTTTTACAATGTCATAGTTTACCCCAAGAGATATATGTTTCGGTTATGATATGTTTCTAAAACTAGTTGCAGAGACGTGATTTTCTTTTTACTTACTGAGATCTGTTCTTGGTATGCTTGATTCTATATATTGTATTATTGTCTTTCGATATGGAATTTTGGCTTGTGAAGAGAGAAAGAAAGGGAGATTCAGAGATGCATTTGTAAAGCTGAGAATGGCGACATGTCATCTTTGATTATGGACAGTGTGGTGGCTTTTTTTCCTTTTACTTTTCGAAAATTATTCTGATTATAATGGGACATTGTTTTTTCCTCTCTCATTTGTCTTGTCAAAACACAGGGCCCAAGAAATCTGAAATCGATAAAGTCATAAGATATGATTTGGCCATCGCCATTTACTAGTAGTAGTGGGAAATCCTCTGTATTATTGAATACATAGCTTTCTAATAATAATATAAATCATTAAATATGATGATTGTTTTCTGTAATTTTTACTTTTATTTTTATTCCACTAATGAAATTGGTTTATGCTGTTTTGCCTTTTCCAAGCAAGCGTCACTCCTCGCTGTCGTCCCAAACAAAATATCTAACTTAAAATATTGAAAAGGTTTTCGTTTTTTTTTTAATTTTGCATTTATTGTATCTAATTTAACTTTTAAAATATCATTTTTATATAATTAAATATTTGTTTTACATAAAAATCATTAAAAGTTGTTATTTCTGTTGCATCAGCAATTAGGTCATCATTATTATTACCAAATCATTAATATACAAATTCATGCTGAGCATCTCATATCAACGTTTACAAAATTTTTATTCTTATTTTGTCACATATATTTTGTGTAGATAATGCGGTGGCAAAATTAATGATTATTTAAAGGTTGATGTGATAGGAAATATATAATATATTTTTTGTTATTTTTTTTATCTAGATTTTTTTTGTAATTTTCATGTAACATACATTTTTTATTAAATAAAAAAATATTTTAAAATTGTAATTGAGTATAAAATATAATAAAAATTTATTAAAAACTTTTTTAAATATTTTAATCTATATAGAACTATACTACTTTTTATCTTTAATCATTATCGTTTATCTTAGCTAAGATCGAATCATGAAACATGTCACGATTCGAAAGTCGTGATTGAACACTTAATTATTACGGATATACAAAATCATGGGCTAAATTTTTTCTTCTCTAAATTGTTTGTCAATGTGATCTGTAGTTCTATGTGGTTAAACAATTTAACTACTTGACTTGTTTTAGGCTCTTATGTCATGGTCCCACTCTAAGTACCTATGCAAAATTAAAGTCCTTTATGAGGTCCTACTTTTTTTTTGTGTAACTACAGGTATCCTCATCTATTTTACGGTCTGAAGCTAATGGTAAACAATAAAGTCCTCCCGACAATAATGACTCTAGAATTCGAACCATATCCAAATGCCTGGAGAAGAAGTTTACTTCCACTTCTTCCAACCATTTGTTGGTTCTAAGGTCCTACTTATTTTATGAACAAAATGATTAACTTAGATCTCCACAAATCCATCTCAATATTCAAAATTATAGATAACCCTATTTATCTCAAGACATTGATCGGTAAGATCACATGTAACAAATTAATTTATTTATATATCAAAATTGATCTAATAAGCACAGTAAAGGTTCATTTACTTGGTTTACATCCTATACTATAATATTGCTCAAAAACTGCCTAAAAATAAAAATCACATACAGAAGAATATATGTATATATACCAAAAATATCTAATAGAGTAGGCTTTGGAGAGTTGTAACACTCTTTCAGGCCTGCATCACTCAAATAAATCCTAAATATTCCCCCAACTCAAGCTCAATTTCTAAAAAGGAATTCATAGAATTTAGTGAGCAATGGCTCAGTAAGTTACTCATATAAGTGCAGAATTAGGATTATACTGTTCTAAATGCAGATGCATGAGCTTTGCATATGTAGGCTTGACCATTAAAGATGAGCCCATCTCTATTTGGCAAACTCCCACAAACGTCCTAGAAGACTCTAAGTGGGTAAGAGCTTTTTTAGGGTACCAAACAGGAGTGTGCTTTAAAGCACCTTATTTCCCCGCTACCCTAACACTTGTGAACAATTCTTATATTTCACAATTCTATCTCTCATGCCCAAAGTTTTAATCCATACAGCACAAAATAATGTGATTTCAAATCCTTATGCAATGAAGATGAATCATACTTTAAATAATTAAAGCACACGATGGATATAAAATCTCAAAAATACACTGCAACACGTACGTTTAAAACAGTTCAAGATTGTCAAAAATCACTGTTGTTAAAGATTCAAACCACTATATGTTCGATCAAGTTCTATTACCAAGGCTCTAGTAAATGCTTCAAGCTTAAAGTTCAACATTCAAAAAACACTATTCAATCATCATTTCAATTCAAAACCATGTTCTAAATCATTCCATAACATATTGTAACAAAGATAAAGCATCATCAATCAATCATATCAATGAAGGCTTAATTCTCACTGTAGCTATCAGCGAGCTGATCATCCCTTGAAAAATAAAAGTGTTATTAATGGCTATAGAAATCGATAATCCCTAGTTCTATTGATCAGGTACGAACTGGTACCTATTCAGGACAATTGCTTGACAAGTCGATATGCCTAATGAGTAAGCTGCAATCAGGTGTTTTCCTTGATGCTTTATTGGTTCTACAGTAATGCCATAATCTCAAAAACTGAAGTTCAAAAAGTTCAATAGATTAGAAGTTTTGAAAGAATAGAAGCAATGTTATGTTTTCTTTCATAATCCATTTATGCACATGTAATTAATGCCATATGCTACTTCAATTCAAAACTAAACTTCAAGTAGGTTCAATTGTTCTAATAGTTCAAAAGTTTCCCATATGCATTCAAACCAAAGCACATTTCCCAATACTCATGTTTCATGCCATGCATGCTTAAAGCCAATGCATTAAAAACATAAGTTCAAAGGCACAATGATAGGGTGATCAAGCATTATGTCAAGCGCAACTACCACATAGGTAACCTAAATCAAATCAAAATATAGTGCTAAGCATTATGCCAAATACAACCACCAAATAGCTATCCGAAATCACTCAAAAGCATAACATATTGTATCAAGTTGTCACATGCACCACCGGGACTACTATGCCCCCATTAGGTAGAAGGATCACACAACAATCATATATATAGTTTTATATATGTGCGTGCGTGTGTGTGTGTGTGTGTCTCCCGACAAAATCACAACAATCAATCCTCAATTCAACTTTCCAATTTCCAACGATATTCTAATAATGTTCTAATAAAATTCAATAACATTCTACAATGTCCCAACAATTTTGCAAAATACTCCATTAAAATTCAAATCAGTATTCAAACATATTCTAGCAATTTCCATTTATATTCTATCAATCTTCTAATTAATATTCAAACAATATTCTAATACTACCTCAATATCATTCTATAGTATTCCAAACCAATCAATCTTACCACAATATAATTCTAATTCTACTTTATATAAATATCTTACCCAAGTCTACAGGCATGGCACTTAACCAAAATTCCAAGCCTTGGCCAAATTTCACAAATCACCTCCTTGATGGAATTCTACAATTAAATTGTATAATAAAGCTTAGAATTATAAGCAAAACTGTATAAAAAATTTATTAAAATAACTACATATTCTTATCCATTCCAACTAAAGCCTAGGAAAAATTCACACAAAACTTCTCTTTTCTTCTTTTCCTTTCTCTTCCCTTTTTTCTTTCTTTTTTTTTCTTTTCTTTTTACTTCTCCTTCCTCCTTAGCTAAATGGCCTCTTCTTCCTTCTCTTTCCCTTTTGGCCGAAAGGTCTTCTTCCTTTTCTTATTGTCTTGCCAAATGTGGCCCTTTCACTCTTTCTCTCTTCTCTCTTCTCTTTTCTTTCTTTTCTTTTTCTTTCTTCCTCCTTTTTTTCCTCCCTTAGCCAACGGTTCAACCCTGTCTCTCTCTCTTCTCTCTTTTTTTCTCCACCTTTCTTCTCTTTCTTTTCTATTTTCTTTCTTTTTTTATCCTTGCTGTCAAGTTTAGTCTAGCCGACAACTCCCAACTCACAAGCTTCTTTTGGAAGCTTGTGAAATGCTTCCTTAGTAAGCCTTGTAAATGGGTCCCCAAAATTCCATGTATTATTCAAGCCCTCTAATGCTTAATTTCATGTATTTACACCTTAGGCATGGTGGAAGTTTGTTGGGAGTTGTTATGAATTTTATTTAATCACACAATGACCAAAACTCTTAAGTTCCAATTTCAATTAAATGCTTAATCTTCAATTACAATTTAATTTTCATCCATTAGCTCTAGTTTAATTAATTTGATCTCATTAAAACTCTTAAAACACTTTATTCACTTAATCAATCCACATAATTTACTATTATATGCTCCTTGATAAATTTCCAAGTGAATTTCCCAATTAAATTAAATTTCTCCAAATAAGTCCACAAATGGTAGAAATTTGAAAATTTTTATGTATTAATCCACAAATAATTAAGAGGCATGCCATATATGGTTGGAAAGGTCTTTGAGTGAACTTTCCAAAAAAATTTGAATCACTTTAATTGGAGTTTCCTACAAGAAGTTTCACGCAGTTCTTTACCATTAGTTTGCTAGTAAGATTTACTACACATAGGGTCACTTCAAAAATTCATTGGTATTAATACACAATGAATTAAACCACATACCATATATGGTTGAAAATATCTCTAAGTTAATTTTCTAATGAAATTTGAATCACATTAATTGGAGTTTCCTGTCGAAAGTTATACATAAATCTTTACAGATGAGTGTGTGCCAAATTTATTGCATATAATATAACTCCAAAATTTTAACTATACTAATCTCCAGTGAATAAGAATATGTGCCATATATGGTTGGAAAGCCTTTTAAGTTAACTTTCCATAAAATTTTACAGTATATCATTTAAATTCTTCTATCAAAATTTATAATCAAATGAAGACAAATTATTTATTCATCAATTAAAATTTCAAAACTTTAATCTAATTAATTCATTCCAACTAATTCACTTCCATAATTCTCTTAATCCTCAGTGATTCTCAATAATTAAAATGTTTTCAACGACACATTAAATCAATTACCAATAGTAGGAAATTATCGATTGTCACAAAACAATTGTTACTTATTTTTAAATATTATGAGATAAGATCATGTTGAATTGTAAAATTTAATATTTATCAAAATTATTGTTTACCTGAGAGATGTTTAGAGTAAGCAAGTCAATCTAACAACTCTCCAATCGATTGCTATTGGTTCAAATGTTCGATATATAAAATGGAGTTCTTGTTTCACAAATGAGAGATGTGATACCATGGACTTCTCCGCAGTCATCACTAGCAATGTTGATAAAAGAAGAGCCACCATTGAATTTGATAGCAACAAAGTCATTTAAACTTTAGCCATTATCCTTAAGGATTCAAAAATCCCCTAAAATACAACAAAATATCACAAACTCTCTTCAAACGGGTATGAAACTTTAGAATGGGAGTTAAACACATAAGTCTAGATATTTATAGTGGCCAATAAACATTTTGAATAGACATGTTTTGTCCAAAAGATACCGTTTACAATAAGTTATTTTTTAGACATTACTTTTGGACTAAATATGTTCATTGGGACTAGTTATATCTATTATGCATAACTTACTAAGAAATTATGTCTATTCAATATGTATTAGACATAACTTTTAGCAACTTAAACTTAATTTCCAAACTTAACATTTCAAACTACTTAACAATCCCCTACTAATTTGTAATGTTTGCTTAATTCACTATTTCACATAACAAGTAACATGCTTAAAGAAGGTATCTCTTGATTTGGACCTTCTATTAGTGTTCATATTTTAACATATAATAAAATTAATTATGTTCGCGAATTGAATCACAATTCCTAGTGTTAGATTTAATAATATGACACACATAGGACTTGTCTGTCTGTTTTAAGAAGTTTACTATCCTTGTAGGATATTATAGCCATGTGCTGATCCTGACAATCATGATCATTTAACAATAAAATTTACCAATTTCTTGTTTGAAGCTAGGGGTGTAATCGAGCCGAGTCGATCCAGTAAGGTGCTTGAGCTCAAACTCGACTCGAAAACTCGCTATCCGATACTCGACTGGAGCTCGATCAAGTCTTAGTTTTTAAGCTCAAGCTCAGCTTGAGATTAAAATTGAGCTACTCGAGCTCGCTCAATTAAGCTTGTTTATTGAGCTTGATTCTTATGCTCAATCTCAAGCTCGATTAAATGCACAATCTCAAGCTTGATTAAATGCTCAAACTCAAATTCATTTATATATATATATATTATGTTTTAATAAAAATTTAATAAAATCTAATTTTTTAATAATAATAACAGCATCAATAATAAAAAAATCTTAAAAAAATTACATTCATAATGAATCTAATAGATTATAATCCTTTAGTCATTTGAAAGAATTAGCTTAAGATCTTCAATCTTCATCAATTTTACCTTTTTGCCCAACTTAGTCGAAGTGTTGTTCCTTTAAAATAATGGATCTGAAAACTATAGTTCAAAACCATATGAACCAAGCAAAATTTTAAAAAGTTTATAGGGTGTTATTGCAACAACTACTACAAGATCATATAAGAGAATTTAAACAACACTTTTTCACTTCAAAACAAATATCTAATAGGCGATTCCATAGCTTTATACAGTGCAACACAGAAAAGATTTATACCATGCGAGATTTGGTGCGAGAGGAGGGATGGGTGTGCCAGATTTGATGCCGAGAAGGGTTGGGTGCACCAGATTTGTTGTCAGAGGAGGCCATGTGCGTCAAATCTAGTGCCAAAGGAGATTATGTGCACCAGATCTTATGTAGACGACCACTGGAACATGAATAGAGGGTGGTTGATGGTGTAAGGTCGTCGAAGTTGAGGTGGCACGATTGTAGAACATGAGAAATTGCTAGCAAGTGCTGGTTGCCGACATGTGCGGTGTGTTGGGAACTTTGGGTAACATGAGGGAGTGTTTAGTTTTGGGACTGAAATTGAAATGTGAAAATAGTTAGGGTTTTTGAAAATGAAGGGCCAATATATATGGGTAAGGTAAATAAGTAATTATACTGTAAAATTATAAAATATATATTAAAATAATAAAAGCTTGATAAGGCTTGCGAGCTACTCAAGCAGACTATCTTAATACTACTTGCTCGATGGCTCGAGTAGCTCGAGTTCGAGCTTGATTCAAAAACAATTGAGTCAAGTTCGAGTTTTTTTTCGAGTGGAGCCTAAGTAGCTTGCGAGCACCAGTGTATCCTTTGCACCTATATTTGAAGTAGCACCACTTCTATGATTACTAGGTAGAATTTTTTTATGTCTCTGTTGCTATAAACATCTTCCAATTTATGCAATAGACAACAATTGACTAAACAATTTAGGAACGGGAATCAAGTACTATACGGCATATGTAGTAACTAATGTATGATTGAAATAGCCAGTATACTTTCTTGGCATGACATTCTTCCCAACTCAATCTTGTGATACCTTAGTCACAACTAACCTCTTTTGGGGCTCACCTTGCTCTATCCCTTTAGGGTGCTTGACATGAAACTGGCCCATCTTGCATTACCCTTACTAAGGCACTTAGTGTGAAGTCAAATGATTCAGAGATGGCTCTGATACCACTTGTCACGTGATCATTACTTTTTTCCCATAAAATCAACTTATTGAAGTATGCAACACTATCCGTTTAATGCCTAAAAACTTTCCTTTTGTATCCGATATAAGATTGAAGCACCTAGGCCACTCTTTTAGCATGACACATGCATGAGGCAAAAAGTAGTTATTTGGTCCTATTTGATCCAAAAATAAAAAAGACAAGGAAAAGACTAAAGAAAAGGAACCAAGAAACTCTTGTGTAGCCAATCAACATGGAAGAAGTTGCAAAGCCTAGAACTTTTTGAGATTATGCAATACCCGTAGTCAATAGATTCTAGCAAAGCATTAGGGTGCCAGTTGTTTGAGCAAACACGTTTGAAATCAAGTCGGCAATAATTCAAATGATCCAAACTTCAGTTTAGTTTAGGGTTTACCAAATGCTTACCTTGGAAATCTTTTAGAAATTTGTGATAAATAATGGTGTTAATGGTGTTAGTGATGATGCCATTAGACTAAGATTTTTTCCATTTGCTCTCAAAGATAAGGCAAGGAATTGCTTGACATCATTGCCACCTGGTTCAATCACTACTTAGGAGGATCTAACATAAAAGTTTTTAGCAAAGTTCTTCACACCAGCCAAGATTGCCAAAATGAGGAACGACATCACCATATTCATGCAATTTGAGTTAGAATTCTTATATAAAGCTTGAAGAGATACAAGAAGCTTTTGAGAAGGTGTCCTCACCATGTTCTAATGATATTTAAATATCAGTAGCAATTCTTTTTGTTTAATTTACAAGAAGCAATTCTTCCTTTCCTTCTTTGCTTCATTTTTTTTGTTTTACATTGATATTCTTTACTTCGATTATATTTAAGTAATTTTTTTCTGTCTTTGAAAGAAATATTTTCTTTCTTTAGTTGGACATGGAACGCATGAAACAGTTGTGTATTTTATTGTAATTAAGGATGAAAATAAGAATTTTTTTAGTTTTCATTTATTTAATTTGTCTTTCTTTAAATTTGTTTATGCACATATTTTATGAGGGAAGAAAAAGACCTTGCACAATTATATTTCAATTAACATTTTTTTTTACATGTTGATTTTGCAATAATCCGTAGATTTTCAATCTAAAATATTTTAATTAAAACTAGTGTTACGCCCGCGCGATGCCGCGAGAATAGGAAAAAAGGGGAGGAAATGGAGATAATTAGTCACCTTTTAATTAAAGTTCTAGGCGAGCGTAATAGAAAATGTTGTTGATAAGCTCGACAACAAAGAAAGCAAACTAAAACAAAAGAAAATGTGTCAATTACTTGCCCAAAAGAGTAGGAAGGCTGCTTGCATCAAAGTCTGCTCACTGTAAGGAAACTGCAAAACCCTTCAAAAGAAATAGAGCAACAATCAAAATGAAAAGGTTTAATAAAGAAGAAGAGCATTTTTATCTCAGGATTAAACAATCAACTTGCAAGGTTCTAACAATGTAACATGAAAATTCAAGAGTTTAAATAGGGAAAAAGAAACAGAAAGCACACATCATATTAAAGGCAAGGGGTGAAAGAGAGTTGCAAAGAAAAATTCCAAGAAATAATCAAAGCAGCATATTCAAAATGAAAACAAAGAAAACTTCTTATCTCCCAATGGTATGTTCCTTGCTAACATAATTAATTCTTCAAAATTTTTTTGCTGAGCTTCAAGAAAAGGTTAAAGGAAACTTGCACTAAAAATGCAGCCATATATAAAATCACAAAAACCACATCTTTCAATGCAATCATACTAAAAATATCAGATCTCACCGTTCGATTTTTTTTTTAATATTTATTCCAAGGCAAGAAATTTTCTTGCCATAAAGGAAAAGATTTAACAATTAAACTATATCGATTGTGGAGAAATGGAGTAAAAAAATTAACCAAAAAAAAATTATAAATGTATCCATTGAATGAAAAATGCGTTTAAAAACCAACACAACTTGAATGAGCATAAGAAAATCACAAAACATAGGAACTAAATGAGATAGGAATATACACATGTTAGAAACATGGATAATTTGTTCAAAGGTAACAAAAAGTTACAAAATTTAAAATCACATACATCAAGTGCAAGTTGTTATGTTTATGAGAGCTACCTTACTATTAAACTACATCAAAAAGTTACAAAATATAAAATCACATACATCCAATGCAAGTAACATATAATCTTTATGAGAGTTGACTTATAATGATTAAACTACCATCTCTATGTATATATTAAGAAAAAAAAAGAAAATCATGAATGATAACTTAAATATATTATTTTCACAAAATTCATAATAGCATAAATGCTAATACAAATCATATCACTTTACTCCCTAAAGGTAAAAATAATGTGCTAAGAAACAAACAAAAATTCTGCCACCTGTAAAATTCCTACTTACCACTTTACTCAGAAAAAAATACATTAGAAAATTGAGTTATCTTTTGCCATACCAAAAATTTTTTGGTCATTAGGAATAGATTACATTAGGTATCTATATAAGCTTAAAACATCAACAAACATGCAAATATTATCTAAAACGATAATCTAAAAAAAAACCGCTAGCACAGATAAAATCCATTAGATTCTCTCTACCAAAACTTACTAAGCAGCCAAACTACCACCATATCATAAAATTCTCTATTCTGTACACCCTTGCTTAAGCCAAGACATTCAACGTTCCTTTGCTTCTCTAAAAATTTTACAAAACCTTACCTCACCGATTGCATAACACACCTCCCAAACTCTAGTTTTTAGCATTTCCAAATTCAATACTAATGAAACGATAATTAATTGTGAGAAAGTTAGACTCCTTTTAGTTACCATCCCAAACTTCCAACGTAACACCTTAAACCCATTTTGCTAAACGTATTCCTAATTAAATTTACATATACATACATACATACATAAATACATAAACACACACACATATATTTATATATCATTAAAAAGGAAAGTCAATTTCACACATATCCTTGATGTAGATTAGCATAATCACATGGTCTGCACCCTGCAGGCCTTCTTGTTGCTAAAACCACAACAGATTGAGAAGCCAATTCTGTCTGGATTTAACATTAAGTGCAGCCTAGCGTCTAGTATTCTTAGGAAATTGTAAACCTAATAGTTTCTAATGTTACGATGGTAAGAAAATTACTTTGAAGAGTCGTCTGATGTAAGTTTCTAGTCACTTGGTCTGCAGCCAAATTTGTTTTCATAACAAAAATGGACAAAGACACTGATTCTATCAAGTCACCTCTGTTTCATAAGAAAGTTGGGGCCTAAGTTCTATTACTTTTCGGAAAACGTAACTTGACAGTTTCTGATGTGTCTCTATGGCAATAAATTTGCAATGAATAGATTATTCTTTACCATTACATATAGCAAAAAGAACAGACATTTTAGTATTTCTCACCAAACTTCTGCCATTTGGTAAATCACAAACATAGGCATATCTGAGAAAGGTGATCTCTCAGAAATTCAAGTTTGTACAGGAACATGAACTCCATCTGACAAAATGGAGCCTTTCAAATTTTTTTTCATGCAAAGTCTTGAATTTAATTTATTTACTTTATTAATCTAAAGTTGTGAATGAAATTTCTACCAAGACTTACCTGATCACGGAATGGGAATGCCTTCTTTTTACCATAGTCAAACTCCTTGGGGTTGTAGTTAACAATCTCAGGCCCAGGAAATCCAGCAGCCAGGGTGCAGAACAACAAATTCAGTAAGTAGTATTCATTGGAGATATAAATACAAAGCTTGTAAAACATCCAGTTAATTTAGAAAACAAAATTTCTCCTCTAAAACAAATTCAATCTGCATTATTTATCAAAGCCATTATTCTACTACTCCATAATATTCTCAAACTATACTTACTGTTGGCTGTTGCTAATAACAGAAAAAATATATAAAAAGCTCCAAGAGGAATAAAGCAAATAACAGTATAAAACTTCCTAAAACAGTACAACACAATCTAACAATATCAGAAAATATAAATAGAAATATATGAGTTAAACAATACTCAAGTTTCATACTAATAATAATGTTAAGCCAATAGCAGCTTTTGCTTCTGTAACGCAACAGAAGACCACATTTCTCATCAACAATACCGTCTGAAACTACTCTCTCAAAGCCAAACCAATAACTGAAATGCCACCAACCGGGTTGAGAGTGGCTCGTTGAAGATTTCTTCAAGCACCAAGGACTGTTCCTTTGAAAGCCTAAGCTTCTGCCTCAGGACATCGCCAGCAGCACCACCATCTTCATCGACAGTTTAATTAATTTGAGCAAAAATGGTAAAAAAATAAAAAAAATACAAATCATAGATCAGCTCATAATGTATTACTTACATGAAAGATAAAAATTAAATAAAAACAACTCTCTGAATTGATCAAATGCTCCAATCATATACATCACCTCAATATCTCTATGAGAATATATACCTAAAGCAACACCAAAAGCCAAAGCAAAAACAAAATAAAAATCACTTAATAAGAACATAATATGGAATATAAAAAAAAAATTCGAGGACAACATAATATAAAATTGAAAATATATAAATACAAAAAATTGGATTAAGTTAGACATGATAGAGAACTAAGAAAGGAAAAATTTACGATTATTTACTTCAACTTAGATGATTTCATGGAAATTATGCTCCTTGATGGTGGCCATATTACTAATTCGAATTTTGCAATGACTGCATAAGTAAATCATATAATGATTAAGCAAAACAACCATTAATGTAAAAATGTTCAAGCATTCGGTAAATGTCAAAACAAATATAAATTGCATACTTGGTCATTGAAGAGAGGTTTCTTATACCATAAGCTCAGCATAATTTTATTGAGGCATGCAAATTAATCTGAATTATGATAACTTTATTATGCCTCTGTTAATATGGTGTATATATCCTAATTAACTGTGTGCTAGGATAACATTTCTATCAATAGATGGATAAGTCAAGAGCACTAACATGCAAAGGATTTGAGTTGTCATGGCCTAATTAGAGATATATGTATACCACCCTTTGAATGCATGTAATCTAAAAGCAAAAACAGGACAAAATCTTGTCTTGAAATTACAGCTAATCATGCACATAAGATACCAACGACAGGCATCACCACACCATTCAAATTAATAAAGAACGAAAAGAAATGCAAATAACAACAAAAGATAAATGTGAAAGTTTATCTCTAAATAAAACATGAAAATTCAGCCAAACCAGTCAAATAATAAAACAAAATATAGCATCTTTTACACACACAAAAAAACCCCTCAATTAACTTATAATTGAACGAAATCAAAACCAAGGTGTTTAGTTGAACCTATGAACAAAACCAATAATTCATCACTTACACTTCTTTGTAACCATAAAGGCTAAAACAATGCCTAATTGGACTGACATCGCTAAATGTTTTTTCAAGCTTAAAAAAATTTTTAAAAAAATCACTACTGTTGATCTCTATACGTAACAAAACTTAAGATGTAGTTCTCAAGCCAATTTTCCAAGAAAATAACTGAGACTTTGTAAAATAGAAGGGCAAGTTTGTGATGAAGACACTGGAATGTGGGTGTTCGAATTCGGGTCTTGTTAGCACATTCTTAAATTTGAAATTAAAGACAAAATAATTCGGAAATGCAATACAGGTATAATAATCTCATTTAACAAAATAAAAGAGAAAACCCTTATAAAATCCCTATATTTGCTTATAGTGATTTGTTTATTGTCATTTCTCTATGCACATATACAATAGTCATGACAAAATCTGCTTCTTGCGAATAGTAGTACAATATCAATATTACTACCAATAATGTAGGCCATGCAATCCTTTGTCATGCAATGGCATTAAAATAATGAAAGTTTTTTGTAATTTCTTGAAAAAGATTTGGTAGAAAATTAATTTATTAATATTTAAGCATATGACATATGTAACTTAACCATAAGAGAATCCTCAGACCTTGCCTCTTAAAACTCCTAAGCTATTAATGAAGCAAAAATCATATTAGCAAGTATATTTGATGCAAAAGGAGCTAAATTTACAACAGGCATTGTTCTTGCTGTGATTTCAAACCCACCATTGGCAAGATGAATCATTTGGTCTATAAGTCTTATCCTGTTAAGATGTAATAATTGAAATTAAAAAAGAAAACATAGAAAGCCATAATTAAGGTAAAAAAGTGAAACTTTGGTAAAACACAATTGATGTATAGCTTTGAAAAAGAAACTCCAATAAGTTTCCTTCAACTTTCCTTGGTTCTTTCGACCATTAAAGAGATGAGTTTTAAGCAAAAGTCAACTAATTCAATTAATGAAAGAAACCCAACACTCAAAGACGGGCAACCATGCAGGGGAAGGAGGGTGAACTAATCTGCTACTCAAGGGAGCTTCAATGATAGTACGATAGGTGAAACAATCTCCTGGGCATGCGAAATCGTTTTTACCAGGAAGGAAGTAGGCTGAATCAAGTCAAAAGGCATGGGTATTGAAAAAGTAAGTGTCAGACAATGAAAAAGGGCAAGAGATGTGAGATCTCATTTTCTTATACTATAGTTGTACATGTATATGAACCAATTATCAATAAAGAAATTATTGATAATATTTTGAGGAATTAAATATATAAGAATAGTGTTTCTCACATAGAAGATTTTAATTCTAGAAATATATATATATATATATATAAGTATGGAAAAATATTACATAAAGGATGAAATAAATAATTAAATGAATGGTGGAAAATTCTGATTTCGATAAATCAGAAAAATGATGCGGCATGAAGAAACAAAGAAGATTAAATAGCTTGACTTGAAGAATCAAATGTAGAGAGGGTATGAAGTAATAAAAGAAGAGTTTATTGGCTATCTAGGTGGAGTTCGGTTGGAAGAATAAGCAATATCAAAACAAGAGAAAAATATATGAAGTAACCAATAAAGGAAGACACAAGAAAGTCTACCTCACGTTTTTGTCCTAGGTTGGCAGAAGCTATAACAATGACTTTGGTTCACTTCTTTGCTCCACCGAAGACCAAACTATAACATGACAATAAACATAAAAGCAAGGAAAAGATAGAAAATTATTAGCTGCAAAATGTTGGCATGGAAAGTCAAGGTGGGGACGGCATGAAGAAATGAAAGAGTAGAAGAAATAAAATGAAATTTTGGTTGAGCAAATGACTAGTAGAAAAATAAGAGAACAAGAAAGAATAAAATAAATAATAAAAGAGGACAAAAGGAAGTCTTTCCCACGTTTTTATTTGGTTGACAGAAGCATTGATTTGTGTTGATTTATTTGTTTCACCGAAGACCAATACAAATAGACCATAAGGGAACAAAAGCAAGGAAAAAGGATAGAAAAATTTATTAGCTGCAAGACATTGGCATAGAAGTCAAAGAACGTGGGACTGCAAACATGAAGAAAAATTTGTAACAGAAAATGAAAGTGTAGTTTCGGTTTGGAGGACAAGAAGTATAAAACAAAAGAAATGAAATAGGAAATAAAGAAGGATTTTAATGAAGCTGGCAAAAAGTCCAACAAATATATATTTTTGGGCTATATAATTCTCTTCCCATTGTGATCTTCATCTCCAGCCAACATCATCACCGAATGTTGTTCTGTTTCTTACAACCATGTAACTTCCCCTCCATAGCAGAAACCATGCTTAACCTTTAGTAAATAAACTAAGTTTTTTTTTAGGAAAATAAGCCTTGGATATTAAGCTTCCAAACCTCAGAGAAGCTAGCACAAAAACCCTCAAAACAGGAGGTAATTCATTTGGACAGATCTGTTTCCTTGTACAGGTAAGGTCCAACTCAGTTTTTCAGATTCTTGTTCTTTTATTATGATTATAATGGGCAAGAATATGTTGGTTATAACCTTTGTTTGAAGTAAACATATATGTAAGAAAAAAATCATAGTATTCGGTTGTAAGAATTTATAAGAAGAAGATGATGTTTAAAGAAGGAAACTGATGTGGAATTAATGATGAACATAAACATGAAACCGACGTGAAAGGTAAGGGAAATAAAAATGAAAGTAAACTAAGTTGCATGTTCGGTTGAGGAGGATTTTGAGTGAAAATTTGGTGAGACTTACGTGAACCATGAAGGAGAAAAGAAATGTTTTAAATGTAGTCAACAAAGGTGGCTGGTTGATAGAAGAAAAATGGGCTATTGTACAACCGTAGGTGGAAAAAAAAATTTGTAGCTGGTGAAGACAATCGGAATAAGAAATAAATGAGAGAAGTAAAGATTGATATTCCTTGACTTTATACGTGTGAATGCTGGAAATTTTAACAACCTAAGATGTACTATATGATAGCTACAATATAGATACAAGTAGAAACTCACGTTTGGTCAGTAAACAACAGGAAAGAAGACAAAGAAAATAAGGCAACCGATTATGCAAAATAAAAGAGAGAAGAAGAAGCTAGCCTTGACTAATTTTTATGAGTATGAACGGTGGAAGATTTTGGTAGCCTAGGATGTACTAGGTATGGCCATAATATCGAGACAAGATGATGCTAACGTGAACTGCAGATCAAGAAAGAAAATAAGTAAGCTGTCGGGTTAGACAAATAATGTTAGGAAAGAAAGGAAAAAAATGGAAGATAGGAAGAAAATGTTAAGTTGACCAAAAGATTTGAAATTATACAAGAATAAAACAAATATGGTACCATAAGAAATATATATTATAAGCCAAATATATTTAGTTAATTAAGGGAGATATTTGGTTATTAAAAATTGTACAAGGAAAGTAAGATAAGTGGCATAGGAAATGAGAGAAGCAGTCGACTAAAGTGACTGGAAATTTTACATGAGAATAAATATTTATTAGCATAAGAAATTTTAAGAAATTCTAATATTCTAAGTAAAGGGAATTTAATTAAGAATTAGACAAGGAGGAAATTTAACACCGAAAATTAATTATATCAAATTTTGACGTGATAGTTTATAATTCGGAGAGATAAGAAGCATAAGGGTGCAACATAAGGCGTTGCTCTACAGTGTACTGAGGTAAGGGATGTAATTTAAAGTTGTGATGGTGTCCCTTACTTTCATCGCAAATTTTAAAGAAATGTTTGAAGCATGAATTTTATTCCGAAATTAATTTCCATAATCTTTTGATAATTAGCTAAACGTACTTTATAACTTTTATGTATATTTTTCCATAATGTTTTAAGTATGACAGTAAATAAATATGTTTTCCGAAAAAGGTATCGGAGTGGCAAACCCCAGGCTAACTTAGATCCTGGCACGCCCGATCCTTACTATTTTATATCAATTGTATGATTTAAGAATTTACATAAGTAAGTAAGTTTTGAGACTAAGGCTTTCCTATAGTTTATGTTACTGCCTGTCATGCTTGCCACATTGTGGCATAAGTTTAGCCACGTCGTGCATGTCCTCGCCCACATTGTGTATGTTTCCATCCTTTGTGGGTATGTTGGTCCTTCGTGGTGCATGTTCGCTGTACGACTCTGATCAGGTCTACAGCCCATACCATGGCCATAGGTATTCTGTTCCCTCTTCGGAGGAAGAAGTAAGTGTCATGACCGCATACTGGCTATATGATTCTGCCTGGTCTCCAAGAATTGTATGACATGTTTTATTACTTTTGATATTAAATTTTAAAGTAAGATGCATGTTTGATCAAGTATGAATTTTGATATATATGTATTAAAGAATTCATACAATGTTTTAAAGTATGAAATACATTACTATGGCAATTGTTTTCTGCATATATATAGATGCTATGGCTATTTTAAATGCATTTCTTACGGGGCTTTCCAAAAAGCTCACCCCTTACTCTACCAGATTATTTGCAATGATCATCTCCTTGCCTGTTGCGCATATGACGTAGGCTGAGGGATACGTCTCTCCTCCGGCCATTTTTGTACTCACGTAAGGTATAATCATATTTTGATACCAGACATCCTGTATGGCACAGATATTTTTATATGATAATACTTTTGGGATGTAATCGATATCGTATGAATGTAAGCGTTACCTGGAGAAATAAGTCAATATAATGTGAATGAAATATTTTATGAAAATATTATGATGTTTCTGTGGTTGAAGAAGTGTGATGAGATACTGGCAGGAATGCAACCCAAGTAAGGAATTAAGATAAAAAAAAAATTTAGCCCAAAACTTCCATGTTTCTAGGGTGTGACAAGAGGACCGCCCAAAAGGTGTGGCAATGGCAAGGAGGAACATCCAATCGAGGAAATCAGGGGCTGATAGGAGGCACATGGTTAGGTTGAATTTGGCTAAACATGGGTTAGGGACAGAGCATGTGACTTATGGGAGCCGAGCACCGAAGGGAGGGTGTGTAGGAAAATATGGCTGCTTTTCCTATCGATGCGATTACAAACCCCTTAAAAAACCTCTATTTTCCTAATAAAAAAAACGAAATCTAATAATCTAATGGAAATAAGTGTTTACAGCGAAAAACACTTGCCTTGAACTTGAATTGAAGAACCGCATCAGAAGCTTTTTGGATTTTTCTCTCAGTGTTTTCTTTATCGTCTGCATGTCAATTTTTTGGGAAAGAATCAAGGTTCTAAAAAAATGAAGAAGGTTGATAGGGCTTCACCTAGGCTTTTCCATTAAAGAAGAACTGAAACTTTACGAAAATGGAAAAGAGGGAGTGGGTATGGTGACAGAGGTTGGTTAGGAGAGAAGCGAAGAAGGAAGACTTAAAAAAAAAAAAGGGGGCGTCAATAGTTTCACTGGCATCGTCGAATGAGAAGAATGAAACAGAGGCAAAAAGGATGAAGCAATGGCTAGGTCGGCTGGGGAAATAAAAGAAGAAGAGCCGCACGCGCCAATTCCAGGTTAGCAAAAAAACTTCCGTCTGAAATTACTATTCGTCCCAGAAACGGACAAAGAAAAGCAATCAAGTGAAGGACAAACAGGGAAAAGTCGGTGAAAAAAACGTGGCTGAAGGTGCGCGTACAAAAAGTGCTCTGAGACGGTTATTAAAATGCCCTGTCTGGTAACTGTCATTTCCATGGCAGTTTAGGATTGTAGTCAGTCAAGTATTTTGGTGTTCTCTACGTCATTTTTGTTAATAATCCTTACATTTCTTGTTTGCTAATCGTCGTTTTCAACACAAATAATCACTGTTCAATTATAATATGGCAAATTTCGAAGCTTTGGATGCCCTTATGAACGATGGATGGCAGCAAATGAAGTTGACAGATGATGAAAATGAAGAAGTAATTGTATCTTCTGATGTTCTATCTCAATCTGTGAACCTGGGATGTTTCTGCTTAATAAGTTCCCTCCTTATTAATAGGCCTTTCAACTCTGAAGCTATGTTCGCAATTATGAAGCAACTCTGGAGGCCTGTAAAAGGTGTGGTTTGTTGTGTTCTGGATTATAATGTTTCTTGTTCCAGTTTTTCGCTATGGGATATCAACTTAGAGTATTCGAAGGATATCCTTGGACATTTGAACATTGCACGTTATCACTTCAACCTTATGATGGCTCCAAGAGACCAAGGGACTATACTTTCAATTCTATACAGATTTGGGTACGAATTTATGACCTTCCTTTATCTATGATGAGAAAGGAAGTGGCAGAAAAAATTGGCTCTCTGAGGGTTGATTATTAGACACTGATCTTGGTGATGAGTATGGTGGCTGGCGACAGTTTATGCGTATCAAGGTGGAAATTGCTGTTCACTCGCCATTGCGTAGGGGTATCTGGGTCTAAGATGGAGTTTCGAATGCCAAAGTGTTTGCACACTTTTGATATGAAAGATTACCCACTTTCTGTTACATTTGTGGCATTCTTAGACATTCCAAAAGGGACTGTGAGAAGTTTTCTTCATTCTCGGACTCCACCTCTGACGAGTTTGGTGATTGGTTACGTGTCTCTCCTATGAAAAAGAGACAGACTGTAGGCTTACTGAATGAGTCCAATCATGCTCGCTGGCACAGACAGTTTCCATCGAATAGCCAGTTTACTACACCTGTTTCCAATGATGTATTTTCTCCTGCAGAAAAGTTGGGCCTTGGTGCGGGGAATACTCCTGTTTTAATGCAAGTTGATGTCCAACCAGTGACGGTTTCTAATATGCTGACTGATGAATGCACCTCGCATGGTACTATGCCAACGAATAACCATTCCTCATCATTATCTATTGCATTGATAGCAGCATCCTCCAAACGTAAAACTCTGGAACCGATTGTTCAAACTGACGGTACGCAACAATTTTCCAACCAAGCATCTTTGGTTAAGAAGCATAAATCTATTATTTTGAGTCTTCCCAAGGGTCATTTAGATTTTGGTGCTGGGACAACTGAATCTCTCAATGTCTTTGAGGCTTCTAGCAGTCAAACGTTGGCAGATTCTCATCTACCCTGCCATCAGCCATGACTCTAATTTGCCTAAACTGTCGTAGTTTGGGAGGTCTACGAGTAGTTTTACGGTTGAAAAATCTCCTCACCAGGAAGAAACCATGAATTGTTTTCCCCTGTGAAACAAAATTATGGCGATATGAAGCTGAACGATTAAAGCGGTCTGTGGTTTTCCTTCTGGTTTTTGTGTTAGTAGCGTAGAGCGTAAAGGGGTTTTACTTATGTGGAATGATGATGTAGATGTTCAGTTGAAAAGTTTTTCAAAGTATCATTTAGATGTTGAGGTGAATGATGGTGCAAATAAGTGGAGGTTTACTGGCTTCTATGGTGAATCTGATACCCAGTTGAGATATAAAGGTTGGGAGCTTGTTCGAAAGCTAAGTACAATGAGTTCTCTTCCATGATTCTGTGGAGGCGATTTTAATGAAATCCTATTCCATCACAAAAAGTTTGTCGGCTGTCAAGGAATGATCAACAAATGGAATCTTTTCGTACCACAATGCTTGACTGTGGTCTCAGGGATTTGGGTTGTACTGGACCACTGTATACTTGGTGGAATGCATGTTCGGGAGATGACATTGTTAAACTGCGTCTTGATCATGCCTTTGCTACTATGGAATGGTGTTCTCTTTTTCAAAGTGCATGAGTGGTTAATCTAGCAGCGACATTCTCTTATCATAATCTAATCATGGCGGAGTTCAATCACCAACATCAACGGTCCAACATTGATCAAAATGAAGGTTCAGATTTGAAGAGATGTGGCTTCGTTCGGAAGAGTGTGAACAGCAGGTGACTGATGCATGGTGTCAAGGTTCTCATTCTGGTGCATATCGGATTCTTGGAAAATTAAGGCAGACACGTATTCAACTCTCAGCTTGGAACAAACACTCTTTTGGAAGGGTGGACAACAAGGTTCGCCAACTTATCGTAACACTTTAGTCTATCCAAGAACTACCTGTAACTAACTAGACTATTGAAGAAGAGAGACGGTTGAAGAGAGAGTTGACTGAAATGTTGGCATGGGAAGAAACTATGTGAAAGCAACGATCTAAAGTGGATTGGCTCAAATATGGGGATAAGGACTCCAAGTTCTTCCATGCAAAAGCCTCTGCTGGAAGATATCGTAACTCAGTTAAGAAGTTGAAAGATAAGCATGGATTATGGCATGAGGATATGGATGAAATTGGTCTGATTGCTATGCATTACTATGAACGCCTGCTTGAATCCACCTCTACGGTTGGAATAGATTCGGTTCTAGAGGCTATGGATACTTGGGTAACATCAGATATGAATTTGGGGCTAATGCAAGACTTTTCCATCCAAGAGGTGGAGCATGCTTTATTCCAAATGCAGCCAAATAAGTCTCCAAGACCTGAGGGACTACCTGCCCTCTTCTGCCAATGGTTTTGGAATCTGGTACATGATGTTTTGGCTTATTGCTTGGGTTTCCTAAATTGCACTATTTCAATAGAACCAATAAACTATACACATAACATGCTCATTCGTAAGGTTAAGTACCCTGAAGATATGTCTCAGTTTCGACCTATTAGCCTGTGTAATGTACTCTACAAAATTATAGCTAAAACACTAGCTAATAGGTTGAAGCAAGTGCTGCCTGTTGTTGTTTCTGAATCCCAAAGTGCTTTCATCCCTGGGAGGTTAATTCCTGATAATTTCCTTATTGCTTATGAGTTACTACACTCTTTATGAAATAAAAGGCAGGGAAGACATGGTTTTTGTGCCTTGAAACTGGATATGCTATGATAGGGTAGAATGGTGCTTTCTTGAAGCTGTAATGAACAAGTTGGGGTTTGTGCATGCATGGGTTCAGAAAATAATGCAGTGTGTTACATCCGTCACTTATTCAGTTACTGTTAATGGCAACTCATATGGTTCTATTCGACCATAGGAGGGGTTGAGGCAGGGGGATTCACTATCACCCTACCTCTTTATTTTGCATGCAGAAGCTTTGGCTAAGATGCTGGAGCACTCGAAAAACTTAGGATTGATTACTGGTTTTGCTGCCTCACAGTCAGGACCTTCAATCTCATCACTTCTTTTTGCTGATGATTCAATGTTGTTTTGTGAAGCCAATATGTAGAAAGGTTCACGATTCAAGGAGCTTCTCCATCGCTATGAACATGCATCCGGTCAGCAGGTCAATTTTGCCAAATCGGGACTGTTTTGTAGTAGCAACCCTTCTACTGATTTGCAGCAGCAAATTAGTTCATGTTTGGGTGTTCAGAACATGTGGCACATTGAGAAGTATTTGGGTCTGCCCACTCTTATAGGTAGGTCAAAGAAGAGAGCCTTTCTTGGTGTAAAGGATAAGCTACTGAAGAAGATATCAGGCTGGAAAGAGAGATTCTTATCTAAAGCAGGTAAGGAGGTTTTGATTAAGGCGTTGGTTCAATCCCTCCCTACTTTTGCTATGAGTGTATTCCGTTTCCCACCATCTTTCTGTGATGATTTGAATAAAGTTGGTAAGTTTTGGTGGGAGCATGGTGAGAACAGTAAGAGGATTCACTGGTTAAGTTGGCAATCCTTGTGTCTGCCAAAAATTCAAGGTGGCCTAGGATTTAAGTCTTTTAACACTTTCAACTTGGCACTCCTGGCAAAACAAGGATGGCGCTTACTCAAGTATCCATCCTCTTTATGTAGTCGAGTTCTTCAGGCTAAATACTACCCAAATTGTTCTTTCATGGTAGCAAATTTGGGGTATAACCCATCTTTCACTTGGAGGAGCCTATGCGAAGGGAGATTTGTGCTCAGGCTGGGCGATGGCAAATTGGGAATGGTTATTCGGTTGATCCATAGAATGATCCTTGGATTCCAAGGCTGTGAACTTTTAAACCAATTATGAAACCACGAACGGTGATGAGGTGGCCATGGTTTCTAATTTGATTGATCATTCCCAAGGAATATGGAAAATACATTTGCTGCATTAATGTTTCACTCAGAATGATGCAGATGAAATTCTTAAGATGTCTTTGTTAGGAATATTTAGACCGGATTTGTTGGTCTGGCACCAATCTCATGATGGTTGTTATTCTGTCAAGTCTGGTTACAAATCAATGCTGACTTACAACCAGAGTCATACACTATCTTCTGGTAACTGCAAAGTAGGAGAAGGTTCATCTAAGTCTGTGATTGGTAGTCTTTAGAGCAAGATCTGGGGTTGTTGCTATTCCAAATAAAATTGAAGTCCATGCATGGCACTGCTGCAAGTATATTCTCCCCTCTATGGTCAATTTGTCAAAGCGAAAGATCTTGCCAAACTCTCTTTGCTCTCTATGCTCTTCCTCTCATGAAACGACCCTCCATGCCTTTAGAGATTGTAGGTTGGCTTCTTCAGTTTGGTCCATGTCTGATTTTGATAAAATCGATTACTGGTTTGATTCCACAGTTGTTTCAGATTGGTTCTTGCAAGTTATGGAAATGGTGGACAGTGCAAGGTTTGATCTCTTCATGGTTTTAGTATGGAGTATTTGGTCCAACCGAAATGAAACACTCTAGTTCGACCGTCAGGGAGATAAACTTAAGGATCCTCACGGAATTCTGTATGGCACTGAATTCTTGTCTGAATATCAATTTCTTACTACCTTGTGCCATGCTCATGTGACAAGGGTGGAACAATCAAACTCTTGGTCCCCTCCAGTAGATGCAAACACTGTTAAACTGAATTGTGATCTGCTTTGTTCTCGGATTGTCAATGTATTGGGATTGGAGCTATTATTCGAGATTTTCAGGGGGAAGTTGTGGCTTGTTTCTCTATTAAAAAAATGGGTTTCTTCCGAGTAATGGTGGAGGGAGACTCTTTGTTAGCAATTTCAGCCATCGCACAAAATCATGTTGACCATTCTACTGCAGGTGATCTCATCCAGGACATCAAAACATGCTGCCAGGCTTTCGAAGGGTGTTTTTCCTAGGGGTGAGCAAAAAATTTTGGAATCGAAAAAACTGACCGAACCGTTCGATTTTCGGTTTGTTCGGTTCGGTTTAATCGATTTTATTGATTAAATCGGTCGGTGGTCGGTTTATATAAATGGTAAACCGAATCGATCGAAAAACCGATTTACCCAAAAAATAAATTATAAATATAAATATATATTAGATAAATATTATATTTATATTTTTAAGTTAGTAAATTTATGAACAATATTTGTTATTTATCTTTGTTTTGTGAAGTTTTATGCATTTATTTAAGTAACATGTTGTAAATCTTGTAAGAGATATTAATAAAACAAGTTTATATTACATACTTTTATACATTTATTTACCAAAGCTTTAAATTCGGTTTTAACCTTGCAAAACCGAACCGACCGAATCAATTCGGTTCGGTTCGATTCGGTTTGTGAGTTTCATTCGGTTCGGTTTCGGTTTTGTGCCTAAGGGATCGGTTTTTTTCGGTTTTCGATTTTGTGAACCGAAACCGATCGAACCGACCGATTGCTCACTCCTAATTTTTCCATCATGTTAAGTGTGCTGGCAATGTAGCAGCACACTCAGCTAAACAAGCTTTTGTAATTTCTGATCTTCAAGTCTGGATAGAAGACTCTCCTAGCTTTGTAGAGTCCTCTGTTCAGACTGACAAACTATGTTGTATGGTTTTTATATCTACTTAAATTAGATTTCATAATTTTAGACACGACACAATTATACGAAAACGATATGAATATAAGATATGAGATGACAATAATTAAAATTAAATAAAAATTATATATCAATATTATAAAAGCTAAAAATAAAATTTTATACTTTTGTGTCTATACAAATTTTAATACGAAATTTTCGTGTTTTACACGACACGAACACGATTTTACACGATACGAAAACGAATTAAAAACATCAAGTCTAACTTAAATAATACCTATCTATCTGTCTGCTATCAAAAAAAAAATAAAAAATAAAAAGTCTATCCACATAGGTATATCCACGCATGTGGCCGGCCCCATTAGCTGACGTGGCAGCGAGAGCGTGGTCCTACCATCTCCGAGCGAACCCTTCCGAACCTTAAAGACTCCAAACCTAAGACTCGGCTCATAACCTAAGACTCCTAGCAACCGAATCTCCGCTTCGGATCTCATTCAGAGTCTCCCGATTTTCTCTTCTGTTAAAACAATACTCTGAGCTTCGAAGCTTCATAAATTTCAATTCTCTTAATAAAAAAGCCCTAATTTGGTAATTTTCCTTTCTATTTGTAGCTTCCGGTTTCCGAATTCGAAAGGGTCTTGGCTTTTCTTTACTTAATCTCATTAGTTGTAAGATCCTTTAAAGAAATTAATGAATTTTGATTGAATTTTTGGAATTGTTTCTTCTTGAATGCAGAAACCAGTGGTTGATCAATAAGGATCTCTTCATCACGAGCTCAAGATCGCTTTATAAATTTCTATTTGTAGGCTTTGATCCATCTGAATTGATCTAAGGTTAGTTTTGATCAATGTAGTTTGAGGTTTTACAATTCTAATTTTTTGCACTGAATTTATAATTTTTTATGGAAAATTTGAATTTCTTTTAAACTTTTAATCAATTTTGTTTTTTTTGAACAGTTAATTTATTTGTTTTTGGGCTGAAACGATGGCGCAGAGTAATTGGGAAGCAGATAAGATGTATTTATACATGTTATTTCTGAAGATGAATTTTATTTTTATTTTTAATTGAGCTTACTTTTTTTTCATTTATTCTTTTGGTTGGTAGGCTTGATGTTTATATATATGATTATTTGGTAAAGAAAAAATTGCATGCCACTGCGAAGTCCTTCATGACAGAAGGAAAAGTCGCCCCGGATCCAGTAGGTAAGAAGTGGCTTTGGCAGAAATGTATAAAACTCTGCTAGTTAATTCATGAAATTTTGTGACTGAAGATCTCTTATGCGAAGCCTATGTTGCATGGAATTTTCACTTTACCCTAAAATAATGGTGTCTAATGCTTCTTGGATACTTTAAATTTACATATATGATGCTTCGATTCTTTATATTAATGTAAAAATTGCCCAAAAAGAAAGTCATTCCTGTGTCAGATACCCACCCAAGTCCATGTACCATCGCTTTTAACTGGATGGGAGAAATGTGTTTCAAATTTATTTTTTAAATTAAGGATGGTATGATTGGGAATTTTTCTTCAAAATTAAAGTTAAAACTTGATTTCAGTTGCTTCATTATGTTGTATTCCGTGTAGCATATTGTTGGTTAAGGCAATTTAGTTTGAGTAAACGATTCATGTAGAACTTGCTTATTTGTCCAGCTATTGATGCTCCTGGTGGGTTTCTTTTTGAGTGGTGGTCTGTCTTTTGGGACATATTTATATCTAGAACAAATGACAAGCATTCAGAGGCTGCTGCTGCATACATAGAGGTGTCTTCTTACAACTTTAGCAAGTATCATTGTAAATTCTTTTAAATTGTGCAGTTTATACTGATTGTTTTAAAACTGTTATGATATTATGTACAACAGGCACAACAAATCAAAGCAAAGGAGCAGCAACAGCTGCAAATGCAGCAGTTGCAGCTGATGCGTCAAGCTCAATTGCAGCGTAGGGATCCTAATCATCCTTCGCTGGGTGGTCCTGTAAATGCTATTGGCTCTGAAGGAATGCTTGGACAGTCAAATGCAAGTGCATTGGCAGCAAAAATGTATGAAGAGCGCATGAAACACCCAAATGCAATGAATTCAGAGACATCCCAGCCACTTCTTGATGCTAGGATGGCCCTCTTAAAATCAGCTACAAGTCATCCTGGGTAAATATACTTGTAAATTCAGATAAGATGTTTTGCTTTTGTTCTGTTTAGTGACACACACAAACTCTCCGTCTCTGATGCAGTCAATTGGTTCAAGGAAATCATGGAACAGTAACTGCAGCATTGCAACAAATTCAGGCATGGACTCTACAAACTGCTATTGCTACTTGGATAAATATTTTCCTGCATTTGCTGGGACATTTTACAACCTCTGTATTATACACTTCCACTTTTCTTGAACTAATGATACTTATATATATATATGTATGTATGTATGTATGTATGTATGTATATTTCTCCTTGCAGGATATTAAAGGTGAAGTGAACTTGGGTGGTACGCAGAGATCCATGCCCATTGATCATTCCTCGCTTTATGGACAGGGAATCATGCAGTCAAAACCTGGAATAGGAAATACAGGTAATTATAACTAATGCTTATATTCTGTATTAATGAATTTCATTTCCTGAACCCAAACTTCTGATTATGTATCTTTTGTCATGGATTTATCAGTTTAACATACCATTCATCATCATCATCATCATCAGAGCCTTTATCCCAATAGATTGGGGTAGGCTATATGAACCAATATCTAAAATCACGTTAGATCGTCCATATGTATTCTTTGCCTCCATAAATTCCTATTCAAGGCCATTTGCTCATCTAATCCTAAAACCTTCATGTCTTTCCAAACTACTTCCTTCCAAGTCTTTTTAGGTCTTCCTCTAGTCTTAACCCTTCTCTCAACATTCATAGCCTCTATTCTCCTAACTGGAGCATCTACAGGTCTACGTCTTACATGTCCAAACCAACGTAAACGATTTTCACACATTTTGTCTTCGATAGGTACCACTCCAATCATCTTACGAATATCATCATTTCTCATTCTATCATTTCTTGTATATCCACATATCCACCGTAACATTTTCATTTCCGTTACACTCATTTTTTGTGTATGTAGCCGCTTAGTCGCCCAACATTCACTACCATATAACAATGTTGGTCTAACAACTGTCCTATAAAACTTGCCTTTCAACCATGTAGGAATTCCTTTATCGCACAACACACCTGAAGCACTTCTCCACTTACTCCATCCAGCCTGAATCCTATAGGTCACATCACCATCAATCTCTCCATCCATCTGTACTATTGATCCCAAGTATCGAAAATGATCCCGCTTAGGTATCGCCACCCCATCTAACTTCACTACATCATGCTCTTCCAGTCGGTTAGAACTAAATTTACACTCCATGTATTCAGTCTTCACTCTGCTTAGTTTAAATCCTTTTGATTCCAACGTTTGTCTCCATAATTCCAACTTTGTATTGATCTCCGCTCTAGTTTCCGCACATAGGACAATATCATCTGCAAACATCATACACCAAGGCACCTTATCCTGGATGGATTTTGTTAGTTCGTCCATAACTACCGCAAACAAGAATGGACTCAACGCTGACCCTTGGTGTAATCCCACCGTGATAGGAAACTCATTTGTTTGCCCCCCACCTGTCCTCACATGTGTCCTTGCATCTCTATACATGTCCTTAATTAGTTTAATATATTTCAAAGGAACTCTTTTCTTCATTAAGGACCATCATAGTACCTCCCTAGGCACTTTATCATATGCTTTCTCCAAATCTATAAAGACCATATGGAGATCTTTACCCATTACTCGAAAGCGCTCCATAAGTTGTCTCAGCAAATGTATTGCCTCCATAGTTGATCGACCCGGCATAAAACCAAATTGATTCTCCGATATCTCTACATTCTTTCTTAATCTCCGTTCTATCACTCTCTCCCATAGTTTCATCGTGTGACTCATTAATTTTATGCCTCGGTAGTTGGCGCAACTTTGAATATCTCCCTTGTTCTTATATAAAGGTACTAAGACACTCTTCCTCCATTCCTCTGGCATTTTGTTAGTGTGCCAAATCTTATTAAATAGATTTGTCAACCACCTAACTCCTACATCTCCAAGGCATTTCCAAACTTCAATTGGGATGTCATCAGGTCCAACAGCTTTTCCATTTTTCATCATCTTTAGTGCCTCTTTTACCTCTGTCTCTTGGATTCTACGCATAAAGCATCGATTTAAATCCTTGAGAGGCACCGAAATATTATCCAAAACTTTATTTTGTCCGTCATTAAATAATTTGTTAAAATAATTTCGCCACCTGTCCTTAATGTCATTATCTTTAACGAGAGTTCTTTGATGCTCATCCTTAATACATTTCACGACTCCTAGGTCGCGACTCCTCCTTTCTCTTGCTTGCGCCAATCTGTATATCCTTTTCTCTCCCTCCTTTGTGTTCAACTTGTCGTAAATCTCTTTCGCAACCTTCGTCTTAGCTTCTGCCACAGCCTTCTTTGCCTCCTTTCTTGCTACCTTATATTCCGAAAAACTCTCTTCTATATTGTTCTTCTTCAAAGCCTTGTAACGCTCTCGCTTAGTCTTTATAGCATCTTTTACTGCTGCAGTCCACCATGTTGCGTCCTTTCCAGTCGGCACTCTTCCGTTTGATACTCCTAATGTCTCTTTGCCTACCTCCCGAATGCATTTTGTCATCTTATTCCACATTACATTTGGGTTCTCTTCTGTTGTCCAAGCCTCTTTTTGAATCCAACTATCTCTACATGTTGTATGGCAATCTTCTTTTAGCTTCCACCATCGAATCCGTTCAATTCCTTTTTGTTGGTTCCTTCGATGTCGTCTATCTATCTTCATATCTAGAACTAAGAGTCTATGTTGCGCGGTAACACTCTCACCTGGGATAACCTTACAATCCAAACATCTATGTCTATCCCTGCTCCTAGTTAAAAAGAAATCTATCTGACTTGCTCTTGGTCCACTTCTAAAGGTTATAAGATGAGAATCTCTCTTCTTAAACAATGTATTTGCTAGGATTAGGTCATAAGATAAAGCAAAATTTAAGATAGCATCTCCTCCCTCGTTTCTTACACCATAACTAAAACCCCCATGTACTCTCTCAAAACCCTCTCTACTTGTACCTACATGTCCATTAAGATCACCGCCAATAAAAAGGTTTTCTCCTATGGGTACTTCTTGTACTACCTTATCTAAATTCTCCCAAAACTGTCGTTTACTAACCTCATCAAGTCCTATCTGGGGTGCATACACGCTAATGACATTCAACACCTCTTCTCCTAAAACTAGTTTAACCAAAATAATCCTATCCCCTTGTCTCTTAATCTGTACAACATCCTTATGGTACTCTTTATCTATAATGATACCTACTCCATTTCGGTCTCTATCTTTCCCTGTGTACCAAAGCTTATACTGCCAAGTTGCTATCTCTCTAGCCTTTTCCCCAACCCATTTGGTCTCCTGGAGACACAAGATGTTAACCCTCCTCCTACTCATAACCTCACAAATCTCACCTAACTTACCACTAAGCGTACCTATATTCCAAGATCCTAACCTAAGCTTATGGTTATGGACTAACTTCTTTACCCACCCCCGTCCATTATGGTGTGGGAACCTTTGCCTATTTAACACCACATCCAGGCGTCGATGTGGCGCGTCACTTCCGGGCGACGACCTAGCAACCCTTGCCCACTTTTCACTACATCCGGGTTTCGATGCAGCGCGTCGCTGTGTAGGGGACGCCCCAACGATGTTTTGATATTGGTTCATTTCATGAGATTGGACTAGTTTTTAAGGCTGGTTGTCCAAACCTACCGCCACCCTCCTCCTTTACCCGGGCTTGGGACCGGCTGCATTAACTCACACAGGCGGAGTTCAGTTTAACATACCATTATGTCATTTAAATTCAGGCTCAACAGAAGCATGTTTTATTTGTTTCATCACAGACAATCTCATCTTTCCTCCAATATTCAGTTCATGTTCTTCTCTAAACTGGTATAATATCATTTGGCCAAAAAAAAAAAAATGGTATAATATCATCCATAAAATTTCAATAGAAAAGCCAGTAGGCAAGGTGTTTGTTTGTGGGCTGCTGCTAATGTGATTAGTGCTTCACTTAAGATGATTGGCTGATTCTCTGGTTTGGCTCTGCCAAGCACTAAATCTATCTACTCTAAAAGACACCGCATGTAGTTACTGTATGTTTTCAAATTTGTTTCTCTTCTGAGATGAAGCCAACATGGTTGTGGTTTATTAAGTCAAGGCATCCCTGTAAATATTCTTATACTTCTATGCTTACTTTTCTTCTTCAAGGTTTGCACCCTGGAGTTGGTAGCCTTCCATTGAAGGGTTGGCCATTGACTGTAAGCTCTAAACTGGAATATTTATATTCCTTACCTACCTAAGTGGTTGTCCTTAACTGACTCTTAACTAATATACAGGGCATTGATCAAATTCGTCCAAGTTTAGGTGCTCAAGTGCAAAAGCCATTCCTACAGAATGCAAACCAGTTGCAGCTTCTACCACAGCAGCAACAACAGCTCTTAGCACAGGTCCAGACACAAGGAAATCTTAGTAGTTCACCTATGTATGGAGATATGGATCCTCAAAGGTTTTCCGGATTATCTCGAGGCACCTTAAATACAAAAGAGGGCCAACCAACTGCTAATGATGGATCTATTGGGTCTCCAATGCAATCAACCTCATCAAAAGTAAGATTTCCCTTCCAGAACGACTATTTTATTATTTCCTATATTCAAATGCACCCGAATAGTTTTCATGCTCAAAATCAACAATAAAGTGCAAAAGATGCAGTAGAGAGAAGTTACAGTTCCTGCAATGCTGTTAATGGATGAGATATGTGTGCATGTCTTCATTTCATGTTCAAGAGAAAAAATAAAATAAAATTTCTCAGCATATAGTGTCAGTTTGTTGTCATAACATCTATTGTGCCTTTATATAACCAAAATAACATGCATGCCATTACTCTGCTACATGCCACTTCAATGTTAGGTGTATATTTTATACTTTTTCTCTGTAAATTTATGGCCAACTTTATCTTGTATATTGACATATAGTGATTGTTTCCCTAGTTCTGTAGTTCTTAACAGGTTGTGATTGTTATAACTTTGGTTAAGAATGGTCCATGCTCCTTGTGCTTAACTTCATCCGAGCCTTTTTGTGCTTTTTCAGCAGATGAACACGCCAGCAATAAGACAATCTTCCTCTCAACAAGATCCATTGCAGTCACAGCAGGTGCAACAGGTTGAGCTTATTCTGTTTGTTTCCTGTTAGAGTAGGCTGCCAGCTCATCTTCTTAAAAATTCACATGAATTAGTGATGGGGATATTTCCTGATGCTTTATCTTTCTTTTTTCCCCTACTTGTCATGGATATTGACAACTATTATTTGTATCATGTGTTAGAATAACCGGAAAAGAAAAGGGCCTTCATCTTCTGGACCTGCTAATAGCACCGGCACTGGAAACACCGTGGGTCCTTCCCCTAACTCTCAGCCATCAACGCCTTCAACTCATACACCTGGTGATGGAGTGGCTATGGTGGGCAATATGCAGCATGGTAGCAGCATGTCAAAAAATTTGATGATGTATGTGTCTGATGGAACAGGTGGTATTGCGTCATCAACCAACCAGCTGGTATGTAATTCTAATTCATAGCCATAAGGAGGTGTGCTAAACGTTTTGACCCTGCAATACTAATAACCCTAAAGTTTTACCCTCATTCATGCAGCTCACATAAAACTTTGGTGATAGTTAGCATCATATGACCATGATTATGTGCATTCTTGTGAATGTACCAGGCATGACCATTCTTCTAGTTCATGCTGTATCAGAGTTAATTAACCACCAAATAAATTGCTTATTATCTACTTGTCCCAAAAGATGAAAATAAATGATAAAAAGATTACTTTCAAGATAGTATGGCTTCAATAATTAAGCTGAAACATCTTTCTTTTTCAACATTAAAATTTAGATCGAGAATGGTCTTTCATCGCATTTCATGAACTCAGAAGGACAATTATTGTTGGAAATGTTGGTCACCATTAAGTTATGTAATAACTAATATCCTTGCTTGATGTCTCCAAAGTGATGTGAAATAGCCATGTTTCTTCACAACTATTCTTCCATATTTGTACTTAATCTGCCTTGCCTTTTTCTTGTGCTCTGCTGCACTTAATTCCTGTCAGATTTGAAGCATGTCTTAAGTGTAGGCTTGAACAAGTCATTTAAAAAGCCTGCTTATGATATAATTACTAATTGCAGGAAGACATGGAGCATTTTGGAGATGTTGGCTCCTTGGATGACAATGTGGAATCTTTTCTCTCACATGATGATGGAGATGGGGGGAATTTGTTTGGCACCCTAAAGCGAAATCCTTCTGAACATGCTACTGAGACTCCAAAGGGTAATAAGATGATCTAATGCCTTCAAAACTGTTATTCTTCTTCTTGACCAAAGCAATGAATCTTTCTCTGCATTTCAGGTTTTGGCTTCAATGAAGCTGGTTCAATACGTAAAAGCAATGGCAAAGTCACCTGCTGTCATTTCTCTTCAGATGGAAAGCTATTGGCCAGTGCTGGGCATGACAAGAAGGTATAACGCATTATAGCGTGCAAGGAATGAGGGTTTTTTTTTGCAGCATGCCTGATAAGTTCAAATGATAGTTATTAATTGTTATTTTGACTTTTCTTTTCATTAATGATGTGGCTGTGGTGATGCCATGCTTCTTTTCCTTGGGTCCTCAGCAGGACAGCTTGGAGAATATTTATGATTAATAAAAAAAATGGTCCTAGATGGAATTATGGAATAATGATGTCCATGCTTGTCTGTTTCCTGTCAGTAGGCTGTTATTTGGAACATGGAAACTCTGCAAACTGAGTGTACACCAGAGGAACACACTCATATTATAACTGATATTCGTTTCAGACCAAATTCCACGCAGCTGGCAACATCTTCTTTTGATTCAACAGTGCGAGTTTGGGATGCTGCACAAGTATAACTTCTATCTCTTCTTAATTTCTGTGTGTAATTCCCTCTATAGACTGCTATACTTTCCACCTGTTGTCTATACTGAATTAATGATCACACCATTAAACTTGACATTGTTTGCTGGAAGACGAGCAAAATTGTTTCCATTATAGAAAAGATGTAGGAATTCTGCTTTGTTCAAGTGTCAATGAATACTATGTTTTACATATCTGGGGCGTTTATTTTGTCATTTTTGCAGCCAAGTTATTGCAGCTGGAAATGTACAGGGCATACAGCACAAGTTATGTCCCTTGATTTCCACCCTAAGAAGAATGAACTTTTCTGCTCTTGTGATGGTAACAGTGAGATTCGCTACTGGAACATCAATCAGTATTCTTGCACGCGTGTCTCCAAGGCTAGCATTCTAAATCCTTAAACTTTGTTCCTTTTTAAGTACTGTATATTCTTTTGGTTATAAAGTTTCTTCATCTAAATCACTTTCACTAAATGAAGCAGGGAGGCAGCACTAATGTCAGATTTCAACCAAGAATAGGACAATTACTAGCCGCAGCAGCAGAGAATGTCGTGTCTATCTTTGATGTAGAGACTGACAGAAGAACTCATTTATTGCAGGTAGAATGTTGTTAAATTTGTAAATTTTGGAAAGGAAGAGTATATCACCTCATTCAATTTTTCAGGTAATCAATTTGGACATTTAATGGTTTCATCTGGAGTAATTTTTTAACTCTCAGGGCCACAGTACAGAGGTTCACTCTGTTTGTTGGGACACAAATGGAGACTTTTTAGCATCTGTCAGTGAAGAGTCTGTCAGAGTGTGGTCACTGGCCTCGGGAGAGTGCATTAAGGAGCTCCATGCCAGTGGAAACAAGTTTCATTCTTGTGTTTTTCATCCTGGCTTTTCTGCTCTCTTGGTTGTTGGTGGCTATCAGGTGCCATTTCTTATTCTTAGGTTGATATGTGAGGAACTAATTGATATCATAGCCATTCATTTTTTGAGTTTAGCGATTCATTTTACCCACTCTTCTACTCATTCTTGTTGATAATTGATATCTGTATTTCCATATTTCACAACAGCTGTCTTTATTTCCGATATTAAATCTTATCACCGCAATTGTTGTATGCCAGATCTCATTATTGCCAATTTCCTTTTCTTTTTACACTCCTTTAACCTTGTGTTTTGCAGTCATTGGAGCTTTGGAACACAGCCGAGAACAAGTGTTTGACAATTCCAGCTCATGACTGCGTGATATCAGCCCTGGCACAGTCACAGCTAACAGGGATGGTTGCCTCGGCCAGTTACGACAAATCTGTCAAAATCTGGAAGTAACCCCACCGGCCTTGGTGGATCTGATCCTCCAGTAACATATCTGCTTTCTTTAATTCTCAACAGCAGCAGCTGAAGTTTGTGGGAACATCCACGGCATATTTTTCACTTGATTTGATTTGCTTTTATTTTTTTTAGCTTAATAAGGTAATGTTAGTTTTCCATTGGCAAATCGCAATGTTGGTTTGTCCTGTCGAGTGCAAAATTTCACTAAATTTGTTGGAAGACAGTTTAAATTTTTTTTCTGGCTTGGCGATTAATTTGATATATAGAGGAGAATTTGGTTCAGGTTTTGGACATTTTGTACGTACATTTATTGAAGTCACTAGATTTACTTGCTATCCTGAAAATAAATCATCGAAGTGTGAGTTAATTTGACAAATAAATAATGGAAAATATTGTTATGTTAGAAGAGACAATACGGTGGGTGTGATATTTTTCTATTAAATTCCTTTGTGTTTCATTTTTCTTTTTAATTTTTTGGGGTTGGATGATTCCTCTTTGGACAAGAGGATTATGCATCAACCACCCAAATGTTTGTCTGCGCTGCATGTTCTATTTTTGATGATTTAAAGCATTTCACAATCCTTAGCATTTTATTCTATTTCTTTGTCATTTTTTGGAACTTGTACACTTTTACTTATTAATAGAAAAAATTGCAAAATGAAAATGCAAATTATTAATGTAACTGGCTTGCAATGCTAATATTATTTAATCATTCTTGCAATTCACGAATTAATTCTATCTGCATAGATACAAAAGTTAATATTATTTAATCATTTACATATTCAAAAGTTTATTTAATTTATCAACGTTTTCAAAATAATATTATAAAAATATTTCAATAAGTTATAATTCGACACAAATGTCTTAAAAAAAAATGCTCGAACTTTTACAAAATTAAAGGATGTGAAGAGAACATCTGTGTATTAGTTTAATACAATACTATATTTTAATCCGTGTGATGTATGGTGATAATTTTAATTTATAAAAAATAGAATAGATTTATAAAAAAATTATTTTAAAATACATTTTGAATAATGTATTTAAAAACTAGATGTATATATAAAATACAAAAATTAAAAGATAATTCGAAATCAAATACTAATTAAAATCTTATAGAAAAATTAAATATCATGAATACTAAATATTAAATAAATTAATTAAATAGCTAGAATTTTAATGAGAACAATTCTTAGTGCATTAATAATTAATAGATTATTGGTTACTGGTACATATTTGAAACTAAATTATTTTTAAATTTTGAATATAAGTGACTCCAAATTAATCTTATAAAATTAATTAGTGTTGAAAACTCTATTTTTTAGGGTTTTTAAAAAATTATTCATAATAGTTTCAAACATAAAAGGTAAATAAAGTAAAAATGTAAATAAAATATAAATAATTTATTACTTCAGTTTTTTAAGATTGATTTAAAATAATAGATAATTCATATGGATATTTTCTTTTTTTTTCCAAAGAAAATGATTCAACAAACAAATAAATAAAATGATTGAACAAATAAATCTAAAAAAAGGAATGAAATGAAAATAGAAAAAAAGACATGGAAGGTTAATTAAATACTAAAATATATAGACTTAAAATTAAATAATTAATTGAATATGATTATTTTATAAAATATTAAAATGAATTTGTTATTCTAAGTATAAAAAACTTAATCTATCTACGTAGGATAATTTATATTTTAGTCAAGGGGTTTGATTTTTATATATTTATATAAGATATAAAATTATTATAAAAAAATTAACTTTATTTAAATTAAAAGTGTAACTTTGAATCGATAATTAAGTATTTTTTGTAAAAATTTTTTACTTTAACAATAAAAAATTTATCAGTATTTATGTAATACCCGGGCCAAAATAAGAACCCTAATAACAAATATACAGAACAACAGGCCTTAGCGTATTAGGTTTAAAGGAGAAGAAAAAAGAAAAAAAGAAACGAAACAAGTGGTTTGGCGTGAAGTGCAGTTTTGAAATTCCAAATAGAAAGAGTAGATAAACAGAGAAAGGAAGAATATGGCAAGATCTAGCATTTTTGAGGCTATGTACTGATCCTTATGCTCTTTTTGAAGAATATGGCAAGATCTAGCATTTCCATACAAAATTTTGTTGTTAGTAAGTTGTCATTAGGGTTTTGTTTCTTAATTTCTATTTGCTTGTTACTTCTTTATCTTACTACAATTTAGGGTCAAAGTTAATTCAATATTCAGATCAAGAAGAATGTGGGAACTATGTGCACTGGGTTCTACCACCACCCCCCCCCCCCCCCCCCCTTTTTTTTTTCTTTATTCAGATCAGGCAAATGAACCTGAAATAGCCATGTTTCTTCACTATTATTCTTCCATATTTGTACTTTGTCTCGTGCTCTGCTGCACTTAATTCCTGTCAGATTTGAAGCATGTGTCTTAAGTGTAGCCTTGAACAAGTCATTTAAAAAGCCTGCTTATGATATAATTACTAATTGCAGGAAGACATGGAGCATTTTGGAGATGTTGGCTCCTTGGATGACAATGTGGAATCTTTTCTCTCACATGATGATGGAGATGGGGGGAATTTGTTTGGCACCCTAAAGCGAAATCCTTCTGAACATGCTACTGAGACTTCAAAGGGTAATAAGATGATCTAATGCCTTCAAAACTGTTATTCTTCTTCTTGACCAAAGCAATGAATCTTTTTCTGCATTTCAGGTTTTGGCTTCAATGAAGTTGGTTCAATACGTAAAAGCAATGGCAAAGTCACCTGCTGTCATTTCTCTTCAGATGGAAAGCTATTGGCCAGTGCTGGGCATGACAAGAAGGTATAGCGCATTATAGCGTGCAAGGAATGAGGGTTTTTTTTTTTTTTGCAGCATGCCTGATAAGTTCAAATGATAGTTATTAATTGTTATTTTGACTTTTCTTTTCATTAATGATGTGGCTGTGGTGATGCCATGCTTCTTTTCCTTGGGTCCTCAGCAGGACAGCTTGGAGAATATTTATGATTAATAAAAAAAATGGTCCTAGATGGAATTATGGAATAATGATGTCCATGCTTGTCTGTTTCCTGTCAGTAGGCTGTTATTTGGAACATGGAAACTCTGCAAACTGAGTGTACACCAGAGGAAAACACTCATATTATAACTGATATTCGTTTCAGACCAAATTCCATGCAGCTGGCAACATCTTCTTTTGATACAACAGTGCGAGTTTGGGATGCTGCACAAGTATAACTCCTATCTCTTCTTAATTTCTGTGTGTAATTCCCTCTATAGACTGCTATACTTTCCACCTGTTGTCTATACTGAATTAATGATCACACCATTAAACTTGACATTGTTTGCTGGAAGACGAGCAAAATTGTTTCCATTATAGAAAAGATGTAGGAATTCTGCTTTGTTCAAGTGTCAATGAATATTATGTTTTACATATCTGGGGCGTTTATTTTTGTCATTTTTGCAGCCAAGTTATTGCAGCTGGAAATGTACAGGGCATACAGCACAAGTTATGTCCCTTGATTTCCACCCTAAGAAGAATGAACTTTTCTGCTCTTGTGATGGTAACAGTGAGATTCGCTACTGGAACATCAATCAGTATTCTTGCATGCGTATCTCCAAGGCTAGCCTTCTAAATCCTTAAACTTTGTTCCTTTTTAAGTACTGTATATTCTTTTGGTTATAAAGTTTCTTCATCTAAATCACTTTCACTAAATGAAGCAGGGAGGCAGCACTAATGTCAGATTTCAACCAAGAATAGGACAATTACTAGCTGGAGCAGCAGAGAATGTCGTTTCTATCTTTGATGTAGAGACTGACAGAAGAACTCATTTATTGCAGGTGAGTTTCCTATCACGGTAGGATTACACCAAGGGTCAGCGTTGAGTCCATTCTTGTTTGCGGTAGTTATGGACAAACTGACAAAATCCATCCAGGATAAGGTGCCTTGGTGTATGATGTTTGCAGATGATATTGTCCTATGTGCGGAAACTAGAGCGGAGATCAATACAAAGTTGGAATTATGGAGACAAACGTTGGAATTAAAAGGATTTAAACTAAGTAGAGTGAAGACTGAATACATGGAGTGTAAATTCAGTTCTAACCGACTGGAAGAGCATATTGTAGTGAAGTTAGATGGGGTGGCGATACCTAAGCGGGATCATTTTCGATACTTGGGATCAATAATACAGATGGATGGAGAGATTGATGGTGATGTGACCTATAGGATCCAAGCTGGATGGAGTAAGTGGAGAAGTGCTACAGGTGTGTTGTGCGATAAAGGAATTCCTACATGGTTGAAAGGCAAGTTTTATAGGACAGTTGTTAGACCAACATTGTTATATGGTAGTGAATGTTGGGCGACTAAGAGGCTACATACACAAAAGATGAGTGTAACAGAAATGAGAATGTTACGGTGGATATGTGGATACACAAGAAAGGATAGAATGAGAAATGATCATATTCGTAAGATGATTGGAGTGGTACCTATCGAAGACAAAATGTGTGAAAATCGTTTACGTTGGTTTGGACATGTAAGACGTAGACCTGTAGATGCTCCAATTAGGAGAATAGAGGCTATGGATGTTGAGAGAAGGGTTAAGACTAGAGGAAGACCGAAAAAGACTTGGAAGGAAGTAGTTTAGAAAGACATGGAGGTTTTAGAATTAAATGAGCAAATGGCCTTGAATAGGAATCTATAGAGGCAGAGAATACATATGAACGATCTAACATGATTTAAGATATTGGTTCATATAGCCTACCCCAATCTATTGGGATAAAAGCTCTGATGATGATGATGATGATGAGAATATTGTTAAATTTGTAAATTTTGGAAAGGAAGTGTATATCACCTCATTCAGTTTTTCAGGTAATCAATTTGGACATTTAATGGTTTCATCTGGAGTAATTTTTTAACTTTCAGGGCCACAGTACAGAGGTACACTCTGTTTGTTGGGACACAAATGGAGACTTTTTAGCATCTGTCAGTGATGAGTCTGTCAGAGTGTGGTCACTGGCCTCGGGAGAGTGCATTAAGGAGCTCAATGCCAGTGGAAACAAGTTTCATTCTTGTGTTTTTCATCCTGGCTTTTCTGCTCTCTTGGTTGTTGGTGGCTATCAGGTGCCATTTCTTATTCTTAGGTTGATATGTGAGGAACTAATTGATATCATAGCCATTCATTTTTTGAGTTTAGCAATTCATTTTACCCACTCTTCTACTCATTCTTGTTGATAATTGATATCTGTATTTCCATATTTCACAACAGCTGTCTTTATATCCGATATTAAATTTTATCACCTCAATTGTATGACATATCTCATTATTGCCAATTTCCTTTTCTTTTTACACTCCTTTAACCTTGTGTTTTGCAATCATTGGAGCTTTGGAACACAGCCGAGAACAAGTGTTTGACAATTCCAGCTCATGACTGTGTGATATCAGCCCTGGCACAGTCACAGCTAACAGGGATGGTTGCCTCGGCCAGTTACGACAAATCTGTCAAAATCTGGAAGTAACCCCACCGGCCTTTAGGTGGATCTGATCCTCTAGTAGCATATCTACTTTCTTTAATTCTCAACAGCAGCAGCTGAAGTTTGTGGGTGCTTTTATTTATATACACCGATGCCGACGAAAGAATCGGTGGTGCCAGCAAGAGGAGGTGCGATGCTGCAACAAAGTCGGGGTTGAGGTTTCTGTGCGCCTCGATAAACTATGGATTTAGTGTGAGTGTGTGTGTGTGTGTGTGTGTGTGTGTGTGTGTGTGTGTGTGTATTAAAAGGGAGATTTGGTTGTTGTTAGTGTGACTGCAAGAAGACCAAGATGAGTAAAAATTTTACTTTAATTTTTATTGTTACATTACATAGTTATGGATTGAGTTTTGAGAAAAAAAAATAAGACATTGAAAAATCTGGGAAAAATCTGTAGTTTAAAGAGAGAACAGATTTTTTTTAACTTTTGTCAAATAGCGTAACTCACACTAAGTCCATAGTTTATCAAGTTATAGTCATTTAGTAAATATTGTGTATGCTATCAGCTTCTGTCAGATAGTGTAAAGTATAAATTATCAGTTTTTGTCAGATAACGTAGCTTATGTCTAATTGATAATGTATTTTTTTCTAATATTAAATATTTTTGAATAATAGGCTCCAAGAGATCTTAAGGCTTTGTTTTAGTTTCAATTTAACAAGTTCAGTTAAGTGACTTGATATGTCTTCAGTGTTTTTATACTCTTAAAATTAACCTCAATGTGAGTTATATTTATGTACAAATGCAATGTATTTGTCATTTGGTTTTTAAATTGGGTTAAGCATGCAAAGTGTGTATGATTTCTTTAAATTGACTTTGAATGTGATGTTGTTCAATTACAGGATCATAATTTAATCCCTTTAATCTTTGAACTTTGTCATAATGTATTTACAGGCTCTGTGTTTATGTGAATACGAAATTTGCTTTGATTGATTTATGAAATTTGGTTTGTATGAAATATGTTATGAGATTTACAGTATTGCTTTTTATATTGGGTAATCTAAAATTATTTGTTTTGTCTCCTATTATGGTTGTGCTTTTACCCGGCCAATGAAGGTTAAATGTTGGTCATGTCGACATGTATTTTGTTAAAAGAAATTAGTTTCTAACCATACCACCGGTTAAGAATAATAGCTATTTGTTTTGTTCTGTGCAACTATTAGCTACTTCTGATATTTTTGACTCATGCCATTAGGATTAATTGTGATTTTCGTTCTGATTCTAACTTGTGTCACAAGGGTTAAGCGTGGCCATGGTATGTTAGGGAGACCTGAAAATTTTGATTTGTAAAACTTTTGTTTAGTTTTGACATCTATGAACTCTATTTAGTTTTGAAATCTAAGTAAGTGAATTTGAATGAATTACGTGAATGAATATGAAATTACCCAACTTTGATTTTTAATCTTTATATTGATATTTTTGCTCAAATGTTTTTATGGCATGCTTAATCCAACTGATGGGATATCGGTTGCTTAATGAGTGGTTGTACTCACCCTTTTTCCTAACATATTACAGGTTTTGATGTTGATAATGTTCACGGGAATGTCGGGATGTGAACTCCTTAATTTCCTGTAAATTCTTCATATTTGTAAATGTAGAAACTGATATTGTAGAGAATGTAGAAATTGATAGGAACATGTTTTTCTGATTTTCTACATAAAAAACTACAGCTTACAGAGAATATAAATAGTTGTAGGCTAAACTAGGAAATCTACGTAAATCCCTATATATCCTAGATACCATTTTCAGAAAAGGAAAAGGAATCCTAAATAAAGGAAAGTTTTAAATGAAACCAATCAGGGAAATATTTGGTCAAGATACCAAATCCCTTTATCTTAGGAAATAAATAAAAAATCAATCATATCCAATCCCATAGAATCTGGATTGGATTTCCGCACTCCCCCTCAAGTTGGGTAGTAGATGTCAATCATACCCAACTTGGACTTCAAGCTTTCAAAATTGTTTCTAGGAAGGGCCTTGGTGAGAATATCTGCGGTTTGAAGACTAGTTGGCGTGTAGACAAGTCTGACTTGGTCTTCTTCGATTTTCTCTTTGATAAAATGGCGATCAATCTCGATATGCTTGGTCCGATCATGGTGAACTGGGTTCTTGGCAATACTTATGGTTGCTTGGTTGTCACAAAACACCTTCATAGAACTTCCTTTTGAAATCCTCAATTCCTTCAACACCCTTTCAAGCCAAATTCCTTCACAAATCCCATGAGACATAGCTCTGAATTCTGCTTCAGCACTACTCCGAGCTACTACTGTCTGCTTCTTGCTTCGCCACGTTACCAAATTACCCCATACGAATGTGCAATATCCAGTGGTTGACCTCCGATCCGTTATAGATCCTGCCCAATCTGCATCTGAGAAAACTTCAACATCTCTATTTGATGTTTTCTTGAAATGTAGTCCTCTGCCTGGGCTTTTCTTTAAGTATCGAAGAATCCGGTAAACTGCTTCCATGTGTGCTTCGGTAGGGTTATTCATAAATCTGCTTACTAGGCTAACAGCAAAACAAATGTCTGGTCTAGTATGTGTCAAATAAATTAGTTTCCCCACAAGCCTTTGGTATCTACCTTTGTCAACTAGAGGACTTTCTTCTTCAACTCCTAACTTGCCATTTGAATCCATAGGAGTATCTGCAGGTTTGCATCCAAGCATCCCTGTTTCCTTAAGAAGATCTAGAACATAGTTTCGTTGTGAAATAGAAATCCCATTTCTTGATCGAGCTACTTCCATGCCAAGGAAATACTTGAGCTTTCCTAAGTCTTTTATCTCAAATTCTCTTGCCAAAAGGGTCTTTACCCCAACAATCTCCTCCATGTAGTCCCCTGTAAGAATGATGTCATCCACATAAACGATAAGGATAGCAATCTTGTGATCAGATGAGTGCTTAACAAACATAGTGTGATCGGTTTGGCACTGTGAAAACCCATACTTCTTAACAACCTTTGTTAAGTGATCAAACCAAGCCCGTGGTGATTGTTTGAGGCCATATAGCGACTTACGAAGCTTGCACACTTTACCATTGTTCTCCTGAGAATAAAATCCTGGTGGAATCTCCATGAAGACTTCTTCCTCTAAGTCACCGTTCAAAAATGCATTTTTAACATCTAGTTGATGAAGAGGCCAATCTAGGTTAGCTGCCAAAGATAGCAGCACACGGACTGAGTTTAGCTTGGCCACAGGAGTAAATGTCTCCTCATAGTCAACACCATAAGATTGAGTGAAGCCCTTGGCAACAAGACGAGCTTTGAATCGATTCACGCTTCCATCCGCATTGTGTTTAACTGAAAATATCCACTTGCAACCAATCGGACTCTTTCCTTCGGGAAGTAATGTAATCACCCACGTGCCATTCTTTTCTAGTGCTTTCATTTCTTCCAAAACAGCAGCCTTCCATTTTGGTTGTTGGAGAGCTTCTTGAATATTGCTTGGAACTTGAACATCTGTTAAAGTGGACACAAACACACGAAAAGCTGGAGATAGGCTCTCATAGGATACAAAGTTGCTGATAGGATGCTGAGTGCATGTCCTTACTCCTTTTCTTATTGCAATAGGTTGGTCAAGATCACTAGGAAAATCACTAGAGATAGGTTCAGTAATTATGTTACCTGTATGCATCTCAGAAACTTCTGGATTTGGTTCTGAATCTTGGTTTTGCTTTGGAAATGTGCGACTCTCTACCTCCTTTTGAGATTTCGGTCTCCTTGAGTAAACAATCATGTCTTTTGTTGCTGTTTCTTTCACAGACTCAGGGTTTTAAGGGCTAAGTTGAGTGTTAGTTATCTCAGGATCAAGAGGTTGGTGGTGGATTTCTGTGAGGATTATAGGTGGACTAGATATTTGGGCTGGTGGACAAGAGATTTGGGCTGGTGGTAAAGGTACTGGTTTAGTAGCAGGTATGGTTTCCCAAAGTTGATATTCTCTCGCACTCTTCCCCTGAATGTCAGCTTTGGTGTAATATGGCTGATTCTCAAAAAAGGTTACATCCATAGAATTATAAAATCTTTTGGTTACCGGTGAATAACATTTGTACCCCTTTTGATTTGGAGAGTAGCCAAGAAATATGCACTTGACTGATTTGGGATCCAATTTACTTCGATGTTGCTGATGTATATGGACAAATGCGGTGCACCCGAACACTTTAGTAGGGATGAATGAGATAATTCGAAGATGAGGGTAGGTTGTAAGGAGCTTTTGGCACGGTGTTTGGAATTGAATGACACGAGAAGGCATTCTATTTATGAGATAAGTAGCTGTTAAAACTGCTTCTCCCCAAAAATGTTTTGGAACATGAGTGGCAAGCATGAGTGATCGGGCAACCTCCATTAGGTGTCGGTTTTTCCTCTCTGCTATTCCGTTTTGTTGGGGAGTATCCACACATGAGCTTTGATGGACAATTCCCTGATCAAGTAGATAAGCTCCGAGGATAGAGTGGTAATATTCCCTTCCATTGTCGGTTCTAAGCACCTGAATTTTGGTTTGGAATTGAGTCTGGACCATTTTGTTGAAATTCTAAAATATTTGCCCAACCTCAGATTTGTCTTTCATGAGGAACAACCAAGTCACTCGAGTGTGGTCATCTATGAAGCTAACGAACCATCTAGAACCAGTAATATTTGCTATCCTAGATGGTCCCCAAACATCACTGTGAATTATGGAGAATGGATGGGATGGTTTATATGAATGATGTGGGTAAATATTACGAGGATGCTTGGACAATTGACAAATTTCACATTGGTAATATGAGGGATTTTTTTGGAATAATGTGGGAAATAGTTTTTTGAGGTACAAGAAGTTGGGATGACCTAATCGGTAGTGCCACAACATGACTGCACTATCTTGATGACTGCTAGAGGTTGAGACTGTGCAAGCATTATTCTGAATTTTCCTCTCAGATTCTTCATCTCTAAGAAGATAGAGTCCCGCACATATCCTAGCGTTGCCAATCTTCTTCCCCGAATCCAAGGCCTGAAATTCACACATATGTGGGAGAAATTTAGTAACACAATTAAGATCTCTCGTAATCTTACTAATAGATAAGAGATTACAATCCAAATTAGGAACATGGAGAACAGAATTAAGCATTATGTCCTTGGAGATAGCAACTGAACCGATACCAGCCACTTTAGATAATGAGCCATCTGCAATACGAACTGTAAAATTTCCAAAACATGGGTTGTATTCATGAAATAAAGATGCATCACCAGTCATATGGTCTGATGCACCTGAGTCAACGATCCATGCCTTTGAGCTATGACGTTTGACACTTAAAGCGCTTAGAAAATTACCTTTTTGTGCCAAAGTGGCAGTACTCACAATTTCAGGTCTGTTTTGTTGAAGGGACTGATGTGGCATCTCATCAGTAGGTGTCTTCCCATAACTCTCCCTAACGTGTACAGCCTTCCAAGCGATGTTGCTGATCATGCTCCTTGAGTTTGAAGTCACCTCTGATGTTGTGCTACCGCTCAGCATGGTGGGAGAAGAATCAAACTAAGAATTTTAATGGGTCGTATGCTCTGATACCATGTAAAAACTGATATTGTAGAGAATGTAGAAATTGATAGGAACATGTTTTTCTGATTTTCTACATAAAAAACTACAGCTTACAGAGAATATAAATAGTTGTAGGCTAAACTAGGAAATCTACGTAAATCCCTATATATCCTAGATACCATTTTCAGAAAAGGAAAAGGAATCCTAAATAAAGGAAAGTTTTAAATGAAACCAATCAGGAAAATATTTGGTCAAGATACCAAATCCCTTTATCTTAGGAAATAAATAAAAAATCAATCATATCCAATCCCATAGAATCTGGACTGGATTTCCGCAGTAAAGTATTACAAGCTGAAAAGAATTAAGTAAATATGAAATTATGAAGTGTAAATGATGTATGGGACATGGATGGAATAAAAAGGGATGAATGGTCAAATAGTTAAGAGGTCAAAAGGGGTCAATGGCTGAATTGTGAAAAGGATTAGCATGCATCAAATGAGATTGCATGAGTCATCATCCTTTTCTCTCTCCAAGTCGGCAGCAACACTCAGCCCTCCCTCTCGTTCTCTCAATTTCTCCTAAGTTCCATTTCCATTCACCTTGACAAACACCAAGATTTTGTCATCGAATCATTAAGCTCCCTTAACAAAAAACGCTCTTCATCACTAGTTAAAGTTATACCTTTAATATGAAAGACTAAATCAAAGGGATTGAGGAGATCTAAAATTTTATCATTTTGGTGACTAGCAAAGGTAAGAGATTTAAATGGTGTTAGCTGATGTTGTCCATGGTTTAGAGCTATGTTGAGTTGGTAGAGTATATTTATAAAGGTTTATTAAATGTTTGAAATGTTATGATAATTTCAACTTTGAAGAAGTGAAGGAAAGGAATCGGTGCAATCAAACGATTACGTGTTTTGGTGTAATCGAAGTAAGGAATTTATGTAATGGATGTAGGGTAGTTATGTCCGCATGTTTTGATATGTTTTAAATGTTTTGGGATGAAATACAAGCTGGTTTAAGTGCAGAAAATGTCATTTTCGAGCTTTCCTCCTAGTTACCAAAATTGCTAGGAGCAACTGACTACCTTAAGTAGCAATCGACTGCCTAGAGATAGCCAAAGCGTAGATTTTTCGAAAATCGATACAAACCAGTTGACTGTTATTTTTCAGAAAGCATTCTGTTTCAAACTAGTCGACTGCTATAAAGACCAGTCAACTGCTATTTATTTGAAAAGCATTCTGTTTGAGAAACCAGCCGACTACTATATGACTAGTCGACTGCCTTTTTCTCGGAAGTATTCTGTTTCAAAATTAGTCGACTGTTATATGGGACTAGTCGATTGCTCCATGTGTTTTCAGAATTTTGAAATATCGAAATTTTTAAAAGAAAATAATTTCAATAAAGCAAGATATGTAGCAGTAGCCGACTGCCCTATGAGGCCGGTCAACTGTCCCCTTTGAAAAAGAGGTTTTAAAGGCTATTTCAGAAAAGTATGATTGTCATTACAAAAAGTTATATGACAAATGTTTTGAGACTATGAACTACTTGATGATTATGCACTTCTGTATATGTACTTGACTAAGGATCCCTAGTCCGGTCCTCGATGCTACAGATGTCACCTGACTAGTGTTCATCGTGGCCTACCGACACTTGGTCATTTGTCTTTGTTATATGTTTGGCTAGGGGAGGATTCCTGGCCCTTATGGGAGTACGTCACCTGTTTATTTAGTGCATAATTTCGTTGAATACAAATAGTCTCCTTATTATTTGAAAGTATTTGAAGTATGTGAATTACTTAAAAGTATGTGAATTACTTGAAAGTATTTCGAATATGTGAAATTGAAAGTATTTGGATTTCTTATATATGATAATTGAAGAAAGTATATGATGTATGCTTACATATGTTATTTGAAAGAAGTATATGATATACGCTTTATAATGGTTTTATATGACATTATAGAGCCAAGTAGGAAAATTGCATATAGAGGCATAGTACGCTCTTTTACATATGTTTCTTATTGAGTGTAAACTAACCCCTTTACAACTATTTTTCATATAGATTATCTGAAGTGAATTCCGCTCCAAATAGAGAAGCTTGCTTTTGAGATATCAAAGTGTACCTTTGAGATACGGTTTCCGATAATAGTTGAAGGTATACTTATGTAATCATGTAAATCAGACAGTACTACAGTACATTAATGTCTATAAGATTTTGGGGATCTATGTTATGTAAGATGTGTAAGATCCTGTGCTTTGGAATGATATGTATATATATCATTATTATGTTTTATTTGAAATTAAAATCGTTATAGTGAACTATTAAATATCAAGCTTAAGAAGAAGAAGAAGGAATGATATTGACGGACGAGTCTAATCAAGTTATATGAAAAAAGGAAAAGTTATAGGTGAATATGTAGTGACTGGGATGTCACACGGGGAGTGATGTTTTGGAGTTTAGGATATGTCTCAAGATCTATAGATTTATTATTAGATTAAGAATATAGAATGTTCCAAACTTTTGTTTAAAGCTTTAAGCAATAAGTTAGAATGTTGTAAACTTCTTTTGATCATTAGTGGTATATTTTCAGTTTAGATATTTAAAAGGATTAAATTTGAGTATGATAAATGTCTGGCATGTCTGTGAGATTATATCTTACAAGTGTGCGACGTTTTTTATGTCTTAGGTTCGGGGCGTAATAGTTAATATAAAGTACATCAATCTTTTTTTGTAGAAAAGTGCATCCAAGTAAAAAATTTATACCAATATTAATTATTTTTGTAAATGTGTTTAATGTATTATATATGTGTGTGTGTGTAAGATGAGTAAAGAAATTGATACATTATATAAATTTTTTTTTTAGTTTTAATATGTGTGTATGTATGTATGTATGTATGTATGTATATATGTATGTATGTATGTATGTTTATCTTTTAAAAATTGAAATAGATAATTGATTTAAAAAGATAATTAAGTTATTTTGTAATTTTAAAGGATATAGATTCTTGTCTTTTAAGAAATTAGAAAAAAATTAAAAAAAATTGATGTTAGCTTTTTTAATGCTAAATAAAAATTAATTGGCAATCTAATAATACACAAAATGTTGTTATATTAATATATGTTATATTACATTGTCCATACTAATTTTAAAGTATATAGATATTTTCTTTTTGAAAATAATTCATTTTGTATTTTAATATATATAGGGAGAGATTTTTATATAATAACAATTTATATAGATATAGAGATTATCATTTAGATAATTAAAATTTTTTATTTAGTAAAATTGTAGATATAGATGTTATATTTTATTGTCACAATCGAAATCATAAAATTTCGGACTAACTTTTTCCTTCTAACTTACTTTTCTTATACAACAATTATCATTCGCATTCATTATCATTTGGTTTGTATTCAGTGTTAGTGTAAGTTCATTATATTGCTTTTATTTATTATCAATCTCTATGCCATAAAATCATTTAACGGTGAATATCAAATATATCATCAGGGTGTAAACCCAAATACCTTGACATATAATTGTAATATATTAATTTAATATAAATATATCTCACTAGTTCCCTTTGGCATTCCTAACATTTCCTTATATGATTTACATCCCAAACTATAAATACATTAGCTGTACATAAATTGTCTGGATACAAAATCATAACATATACTGTATACCTTACCGCTCGGTACATTAAATTTCTAAAAATTGGCTTCAACTAACCTCAATAGTAGCAACTGCTGTGTCTATTACCGAAAAGCTGTAACGTGGAAGAGGGAGGTGTGCTTTAAGCCCAATAAGAAACACATATAAAAGAATAGATATCATGGTAACTATATGCAGGTGTCCTATACATGTTTTTATGATGACTATTGACAATCAATACATTGGACATAGACTTGGTAGGAATTGATACTATAATCGATTAGAGGTACCAGGTTGAGTACAGAATGAAGCTTTAGAGTACCTCACTTGTCCCAGTCCCTAGGTCTAACCAAAGCCGTCCTAATGAGACTTACAAACGATGAATTCATGCTTTTCAATATCAGTATAAATGCAATTCATTGCTTTCAAAACCATAACCAAAAATATACATTTCATTACTTTTCAAACTATAACAATACAATTCATTACTTTCAAAACCATGACAATGCACCTTACAAACATTTCATTTCAAAATCTGACTTTCAAATCAGTAACAGTCAAATGATAAGGAATTCGATAACAGTTTCCATTGCAATTGATAAAATTGTACGATACCATTTAGTAGACAATAATCATTAAAATCGATAACATTTCATTTAAAAACATAAAACATTGAGACTAGTAACCTCTTTATAGAAATCATGTGGTTTAAGGTTTCCGAGTGGAAAATAACATTAGGACATATGGTCATAGTCACAGTAGTATCCATCTAGTGTCATGAGCCAATGGCATCTTGTGGACTGCTGAAGACTGTCTTAGGGTCAATAACAAACATTACACCCCACAGTACCATAGAGCAGGTGATACGAGGTGGCTGTAGACTTACTTGCTCAAGGTCTAGCAGCAAACATTACAATATATTTATTCATTCATTACGGAATGATTACCGAAATGCAACTATAGGAAGGTCCCACATCTCAAAACATTTACTTGATCCCTGTAAACATTAAATATTATATTTTAAGAACATCGTATGAAATACATTCAGAACATTTAAACAATTTGGGAACAAACTTTCATTTGCCATTCATGGATTCTAAAGGTAAGGTACATTGTGTAGCACTTAGCTCCCTTGGGATCTTAGAAGTGACTGTCACAATCTCAGGGAACTGGTGTAGCTAGTGGGTCTTTTAGGAATCTAGAGGTAGCTTCCACAGTATAATTCTCAAACCGTAGAATACCATTTTCAAAAACATTTCATTCGATATAAAACAATTGTCATTTCCAAAGTACTTCAGTTTCAATAAGTAAATCATCGTTTCATACATTGTATTTCATTTAAACCAAAACATTTCATACTCATTCAAACTTTAAAACGTTCAAACTATGCATTCTTTCAAATAATTAAACATTAACAATGCAATTTAAACCAAATGCATAATAATTGAAAACCATCAAAACAATGACTATGCATATGCGCAGTGCAAATATGCATGACTAAATACATGCCTATGCATTATGTTTTCACTTTTGATTCTATATTGTTTCTCTCATTTTAATTCTAATATTTTCAATACGATTTTCAAAGTCAAACCATTTACCTTTTAAAAGCTATGAGACAATTCCCAAAACATTTCCTTTAATTCAATAACAGTTAAACATTCCAATTCTTCAAGTTCCCAATTCTACTCAAGCATTTCAATACATTTCTAATCAACAATTAAAATCAATACCTTCAAACATAGACCATTAAAACCACTGTAATTCTATCATTCTAGTCTTTCTTTTAAAAATTATAAACCTTTCTACACAATTATTTTGTACTTAGAGTCATTTTCAAAATTTCGACAACATAATGATACTATAGTTAAAAGCCCTCCAACAAGTCAAATACAGTTCATATAACCACTAGTTGATTTTAACGCAGTCACAATGACTCAATTTTAAACCTTATTTCAATCAAAACAATAAACAATTCAAACCCATCTTTCAAAACCTCAATCATACAAAAACATAATTCATTCATACAAAACCTTAACAATCAGTTTCATTTACTTTCTCATAAAACCAAAATCATTTCAAATGCAATCATAATATCATCCTACATCTTCTATATATGTCCTTTACCAAAACAGTGTCAATGTCACTCATGCAGTCCAATTTGCAACACCAAGCTAGTAGGCAAGCATGTATTTGCCTATTTGTCCAATTCCACTCAAACTATTTCAGGGTTGCAAAAAACAATGTAAATTTAGTTGATTGTACATACCCCTTTTATGGAAAACGTAATACTTCTAAAGACCTTTCACATTTCCTAATACTACAACAAAATCGGTCTACTTCCTATGGTTGCCAAAACTGCAAGTACAGTCAAAACACCTCTTTTTTTGAATCTGAGTTCACCAACAGTCTTGTATTAATTTATACATTATTCTTGTCACGACCCGAAGGCCGTGACGGACTCTTAACACTTATTCCACTTACCAAATTTACGAACTAAATTTTTTTTCTTTTTGATTTATGGTTTGTATTCGGTGTCAATGTAGTTATTAAATGATTTTTACTTATCCTCTTCATTTAATTGAACTTAACTAACTTATTCTTTCATCTAAAGGTGAGATAAATAATTCTCTAAGCTTGTAATTATCATTTTTTATCAATAAAATATTCTTACCTAGAAAACAGATTGAAAATGTCCCCCTTTATATTTTAAGATTTCCCCAGATAAACAACCTGTAAGTCCTTATCATTTATCATAACCCAATCATACCAAATCAATTCCACTATCTACACATTCACATCATAATACATATCATCAAATGATTGTCATGTCAACAATCCTAATATCCACCACTAATTATCACATATATATCAATCTAGAATCACACTCGATCATCATATTACTTACAAAATAATTCTAAAACGATCCTAAGTTACATCCCATGACACAAGCAACAATACTGTATAATCTTGATAAAATGTGCATGTAAACAAAATAATACATTATTTGTATACCTCGAAAAATAGCGAAAGTAGGGCTCAAAGGCCACTAGTATGTACCTAAGCTTGGTACGGTCCTTGATGGCCCACATAGAACTCCAAGCATGGACTCTAACTCCTATGATCTGCATGTTAGAAAAGGGTGAGCAAACCACGGCTCAATAAGTAGTTTAAATAAATGCATACTAGGCTCATGTCGATCTATATGCATGGTATGCATGAACAGAAAATCAAATGACATGTATGCGTGATACTATGTCTTGATGCCGGATCTATCTATCCGGATTCATACTTTAAGGTTGAGGCTGTACAAGGTTTTAGTTTGAACGATACCCTACGAACCTCATTTCCTTGAGCCTCAACACGATACCAAAGAACACGATCACTCGTCACAATACTACAATGTTAATAGGATGCATAGCACTACAGTGGTAATCAGTGGCGGAGCCAAAGAATTTATTTAGTGGGGGTTTCAATGTATCTAGTAATAATTGTTTAAAAATTTTTAATTGCTTTTAACATGATTTTATATTTTGAAATAGTTTCATTCTCAATATTTTGAAACATATATTTTTAAGGTATACAATGAATTTATTATTTAACTATTAACTAATTATTCGATTACGTAAATAGAAATTAACATATTCATAGTTGAAAATGTATTATTTACGTAACAACCGATAAAATTAATATTAATGTCAATAACAAATAAATTAATGGATATGCTTTATACTTTCGAATTTCAAATATTTTTTATAATAAAATCATAATTTTTTTCAACCTTAAAAATCAATACTAAAGCACATAAAATAAAAAAATATTGAATAAAATTTTGTAAATATAAAATACTATTTATATAAATATAATATTAAAACTTTTATATTTAGGCAAGTGGGGGCTTGAGCCCCCACTAGGCCCCAAAGGGCTTCGCCCCTGATGGTAATGTGCATAGTTCAAAACTGATTCACAACATATTTATTCAAAACCAAAATCACTATGCACTTGTTCAAAACAAATTACTGATGACTTTAAGCGCAAGCCTCGAAATAATAAAGTTGATACTGATGTAGAAACAATTCTTTAAACACATGATTCAAAATCGATAATTATACTGAACTGATACGGATAAGGTTTGGCCTAAAGCCTCTGAATACTAAAACCAAATACTGATAAAAATAGACTTTTTGATGCATTTAGTTCAAAACCGATAATCATAGTAAAACTGAAAAATTAGTAAGTTTAGGAATAAAGTCTTAAAATGTTGAGAACCAATTCAAATAATGGAACAGTTGTCTAATACACTCAGTTTAAGCACAACTACTGTGCACCAGGTTCAAAACACAATCATTACGCACAAGTTCAAACATGGTCTTTATGCACATGAGTTTAAAACATGATGACTATGCACATGAGTTCAAAACACGATCACTATGCACATGAGTTCAAAACAAGGTAACTATGCACATGAGTTCAAAACACGGTCATTATGCACTAAGTTCAAAATAAATAATCTTATGAAAATATATACTCCATGGAGTTAAGCAAAATGCCTAGAAATACTGAAAACTAATGCTGAAATCAAAACAGATAAGGTTTAGGCATGAAGCCTCAAATACTTAATTGAAATTGAAATTGAAATCCAAATAGATACTAATAAAGTTTAGCAAAAAACCTCAAATACTAGACTAAAGTTGAAATCCAAAACAGATACTGATAAAGTTTGGCATAAAGCCTCAAATACTAAATTGAAACTGAAATCCAACACGGATACTGATAATGTTAGGCATAAAGCCTTAAATATTAAACTGAAACTGAAATCAAAATGTATTCTGATAAAGTTTAGGCATAAAGCCTCAAAAAATTGAAAACTAATACTGATAAAGTGTAGGCAAATATCCCTGATAACTAATACTGATGTCCATCCTAGCTAGTGATGGATGAGTGTCGCAAGCAACACAATACTTATGGCCATAGAGTTACTCCAACCCCGCTGCGTAGTCGAGAACTGGAACTTGTCTGTTGATTTTCCAGACAAGCCTGATAATGCCTAGAGCACGAGGCTTCTAAGGCACAGATACTGATACCGAAAGTCTATAGCACAAAGCTCGATAAACGGGTTATGGAACCTAGAGCGAAGCTCGCTAGGCTCTAAGTGACCCAAAGGTCAATAGATCTGCCCAAAATCAGATACAAAACGAAAAACTAAGTACTGATCAAAAGCCTTTAATTTAGGAAACGAATACCGATTAAAACCTTTAAAACGGATTATTGAATACTAATTGAAATCCTTTAGTTTAGATACAGATTGCTCAGTACTAATCAAAATCCTTTAGTTCAGAAAACGGAATACTGATCAAAACTAAATTTAGTAAGACAGAGTATGTTGTCAACAATCAAAGGTACAACATTATGCCAACCAGGCTCATGGTTTTCAAAACACAGATCAAAACAATTTCGGTGTTTCCAAATATGCATTAAAGCCCTTTGTTAGTCTCAAAACTATGCTTTTCAAGTTAAAGCGTAATGTCGAGTATTACAGTGCTTATGCATAAAATAGTTCTAGTTAAAACATGCTATGTGTAAATTCACTTATGCATCAATGGAGTACTTCTACACACTTTGTATGGTTACGTAATAAGATTTTAGGGCAGACTATGCATATGTACACTTAGCCTAAACAGACTAGACAGATAAGATTCATGCAATAACTAAACTCCTAAACATTTTATCTCACACAACAAGCAAGCTTGGTCAGCCACAACACACAAATCAGAAAACACAATTTCAATCCCGGCCCAAGCATCATTCAGATTCACAATTTGATCATACCTTGTATCTTACCTTAATCACTCGATCAATAGCATCGCAGTGCTTAAATTCGAAAGCTAGGTAAATTATTTATAAAAATTAAACATCTCCTACAAGATGATATTAGCAAAACTTTACTTAATCCACTTATCTCGAGGCTTAGCAATTTTTCCTCCTTAAGCTTTCGAATCCGTACTCAAGCCTCAACACTGCTCTTAGTCACTACAAACCAAATTCATTGCTGTCTTAATAAAATATCTTGATTACATTTAATCACTTAACAAAACAAATATCTTAGAGCCATAATTAATCGAATTGACTTCTACATCGAGAATTAATTCTTCGTTACCACTGCAATGGTGTGCGTTTACATATATATGTATATACACTTATGAATGTACGTCGACCATTCTCATCGTATTAATGATATTAATAAATATATAAATATATCTATATATTTTTGTATATATATATAAATATATATACATAGAATTACCAACATTGGTTGGGATTGAGTGGTAAGGGACTCATTCCCCCTTAAGCATGACCCAGGTTCAAGTCATGCGTATGGAGCAAACCGTGCTGGAAGAGGCGCCCCACTTCTATGTGGCCTGACAGTTCCCCGACTCTGGAGTAGTCACATAAAGTGGATACCGGGGGGTCAAAGACCAAAATATATATATATATATATATATATATATATATATATATATATACATACATAGAATTACTTACATGGACCTTATATAATTAAAATCCCCTTACTCATATTAATATAAATATATTTTCTTTAACCCTAACATTCATAATCTTTCCATAGTCATAACCTTTCCATGGTCGTTTAATCTTACTCATATTATATAGATATATAAAACTTATATTATAAGTTGAGGGTATAACACTAACACCAATATATGCTTATTTCCTTACATGTTAGCATATCTTTTGCAATTAAATCTCTTAGTTCCCCATGATAACCAAACATACAACTTTGGTTTTCTTTCAAGTTTCAAATTGTTTTACTCCTCCAATAGCAGCCACCTTATAATCATTTAACCTTTTAATGTATAACTTTTGATGCTTATTTATAATAAACCAATTAGAAAGGCTCTTATCTTCTCATTTCAATCCTCTTATTTCTGACTTAACAGTAGCCCTTAAAAGCCACAATCAGCCTTGTCTAACGCCCCACTTTCTCGCTCATTTACCTTTCTTAAGTCTAGCTATATGTTTTGTAGCTTGTTAAATACATAGAGATTGACATGCCATGTGAAACTTTGGTTGTTTATAGGAGGAAAACCATTTGGGGTTAAGAAATGCTTAAGTAATGTTGAAACATGCTAACCATTTGTCCTAGGTTAAGGAATGTGATCAATGTAGAATTATGCTTAAGTAATGCTTTCGAAATCTTTAGGTAAGAAAATTTCTTTTTGTGGTCTAACCAGCTTAATGGAAGATCTAAAAGAAATTTTTGATAAAAATAATTCTTATTCATTTTCCCATAAAAATAAATAAATAAATAAATATAAAAATTAATAAATGATAGAAAATAATGGGATGGTAAGAATGAATTGGATAGAAGGAGTCAAAATTAGGAATTTCTCATAAAATATTAAGATGAATCTAACGACAAAGCCTATTCAAGCAAGTCGCATAGTACTACTTGAATACTCTTGAGGTGAGGAAAATTTTTTAAGTTATCCCACCAGCTTAATGGAGGATGCTTAGAAATATTTTTCAATATTAATTATATTGAAATTAAAGATCAACATAAGCAAATTTAGAAAATAACCTAAGACTAAATGTACCATTTTAGGATGGGCATTGTGGGATGCTTAACAGTTTCTTCACATGTAATCGTACTTCCGAACCTTAGAATTTTTGAACATAGACCAAGCCTTATTCTCAGTTCGAATAGGTGACAAATCACACCTTAGGTGAGAACGGTTGGTGACCACTCCTTAGGTTTTATGTCTAGCTATTAGGTTTCTCGAAACTTAATACGTTATAACAATTGTACTGTAACGATCGAAACTTGAGCAGCCACAAGAGGGTTCTCAACATTAGTTTCAATTATCATTTTTAAAAATCACAATCAACTATCTCTTAATTTTCAAAATAAAAATGTATAAAAACAATGTATATTATAGAAACTAAATTTCAAATTTTGAGATTTTATAAGAATTGTCCATATAATTTGATCGAGGAAAAAATTATAAGCATGAGTCAAAATTTGACCGAAGCCCAATTAAGTAGGGCCCATTAGGCCAGCTCATAAGGCAAAGCCATCCCCCACCGAGCTGTTGCCTCCTGCTTCTAACCATTATTTATTTATTTTCCTTTTCTTCTCTCATTTCCATCTTTTTCGCTCTTGGCATTCTCTCTCTGTTTCAGAAAATGGAAGAAGAGGAGAAAATTAACGTTAATTTCGATGAAACCCTAATGCAAACAAAGAAAAAGAAAGTCAAAGAAGAAGAAGAAACCGATAATCTTCCGCCTGAGGAATTTCTCGACGAGTTCCAATGCTGCGTTTGCCTGTTAGTTCTTGTCCCTTTCCCCTCATTTTTAAAATCTTATTAGGGCTTATTCTCTTCTCATATTTTCTCTTCCTCTTATATTTTTTTAATTGTTTCAAATTTGTCATCAAAAGTTTTAAAGATCAAGTATATGGGAGGGAATGTAAAATTGTTTTAGAATGATCTTATTCGAAGGATTGATTTATTTAGAAATTCTTTTTATTATTTCTTAATTTAATGGAAATTTTTTAGTATTTTAAAGTATAATTAGGGCAATTTTTAGGGTTATGTATCTTCTGTTTTAAGAATTAGGATAAGTAGGCGATTCAGTAGCGTTTAATATTATTAAATTATTGTCACTTTTGTCTATGCCATTTTGGTGATTGAAAATTTTCAATCAAGTTTAAGTTGCTTTATCTGCTATTGTTTCTTAATAATTAGTTAGCCAGGAAGTAAGATATTGTTAGATAAATTTCGGAGCAACAGGCTTAGGTAAAGCTCGAATGGATATTTGGTGAGTGTAACTTTAACCTCTGCTTTATTTATTGTAAGTAAGATATGAATACTTTGAAAATAGGAAAAGAGCTTATGTTCAAGGAATTTCCAAAACTCAACTACCTAAATTTCGCAACTAATTGCCTTCTAGCGTATTAAGTGCCCCCATAATTTTGGTGTTGGAAGCAACTTTATGACCTCTAGTGGCTTTGATACCATAAAGAATTGTAACAAACTAAATCCAGTTTAGTGGAAAGGCTTAAAGCCATTAATTTCATTAATGTGGATTTATAATACAAAGTTACAGTATCTTGATAACTACAAAAGTTTAAAATGTAAAGTGCAAATACATACAAGAAAATATATAAAACTAGTTTGAACCTAAAGTAATGAAGATAGGTCATCAGCTTTATATGGTGCATCATTTGATCTTGTCTTTGACTTGAATGTGGTATTTCCTCCATTAAGTCCACCTTTGTCAAAACTTGTGAAATTTGAATAAAAATGTGGATATGATTAATCCTTGTCAAGCTTGAAGGTAATCAAGCCTTTTTCCATGGAAAGTACAGATGGATGGAAAAATTGATGGTGATGTGACCTATAGGATCTAGGCTGGTTGGAATAAGTGGAGAAGTGCTACAAGTGTACTATGCAATAAATGAATTCTTATATGGTTAAAGACAAATTTTACAGGATAGTTGTTAGACCAACATTGCTCTATGGTAGTGAATGCCGGGCGACTAAGAGACTGCATACACAAAGAATGAGTGTAGCAGAAATGCAAATATTGCGGTGGGTGTGTGGATATACAAGAAATGATAGAATGAGAGATTAATACATTCGTAAGATGGTCGAAGTGACATCTATCGAAGACAAGATGTGTGAAAGTCATTTACGTTGGTTTGGACATATATAACGTAGACCTGTAAATGCTTCAATTAAGAAAGTGGAGGTTATGAATGATGAAAGAAGAGTCAAGGCTAGAGGAAAATTGAAAAAGATTTGAAAGGAAGTAATTTGAAAAGATATGAAGGCATTAGAGTTGGATGAATACATTACCTTGGATAAGAAATTGAGGAGGGGAATTTATATGGATGATTTAACGTGATTTCAGATATTGGTTCATGTATCCTATCCTAATTTATTGGGATAAAAGCTCTGTTAATGATGATGATTCTTGGTAATCAATTGTTGTTCTAATGGGTTTTGGGTGTTTTAGGAGTCAAGCATTATGATTTAGGTGTCTTTTGCAAGCTTTGCTTGTGCATCAAGATTTATTGATCAACAATGTAAATATGGGGATTTTGTTTACTTTATTGTTGTGTTCTTTTTTTTTTCTTGGCATAAAAACATATAATTCATTTTCTTCATTATGGTTTTGAATTTTTTTTAACTTTAATGTTTGGGGAATTTATAAGTGAAAAAGAATCATGGATCTATTTAATGAGCAGAAATTAATATTTTAATCACCAATCTTATATGGCGTATGACTTCTTACAATTTGTGTGTACTTGGTAGTTTTTGTTCTATAGCTCTTTTTTTTTGGATATGCATCCTGTTTGAAGCTGATTTCCTTTTGTGTTATAGGGAACTCCTTTACAAGCCTGTTGTTTTAGGTAAGAAGGCGCTTTGTTCAACTAGATTTTGATATTTGAATTTACCTGTAATCTGACTTTACTTTCCATCTTTGCAGCCTGCGGCCATATGTCATGCTTCTGGTGTGTCTACAATGCAATGAATCATGTCCATGAGTCTAACTGCCCCATTTGTCGGTGCCCATACAATCATTTCCCAAATGTCTGTCAGTTGCTGCATTTTTTACTTTTGAAGTTGTATCCTATAGCCTATGAGAGAAGGGAAAGACAAGTGCGAGGTACCTTTGTTTCTTCTTTCTCCTTTTCTTTAAATGCTCAAAATTCAGTTAACTGTTTATAAGTTTTGGCAAGAAAAAGTTGCTTTATTTTTTTTAATCAATGAACTGAATCTTCTGAAAGCATTAGTGAAGTTTATGAATTCTATATGGTTGAAAAGTAGTTATTGTGATATGGGTTAATCTTTCTATCTAGTAGCAAAAAATAACATAGTACGATGAATTTCAACTTCGCTCCAAAATACTGCAGGTACCTATGCACTGTGATTATTTGGATTGCCAACTATTTGCATGTACTAACTACTAATTTGCTCCTGTAACATCAGATTTTCCTATGATAAATTAATATAAAGTAATACAGACGGAATTTCTTAAGATGCATGGAAGATAAAACTTTTAACTAAGTGTTGTTGAGGTCTATTGAAAGTTCTTTGGTGCTCAATCCTCATTAATTTTATTTGAGTTTTACATGAGAAGGAATGGCTTCCACTATTGATAAGAGCTATTAGACTCTTAGACTTTGCTTGGTAAGAAGGATTCAAAGAAGGAAGATTGGAAAATTTGTTTATCCAATGGTTATGTTTTATAACCACTTTCCTACTTTGTAGTTTAGCCATTTGTTTAACAAGTTTTACATCCTTACCCTTTTCTATCTTTCCTACCGAATAAAGACTTAATTTTGATTCTTAGAATTGTCCATTTGACACCTCCCAAGAGGAAAATGATGATGATTCGTTTGTTTTGATTCTTTGATGTATTATAGACCAATATCTATTTTCTTTTCCTTGTTCAGAAGAAGAGAATGAAGCTGGCCGCTTCTCATTTCAATTTGATCAAAATTTATGTGAACCAAAGCTTTGTGAGAATTCAAATTTTTTGGGGAATAACCATACACTTGCTCATCTGCAAAAGGATTTGCATTCAGAAAGTTGTTCTAAGGATTGGGAGTCATCGTCGTTCAAGGATTCACCAAAAACAACTATGAAGGATGAAAATGGCATACCAGTTAAACAGACAACATGTTCAAAGAACTCTGAAGTTGCTGCAAATGCACCTAACCAAGGAAAGAGTTGGCTAGGAAATGATTTTGAACACAGAGATCAAAAGGGGGTTTCTGCTGATGATTTACTCTGTGCCGCATGCAAGAGGCTGCTCTTTCGACCAGTTGTTCTCAATTGTGGCCATGGTATTTAATATTTCTTTTATATGTTGTCTGAAAATTTGAAGGGTTAGGGGATATTATTGTTGACCACTTACTTTAGTTTCTTCATTGGTGCAGTATATTGTGAATCTTGTTTTGTTGTTCCAAAGGGTGAAATTCTTAGGTGCCAAGTTTGTAAAAGCTTGCATCCAAATGGATTTCCAAGTGTTTGTTTAATTCTAGACCATTTCTTGGAAGAGCAGTTTCCTGAGGAGTATTCAGAAAGACATGGGGCTTTACTCAAAGAACACAATTGTCAGTATCTTACTCTCAGAATCATTTATTTTGTCCATCAGTTAGGGTGCTTTAATCAGTGTAACTATCTTTCATGTATTGCAAAAAGATTCAATTTGAACCATATTTTCTTTATTCTTGGTTTCCTTTGGAACTTTATAAAGAGATATTATGTTGCTTGGATTAAGGATTTAACATGTAATTTAGCTTGGAGACTTCTTTTTGTCCTCTAGATGAGGTGTAACTAAGCTTTTAGGCTTTGCTTGGTAGGATGGAAAGAAAGGGGTGAGGAAGGAAAATTAGTTAATCAAATGGTTATGTTTCATAACAATTTTCCTACTTTGTAGCTTAATCCTTTGATTAACTAATTTTCTTTCCCCATCCCTTTCTTTCCACCATACCAAGCAAAGCCTTAATGTTATAAGCATTTTAAAATGGAAATTCTCTTCCTTGTATAACTTGTCCTTGGCAAATCAGATGTATTGCTACCTTGTGCAGTCAAGATATTCAACAACTTGACGTGGCTGTGCTCGAGTTTTTCTCTTCTCGTGAAAGGAAAATGAAAGTTCTCTAAAAATGTTTTACATAGTTCCTTTATTTTTTTGTGTCAGTGATTCTCCTTGAAGGCTTGAACTTCATAGACCTTTTTGGTTCTTTATGTTTTATTTTCTTGTTTACTTTTAACTCATTTCTGCAATTAAACTCAGATTCAACACAAGCACAAAGACATGCAAACCAGGGAAAATCAATTACTGATGTCTATTCATCATGGTTTTTTGGCAATGGGCCTAAAGTTCATGTCGGAGTGGGCTGTGATTTTTGTGGGGTAAGTTCCAGTTGAAATTCAATAATTTTTCACTAAATTAGCTTAATAGGTTTACAGAAGAAGAAATGTTATTTAAGGTATATAATGTTCGTTTTACTTGTGGAAAGAGCAACTCATTTGTTCAAAGGGCTATTTCTTATTTGTATTGGAAAATATGAAGCATCTGATATCATCAATTATAACTCACTTTTGAAAAAGATATCCCTATGGCCCCGTTGCCCCCTTTAATGACATGCTTAATGTTGTAATTCTAAGTTTCTGTTACAGGTTTAGATCTAGAAATTGCCATTTTTTTCATAGCCTACAGTTTTATAAGCATTCTATATTTGTATTGTGTTGACCAATTTAAATCTAAAAACTTCTTCTAGGTTCTGTTATTGTTTACTTGTTTCTCTGCTCATAACGAATCATTAACTGATTTACTAAAAGAGAGATCCACTTGTTAATTATTAACTGATTTTCTTGCAACTAAGGATAATTTATTGCCCAATGATCTGGCAGTTATTGGTCCTTTTAAACATGAACTTGGACTAGGATTAGAAGATGCTTTAGAGTGATTGATAACTATATTTAAAAATGAAGGGAATATTTTCTTGTTTTTAAAACAATTACTAATAATAATGTAGAGGATGCAAGAGAATTTCCTGCATTCAGGATTGGAGAAAAAAATTATTGAGATTGATATGCACATTGATTGTAACATGCCAAATCTTTGCTTACTCTGGAAAATCTCTATTGTCATCCTTGATGCCACCCTGAGCAGTTGTATATGGTTTTGCAAATGTAAACTGTATGTTTGTTTATGTGCTGTGGTTGGAGAACACATTTAGAGGCTGAAAGAGAATTTCCAACATTCAGGATTGGAGAAAAATGCATTGAGATCGATATGCGCATTGACTGTAACATGCCAAATCTTTAACTCTGGAAAATCTCTTTTGTCATCTTTGATGCCACCCTATAGCAGATGTATATGGTTTTGCAAATGCACACACACTGTATGCTTTTTTATGTGCTGTTGTTGGAGAAGGCATTTAATGAATGTGAATTTATTCTACCTTTATTGCAGATGTCTCCAATAATTGGGGAGAGATACAAATGCAAAGACTGTGTGGAGAAAATAGGTTTTGACCTATGTGAATCATGCCACAATGCTCCCGCTGAGATCCCAGGCCGATTTAATCAGCAGCATAGACCGGAACATCAGTTTGAAGTTGTAGAGCCTTTAAACTTACGTGACTTAATATTTAGGCTGAGCTTGGAACAATCTGACGATGATGGCTCAGATGCTGTAGGACATGTGGATGATTCTTCTCGTGACCCTACCTTGTCCGCCGGTCTTCAACCAGATCAAGGTGATGCTTCTCAAGAGCCTGAAGATATATCTCCTTCTTTGATTTTATCGGTCGATGTCTCGTTGGATCAAGAGGATGACTCTGATGATCCAAGTGATAATATTTCATCAGATTTGACTGAAAACCAATGACGATTGAACCGTTCATATTCTATAATTGTAATAAGTTGCCTTTTTAGAGCTGCAATCCATTGCCCGTCTTAGCAAGTTATGGTCGTCAGTAGTTTCATTCCGAGCATTTTGTTTTTTAAAGTATAATATGATTTTCACAAATTTGAATTTTTTTTATAATTATTTCAAGTTCGGTGAAAAGTAATTTCTCTTTGGAGTCCAAGCGAACAACTCAAGGATTTTATTTTGTAACTTGAAATAAAATTTCACGTGAAGTATCGAAATTAATACGTTGATGTAATTAGACTTACTTGTTTATTGGTAAGATTGGGTTTGGATTGAGTTTAAGATAGGTATTATCAGATTATATACAAATTTGAATATCATTTAATTCGTTTATTTGAGTTTGACTTTTAATTCAAATTGTTTTTGTTTTAATTATGCAAGTTTGGGTATAGCTCGATTCGGTATGTCTTTGACAACAGAAGGAAAAGGTAAAATAAATGTTTAGTTTATATGTGGTACAATTTGTAGATGAGGTTACTTATTGTAGAAGAAAAAGTGAGGTGTTTGCCTTTCAAAATTTTATAATTTTTAATTTATACGAAATGCAGATTTTAATTTTTTATAAAATTATTATAAATCAAAACTTTTTTTTACACAAAAATCAAAACTTTTTCAAAAAATACTAATTTAAATAACATGTATAATGTATTTAGTGGAGTTGTTTACATTTATTAAAATTATATAAAACTTGTATTAAATAGTTTCAACATTTTATAGCATTTTTATATTAAATTAGGATGATACGTTTTTTTTTTTGTCGAAACCTCTCGATTTTCACTTTTGGTGACTATTCCAGAGTCGGGAGAAGCAGAGCGTGGTAAGGCTTGTCTCTCTCCCAACACTGACACTCCATACACAAGTCAAGATTCGAATCCTGATCCTGCTTAAGGTTAGGCTTGTCCTCTCTCAACACTGACATTCCATACACAAGTCAAGATTCGAATCTTGATTTTGCTTAAGGGACAAGAACCGATTGCCACCCACGCCAATCAGTTGTTGATAAATTAAGACGATACGTTACTTTGCATAAGGCTATTCTTGTTATCGTATTTAAAAGAATATATTTTGTGATGATGAAACCATGTTTGGCGAGAAGGACGGCCCTTCGTTTTCTCAACCTTTTTCTTGTTATCGTGTGCATTTTATATTTCACCACATTTAGCTTTACAAGGATCCTACGCTATCTTTGCTTTAGACTACCACTGCCCTGTCGTTTCTCAGTCATCTTATGCTCGTTTCAACCGAAGAATCCTTTAACTTGGTACAAAATACCATGTTAAAGCTTTGTTACTTTTGCACACGAGAAATGCGTAATACTGTTATTTTCAAAGCTAATTTCATTGAACAATCCCTATTTTCTTCCCACTATCAGCCCTTTTACATCATTTTACCTATTTTTAGTATAAAACAATCTTTTAACCAAAAAAACATATAAAACAATCTGTTAGGGTGATCTGACCAAGTTCTGATTTTTAACTTGGTTAATCAATTTAAAATTATATATATTATATAAGAAATTAATTATCTGAAATTCGTTTTAAAATTATATGCTATTAAAATAACACGACTAAAAGATAAAATGTTAATACAGGTTAAAATTGAATAAAAATTATATATAAATATAAAAAGAACTAAAAAAAAGTTTTACATCTCATGTGTCCAAAATAATTTTGACACTAAACGTTTACGTTTTATAGGATACAAATATATTTTTTTGTGAGACACATAAATTATATACACAAGTTGCGAGATCTAAAATTTACGACCATTTTTATGTTAAAAATATCTTAAATATATTTTTGAGAATAAGTATAAAATTAATGTCAATAATAATAAACACATAATAATAAACATAAATATATAAAAAATATTTATTTTTGTGTTTATAATATTTTTAATATAAAAATAAACCTAAAATAAGTTAGCATTGAAATAACATTAAATTTTTTACTTTAAAATTTCTCCCACCCGACCGTTTTTCTTTCTCTCTTTCTCTCTCTCGTCAACAAACAACTGCTAATCCCAATTTTTCTATTCCTTCCTTTTCCTCTCATTTCCCTCTCTCTTATGAGAGCTTAAGCTTCTTTCTTCCAAAACCCAAAACCCTTACAAGTTCAAACCCAAATGGGAAAGTACATTAGGAAGGCCAAAACGGCGGGAGAAGTTGCCGTAAGGGACGTCTCGCAGTCTTCCCTTGGAGTTCGAACCCGGGCCAAAACCCTCGCGCTTCAACGGCTACAGAAATCCTCGACTACTCCGGCAACGGCCGCGTCGGCTCCGGCTACCGTAGAAGGTTCGTATCTCCAACTGCGAAGTCGGCACCTAGAGAAGCCGCCGATTGTGGTGCACCACCATGATTTGAAGAGGCAGAAGCAGCCGCGACAGCTGCAGGGGATTAAGAAGGAGAGCTGTGGACAGAACCCTATCCCTGATTCGAATTCTGGGGTTTCATTGGATAGCGGGTTAGATTTAGTAGTGGGAAAGAAAAAGGACGGTGAGGTTGCAAGAGAAGAAATTGCACAAGAGATTAATGGAAATGATAATATTATTAAATATAACAACAACGATAATAGCGAGACTAAGGATTTTGGTGGTGTTGAAGCTTCCTTTGGAGAAAATGTTTTGCACATTGAAGCTGGAGAGAGGTTTGTTCTTTTCTATTCTTTTCTTTTTTAAAGTCTCTTTGTAGTTCTTTGCTTTTATTTTATTTTATTTTATTTTGCACATATATTTGATGTAATTTTATTAAATCATGCATATGTTTTTTGTTAATGTCTTCAACCCTTTAATTCACCAATCAAAACAGGGGAAAAAAAACCACCCCTAATTCCTCTTGGGATTCTGCTATATGACATGCTTACTAATGGGATTTGTTTTAACCTTCATCTTTTTACACTACATATTTTTCCTTTTTGGTTGATAGAAGGGATTTCTTCCCCTTTTAATGGAATTCTACTATGGCTTTTGAGTTCTTTCTTTTTTTTTTCTTTTTTTTAATACGGCTGATTGAATTTTATACATAAAAAATTGAATAATTTTAGCATTGGATTCTAAAGTTATTTTGTGTGCTAGGAAAGTTTAGAAGTTATCTTTATGATATATAAGATTCTTGTGGATCAAGTGCTGAGAAGGTTTTTATTTTATTTTATTTTATGAAATATTGCATCTCTTCATCTGTTTCTTTAGGCTTCTTCTGCTGAGAAGTAAAATCAGTCAAGCTGATGTCCTTTAGTATGTCACAAGCAAAAATTGGCTATTATTGCTTTTTGCAGTTTTGGTTCTAAATTTTTATCTTTTCTTTTTGGTTGAAGTAAGCAGCTGTGTTATGACAGAAACCATTGTTTCTGAAACAAAGCTATATTATTATTAGTCTTCCATTGCCATTATTAACATCTGTTTTGTTAATATAATAGATTTCTTCCCCATGAATTTTTTTTTCCTTAAAATTTGGTGTTTTTATGCTTTTAAAACTCGGGTTTGTCTAATTATGTGGTCACGTTAATAAAAAATACCATACACTCTAGAGTTTACGCTCTAGGTCCTGTTTTTTAAGTAATTTAGGCACATATTCTGCTACATTATTCTAATGGAAAGAAACAAAACATTTGTTGTTTTCCATGTGGTGGATGCTGTGACTTTTTCGACATAAAAATTACAAAACCATTTTGTGTTTGTTTTCTTTTTCTTGGTGATTAATATGCTGCTTGAGGTTTAACTCTTTGGAAGACACGATTTATTTTGCTGTACATTTCCATGCTTTGAGCATAGGATATTCTGACAAGAGTTACTTAGTTAATGAATGACAACCTGATCTTCATGAGAATCTTTTAATCAGAAAATTTGTCTTTATTGATTTATATGTATAGTTTATGACTTTTGCTTGATATTGTCTGATTTTTTTTTTTTACTTTGCTTGATATTGTCTGATTTTTTTCTTGTTTTGCTTGATTTGGCCAAATTGCTATGATAAATTTTATCTTGTTTCAGCTGTAACCCACCCCCACTCCTAAAAAAAAGGCCTCTGTCAGCTCAAATTATCCTTCTAGAAATAATTGTACAGCAGCATTTTATGACTTTAATGTTTATATTGAACTCTGTGTATTTATGGAGAAGCATGTCAAAGTGGAAGCAGGATCCAAAACAGCAGGGGAAAATCTTTCATTTATTCCCTCCCCACAACCCCACCTCCCACCCCCCCACCCCCCCCAAAATTCTGGAGCCTTTTTGCTTGAACATTGATAAAAAATTTTATTGTACACTGAGGAACCCTTATGCTTTAGTATTTATGGTTGTTATACTTCAAATTATTTGCACGGTCTGGTTCTCCATCCAGTGCTGTTTGGGAGGAAGGGGGTAAGATGTAAAGCAAAAAAATTTTTATTTTAAACCAGCTTTCTAGAATTGAGTGTTTGACTTTAGATTCTGTTACTTTTCATTAACTAATAGCTATTGTTTCTGTGCAGGGGCACTAGGGAATCAACTCCTTGCAGCTTGATAAGGGACCCAGAGAGTGTAAGAACCCCTGGTTCTACTACTAGGCCTACCAGCTCAGCAGAGATTAACCAGAGATTACAGAATTCAATTCGGCGACACATCCCAACAGCCCATGAAATGGATGAGTTCTTTTCCGTTGCTGAAGAGGAGCAGCAAAGACAATTCATGGAGAAGTATACTATATTTATTTCACCCTGCTTCTCACTTATGTTTGTTAGAAATTTTTGGGTAACTCTTTGGTATCATTGTGGTTAAGATCTAATAAAAGATGTGGGCTTATTTGCAGGTACAACTTTGATCCTGTGAATGATAAGCCGCTCCCAGGACATTATGAATGGGAGAAAGTGGACCCCTAGACGACATTAGTGTTCCATCATGACTTATTTCCCTGCCAATCTCACTTGATCTTAAATTTAGGTTGTTTAAACTAGCAGGAATTAGTTTTTAGTTGTAAAGGTGATGGTGCTATTTCCATTTTCCATCACCCATAGTTTACATGTTAAGAAAGAAGTAGGACTGAAAAAAAATGTGTAGACTAATGGTCTGTAACATAACAGAGGTAACTAGTTACACCAAAAAATACATATCAAAGTCCTTTGTCTAACAGCTCATCTGAGAAGGAAAGGGAATGAAGGGGTAGGTTAGAGAATTTAGGGACTTTAGGGTCAGTCAATTAGACCAGTTGATCTGGTACAGAAGTTTTTTTTTTTTACTGTATTTTCCTCCCCTTCCCTGTCTTGTACTAACGGAACTTTGAAAAACTCTTTGGAATAAACATGACCCCTTTCTTCCTTCTATGCCTTGTCTTTTCCTCTATCATATTTTAATGACCTCATAGTTACTTTTGGCCTTTTATAATCTCCGTGTAAGACCTTGGAACTTGGTTGATTATGATTTCATTCATGAATATGTGGCCCATCACTATGATTCGAAATGATATTGTTTCATTGGGTCATCACCGACTGCTTCCTTTAACCTCATTTGAAAGATGGTTGGTGGTGTTTCAGGTAGTGGTGGGGTAAGCTTTTCTTGGTGGTAATATATTAGAAGAATCTTATCTTCTCTACTCTGCAACTTGTTCTGTCGGATAATTGTAAAAGAGTACGGATATATCTTTTCTTATTTGCTATGCTCTATTGTAAACATCAATAGTTTCAGCTTTATGGGATTGTTTAAGCTCATTAAAATGGACTTGGTGAGAAAGTAGTAAACCCTTTTTTGTTGTTGATTTGACATGTAATACAAGTAGTTAAAGAATTTCCTTTCCTTTGTTTATTTTCTTCTTCCGTGCTAGAGAATTTTCATAGCCGGGCTGAATTTGGAATGCTAGATTCCCCTGTTGTTGGACTAAGCAACGTGAAACAACCAGCCTTTCTGTCCAAAATGGTGTAAGCCTTGCCTCTTCTCATGGTATCCCATGGAATATTTGTTCAACCCCACTAATGATAAGGAGTTTTGATCGGAAAAAGATGGTGGCCTGCCCTGGTGGTTATAGTGGAGGTGGGTGGATGTTGTTGCGCAAGTGCCATTGGATGAAAGTAGCCCGAGGAATCTTCAATTTCCAATGAACCCTCTTTTCATTGTTTTCAAAATCTGTGAGTATGGATTAGGTTTGTATCAAAACTTTCAACTAGGCATTGATTGTTTGTTTTACCAGTGGAAATTTCATTACAGAGATAACTCTGCCCTTTGACTGTTGTTGTAACAAGTATCCTATATTCTATGACGACATTTTGGGGAAATGAAGAAAGCAAGCACCCCAAAGTTTTTACAGCCAGGGGTGGATTTGGTACTTCAATTAACCTCAATGGCCCCATCTATGTTTTCCCCATTTGATTTCCTTTTTTTTTTTGTTAAGCGAAAAAGAAATCATGTGGTGGTGAATTGGTGATGCCTATGGTTGAACAGGGAGAGACAAGGTGGCCTTTAATTTCTTAAGGACTTTGGGTGTTTACTGTTGTAGGAAGAGGGTTGGGGTGGATGAGTCATTTGATTCACTGTTTCTTTTTTTTTTTTTATCTAAATTTGATTCACTGTTTCATGGGCGTATGTATGAAACTTTTATCTGTAAACAGTAGTACCCAGAAAAAGCTTAGCACTGTCTGTGTCCTTGGGCTTGTAAGGAATTGCAAGTGGCGTTCAGGAAGCTTCAGCCAACAATTTGTTTGATTACAAAAAATGTAGCATGTGTGATGTCAGATGTGCCATTCTCACATGAAAGTGGTCCTCAAAGATAAAAACTTTATGCACCAATTATTACATCTGATCTGATGCTTGCCAGCCGTCGGAACAAGCTTTGCAGTTTGCATGGGGAAAGAGAGAGGGCATAGAGGATGAGATTTGTTTAGCCATCGGGAAGCTGATTATGCATATAATTGGATTAATTTTGATACTCATTGCTTGACATGCCTTCTACTGATCTGTTTGTTGGATGATTATATTTTATTTTATTTGATATATGCTGCTACAAGATTCTTTTTAATGGAATCCTTTATAAAAGAATAAGATTAATATAAATGTGCTAATTGCATTAGTGAAATCCTCAATAGAATATTTTAATTTTGTTACTTTTTTATCTTATAATAAATGAAATTAGAAGTATAGTGATAAAATTTAATAAAATTGGAGTATAATATTAAAATTAATAAAATTAAACTCCTACCCCCTCCCCCTTTTGGTCAAATACTAATAATAACTTAATGCATATGGAAGAAAATTAAATAAAATAAGTGAAAAGAGAAGGAACAAGATGTGTGCTTAAACAAGGATGATGGAAAGCTTCAACATCAGAAATAAAGATAATCAAACAGTAACAAGTTAAAAGACCAATAACAATGGTTTTTTTTCTCTTGAGGGAGTGGACAATTGAACAATAATCACTACCACTTTGTTTGATAGGAAAGAAAGAGAAAAATAAATAAATAAATGTAGAAAAAATTAATTTTATTAATTTCTATCATTTTCTTTGTTCGGTAAGAAGAAAATAGGTGGAGTGGAAGGAAAATAGGTTAATTTCACCTTTTCATTCTTTTCAAATCCAATCCTTTCAAAAGTGAATGAAAAATATTTATTCAACTCAAGTTAACAAATATCAATTATAATTTTATCTCTAACTTTTTTTTCCTTCTATTTTAATTTTTTCATACCAAACACAGAAAAAAATAGCTTTCTTTCTATCTTTTTCTTTTCTTTTCCTAACATTTTCCGGCCCTCATTGTTTTATTTCCTTACTACAAAACCAAACATAGTGTAAGTCCCACTCTGAATTTTCTTTTCTTATGGATTTGGCTTTCAAGTTTCAACGATGGATTGGTTAGATGGTGGGAATTGGATCACTACTCACTAGGGAATAAAAGCATCTCACTAAGCATATTCTTGGTTTTGGAATCTTTGGATTCCTACTTCTCTGAGGATAAGGATTAAGGAGCTGGGACCACTCTCAAGTAAAACACTTGAGTTGCTAAACCACCAATCCATTCCTTTGTTTGAATTTGAGTCCCCCTTTTCACTATCTTTTTATGCAATGGAATTGTTCATCATCATCATCATCATCATCAGAGCCTTTATCCCAATAGATTGGGGTAGGCTATATGAACCAATATCTAAAATCACGTTAGATCGTCCATATATATTCTTTGCCTCCATAAATTCCTATTCAAGGTCATTTGCTCATCTAATTCTAAAACCTTCATGTCTTTCCAAACTACTTCCTTCCAAGTCTTTTTAGGTCTTCCTCTAGTCTTAACCCTTCTCTCAACATTCATAGCCTCAATTCTCCTAACTGGAGCATCTACAGGTCTACGTCTTACATGTCCAAACCAACGTAAACGATTTTCACACATTTTGTCTTCGATAGGTACCACTCCAATCATCTTACGAATATCATCATTTCTCATTCTATCCTTTCTTGTATATCCACATATCCACCGTAACATTCTCATTTCCGTTACACTCATTTTTTGTGTATGTAGCCGCTTAGTCGCCCAACATTCACTACCATATAACAATGTTGGTCTAACAACTGTCCTATAAAACTTGCCTTTCAACCATGTAGGAATTCCTTTATCGCACAACACACCTGTAGCACTTCTCCACTTACTCCATCCAGCCTGAATCCTATAGGTCACATCACCATCAATCTCTCCATCCATCTGTACTATTGATCCCAAGTATCGAAAATGATCCCGCTTAGGTATCGCCACCCCATCTAACTTCACTACATCATGCTCTTCCAGTCGGTTAGAACTAAATTTACACTCCATGTATTCAGTCTTCACTCTGCTTAGTTTAAATCCTTTTGATTCCAACGTTTGTCTCCATAATTCCAACTTTGTATTGATCTCCGCTCTAGTTTCCGCACATAGGACAATATCATCTGCAAACATCATACACCAAGGCACCTTATCCTGGATGGATTTTGTTAGTTCGTCCATAACTACCGCAAACAAGAATGGACTCAACGCTGACCCTTGGTGTAATCCCACCGTGATAGGAAACTCATTTGTTTGCCCCCCACCTGTCCTCACATGTGTCCTTGCATCTCTATACATGTCCTTAATTAGTTTAATATATTTCAAAGGAACTCTTTTCTTCATTAAGGACCACCATAGTACCTCCCTAGGCACTTTATCATATGCTTTCTCCAAATCTATAAAGACCATATGGAGATCTTTACCCATTACTCGAAAACGCTCCATAAGTTGTCTCAGCAAATGTATTGCCTCCATAGTTGATCGACCCGGCATAAAACCAAATTGATTCTCCGATATCTCTACATTCTTTCTTAATCTCCGTTCTATCACTCTCTCCCATAGTTTCATCGTGTGACTCATCAATTTTATGCCTCGGTAGTTGGCGCAACTTTGAATATCTCCCTTGTTCTTATATAAAGGTACTAAGACACTCTTCCTCCATTCCTCTGGCATTTTGTTAGTGTGCCAAATCTTATTAAATAGATTTGTCAACCACCTAACTCCTACATCTCCAAGGCATTTCCAAACTTCAATTGGGATGTCATCAGGTCCAACAGCTTTTCCATTTTTCATCATCTTTAGTACCTCTTTTACCTTTGTCTCTTGGATTCTACGCATAAAGCATCGATTTAAATCCTTGAGAGGCACCGAAATATTATCCAAAACTTTATTTTGTCCGTCATTAAATAATTTGTTAAAATAATCTCGCCACCTGTCCTTAATGTCATTATCTTTAACGAGAGTTCTTTGATGCTCATCCTTAATACATTTCACGACTCCTAGGTCGCGACTCCTCCTTTCTCTTGCTCGCGCCAATCTGTATATCCTTTTCTCTCCCTCCTTTGTGTTCAACTTGTCGTAAATCTCTTTCGCAACCTTCGTCTTAGCTTCTGCCACAGCCTTCTTTGCCTCCTTTCTTGCTACCTTATATTCCGAAAAACTCTCTTCTGTATTGTTCTTCTTCAAAGCCTTGTAACGCTCTCGCTTAGTCTTTATAGCATCTTTTACTGCTGCAGTCCACCATGTTGCGTCCTTTCCAGTCGGCACTCTTCCGTTTGATACTCCTAATGTCTCTTTGCCTACCTCCCGAATGCATTTTGCCATCTTATTCCACATTACATTTGGGTTCTCTTCTGTTGTCCAAGCCTCTTTTTGAATCCAACTATCTCTACATGTTGTATGGCAATCTTCTTTTAGCTTCCACCATCGAATCCGTTCAATTCCTTTTTGTTGGTTCCTTCGATGTCGTCTATCTATCTTCATATCTAGAACTAAGAGTCTATGTTGCGCGGTAACACTCTCACCTGGGATAACCTTACAATCCAAACATCTATGTCTATCCCTACTCCTAGTTAAAAAGAAATCTATCTGACTTGCTCTTGGTCCACTTCTAAAGGTTATAAGATGAGAATCTCTCTTCTTAAACAATGTATTTGCTAGGATTAGGTCATAAGATAAAGCAAAATTTAAGATAGCATCTCCTCCCTCGTTTCTTACACCATAACTAAAACCCCCATGTACTCTCTCAAAACCCTCTCTACTTGTACCTACATGTCCATTAAGATCACCGCCAATAAAAAGGTTTTCTCCTATGGGTACTTCTTGTACTACCTTATCTAAATCCTCCCAAAACTGTCGTTTACTAACCTCATCAAGTCCTATCTGGGGTGCATACACGCTAATGACATTCAACACCTCTTCTCCTAAAACTAGTTTAACCAAAATAATCCTATCCCCTTGTCTCTTAATCTGTACAACATCCTTATGGTACTCTTTATCTATAATGATACCTACTCCATTTCGGTCTCTATCTTTCCCTGTGTACCAAAGCTTATACTGCCAAGGTGCTATCTCTCTAGCCTTTTCCCCAACCCATTTGGTCTCCTGGAGACACAAGATGTTAACCCTCCTCCTACTCATAACCTCACAAATCTCACCTAACTTACCACTAAGCGTACCTATATTCCAAGATCCTAACCTAAGCTTATGGTTATGGACTAACTTCTTTACCCACCCCCGTCCATTATGGTGTGGGAACCTTTGCCTATTTAACACCACATCCAGGCGTTGATGTGGCGCGTCACTTCCGGGCGACGACCTAGCAACCCTTGCCCACTTTTCACTACACCCGGGTTTCGATGCAGCGCGTCGCTGTGTAGGGGATGCCCCAACGATGTTTTGATATTGGTTCATTTCATGAGATTGGACTAGTTTTTAAGGCTGGTTGTCCAAACCTACCGCCACCCTCCTCCTTTACCCGGGCTTGGGACCGGCTGCATTAACTCACACAGGCGGAGTTATGCAATGGAATTGTTAAATTAGTTAAATTGGTTTTGAACCGATTTCTTCTCACCTCTAGTTACTCGGCATATTGAACAATAACAAATGTAAACGCATAAAAATAAACATAAATTTAATGTCAATAACATAAAATAAATCAATTTTACAATTCAACTTTACAATCAAATTTTCCGAAATTATCTGATAGCGTGAAACAAAAACATGCCCATGCTTGGTCCATGGGTTCTGAGTGGTGGCTGGGACCCTTTCCATTAGTCCAAATGGTTTTCAGTCAGGAGTGTCATGAGCCCCAAAACTACTGTCGAGTGTCAAGTAGGCTCTGGCTGGATTACCCTTTTTCTAGAAGCAATATCAACTTTCCTCCACCAAAGCTGTCAACTTGTTCTAATGAGAGGACAAAAAGAAAGTAAATGGACTCATTACCGTACAATCTTCCTTTTTCCTAGATTAATGAAGATGCTCTACTTTTCCCTTTCTGCATCTCTTGTATTGAGTTTACACCCACAATGTCTACCTTTGGAAGAGAGGAGTTGGTTTATTCAAAACAAGTATCACCACTTTTTCCCTTTTCTTCTTACCATAAAAGTAGGCATTTCCAGTTTCTCTACTGCTTTTAGAGGTAATGACAATCACACTAGCTATGGCCTATGTGTTAGAGATTTAGTCACCATAGAAGTAATGCAACCATTCTTTCTATGGATCCTTATCCATACCTGTTTTTAGACTACAAGGCAATGCAACTGAACCCTTTATAATGTATGTTCTTATATATGCAAATGGGTTAGAGGAAAACTTTTGTGCTAACGGTAAAAATTACTCTTTTGTGACCTGTAAGTCATTGGTTCAAACGAAAACAACCTTTTTGTTAATACAAGGAAAAGACTGCATACATATGACCCTCCTAATCCTCACCATTTAAAAGCCTTGTGCATTAGGTTGTCCTTTGTTATATATGCAGACAGGCTCATACTGGAAGTTCCCTAAGAAGAAATTAATCATTAAACTGCCTTCTCTTCAAATCTCATATTCAAAATCAGGGTAATAAAAATGCATGTGTCATAATACATCCTGGTTCTTAAGATCATGCAACCAGATTTAAGGTTACTTGAGGCTTCTCATGATCTCCAATTATACTTTCTCAGTTTTGCATTCAATAAAATCAAAGTCGTTTGCATAGATTCCACTACACTACTAGTTGCAATAACCACATAGGGAGATGACAAACAGTCTTCAATGATTAGCACAAACGACACACAAATTTTTCTGTCATCGAAACAGAATCTAGACTCTTAAGATGATTTAGTGTAGATTCGGATACCGACGGCCAAGCCCAAGATGGCAATGGGGACTAAGAATTGGAGGAGCTTGATTATGAACTCGGATGTCTTGTCCTGATTATAGTGAGGCTGTTTTGGGGGTTTATATTTGGTCTTCTTTGGGATAGTTGAGACATCAATCTCTCCAACATAGTATTGTACCATCATGTCTCTGGCACTATCGCTATGGCCCACATCCTCAAAATCATCAGTAGCATCCTTCCCTGCAAAATATACAGATTAAAACCATGTCAAGCTCTTGCCATCCATAAGAAAACTATAAAGAAAGTACAAAAATAGACTCAAAGTTTGCACCTGTTGCTGATAATAACACTTCATCACCACCAGGGTGGTCTTCCAAAAATTTCGTCACGTCATAAACCTGTTTCAAGAGTTTGAGACACACCAATATATAGAAATTGTGCTCTTCAAATTTTTTAAAAACACTACATGCAATTTGTCACTAACAAATTTATGATGCTAATGTTCAGAAAGACACAAGAACAGCGGTTCGTCACTTCTGATTAAATTTATCCTTGATTTGCAGAAAATAAGGGCTCTTGTTTTCTTTTAAGATTGACAAGCCTAGCTTGAGCATTGATGACATAAGAGCAAAGAGAGAAGAGCTTCTGGCTTGCATGGAGTAAACCATTGAAGAGATAATGGATTAACCCACATCCACAAGAGAGAAAAACCACAAAAGCAAAATCATCAGCAGACTTTTGGGATTACACTAAATTTTTACGACTTTCCCTGCAATTAGAGCACTCAGCAAGTATATTTTGTTGATCTCTCACTTTTTTTTTCCTTTGGATGAATAATAAGCTTCAAATTTAACTTAATTCTTCATTTTTATTCTATTATATGATTATGTTTAAATATGAAGCTAATCAGAGACATAAGAGAGTACTTCAACTTGTATAAATCTTTGGTTCTTCAGAATCCACATGTTTATGTCAATTATTTCACCTGGCTTCCATGAACTCCAGCAGTAAAAGAATGAAGTTGGGCTAGATAAGTTTTGGTCTCAACTAGAGAGTTGGGTAAGACACAATTCATGCTTTGTGAGGAAGTCCAATCTTCACAAATATAAACAAAACTAAGGAATATTACTAGAATTCAATGAACAGTAATCGCAAACAAAAAAAGTCTTGAGGCTTATATTAACAATTATCCCTTTATTTTATTTTAGGTTCAAAACTAGCAATAACTTTGCAATTAGGCTTCTTTTGGAGTTGGTATGTTTCATAATTAAAGCACAAGGTCTGGAAAAATAATCGCATTTGATTTTAGACATTTAACTTGTATGTAAAAAGAATACAGCAAGCCATTCATTCCTTGGAGATGGAAAGGCACTAGAACTCACAATGGCCATTAACTCAAAGAATTGTATAGTTAAAATCACTAGGAAGAAGCAAAAGGTCAACATGTGATTAATTGGCAATAGAAACAGAGTCCTATTCAATCAAACTACAAGGTCAATTACGACAAGAAAATTTATAAAGTAATTCCAAAACTATAAAGATATCGAAAATCAGGCCAATCAATTATGGAAGCAATACACTTGCTTAAACAACTTGTGGAGTGTTTTCAAATACGGGGTTGAAATCTTTATAGACTTGGATAAAACATACGACAAAGTGCCTAGAAAGATGCTATGGTGGTCCTTGATGAACAAAAGCGTTCCTGTGAAATATATTTAACTAATTAAAGACATTTATAGAGATGCAATAACACATGTTAGAACATGTGGAGAACAAATAAGCAAATTTCCTATTACAGTGGGACTACATCAAGAGCTGGCGCTAATGTACAAATTGACAAAATCCGTCCAAGATACAGTGCCTTGGTGTATGGTGTTTCTAGATATTATCTTATGTGTTGAGACTAGAACTGAGGTCAACACAAAGTTAAAACTATGGAGACAGATGCTAGAATCAAGAGAATTTAGACTAAACAGAGTGAAGACTGAATACACAAAATGTAAAAAAGAGGAAGATCAAAACATAGTGACATTAGATGGGGTTGCGATACCTAAGCAGGATAATTTTAGATATTTGAGATCAATCATATAGATAGATGAAGAGATTTATAGCAATGTGACCCATAAGATCCAAACTGACTGGAGCAGGTGGAGAAGTTACACATGCGTGTTGTGCAGTAAAAGAATTCTTATATGATTAAAAGGCAAGTTCTATAAAACAGATGTTAGACCAACATTGTTGTATGGCAATGAATGTTGGGTGACTAAGAGACTACATATATAGATAAGTGTAGTAGAAATGCAAATGCTACAGTGGATGTGCGAATATACGAGAAAATATAGCAGGAGAAATGAAGACATTCGCAAGAAGGTTAGAGTGGTACTTATTGAAAGCAAGATGAGTGAAATCCATTTATGTTGGTTTGGACACATACGATGTAGGCCTATGAAGGCCCTAGTTAGGGGAGTGGAGGCTATGAATAATGCAAAAATGATTAAGGCTAGGGGAAGACCGAAAAAGATTTAGAAGGAACTCATTCGGAAAGATATGATGTCTCGAGAGTTTGAAGAACATATGCCTTAGATAGGAATGAGGGGAGGAGAATTCATGTTGACGGCTTAGCGTAAGTTCATATATTAGTTCATGTAGCCTACCTCAATTTATTGAGATAAAGGCTCTAATAATGATGATGATGATGATGAATTCCAAATTTGTCTTTTGAAAAATCAAACAAAAATATCACAAAGGCAACAAATCCCACCTCCTCCATACCCCCCCCCCCCCCCCCCCCCAAAAAAAAAAAAAGAGAGAAAATCCCTCCTTGTTTAATCAATTAAAGTTAAGAAGCTTAAGCACTCAAGCTCCATTGTGTTTTTATTAAAAATTCTCGTAAGCTACCCAACCTGGCATAGACCTTCAATAGATCTAAGCATGCATTTTATAACTACGAAACTAAAAAAATCATGTGAACAATATTGTGGAGCTATGACAACTAACTGAAGATGAAACTTCCTCATTTTTTCGTTTTTTCCTTTTTAGGAGAATAACACAAGATGTAACTTCTTCATTAAGAATCCTAAACTAAATCATCAAATAATTAAAATACCTCAAAAATCCTAGGTTCCAACTAGCTGTATGCTCTAAGTATCAATCTCTTAAGCTTCAATTGAAGCTCCCCTTTTAATGTTTAGAATATTTTTAATAACTTAGACCTGCATGGTATAGTTGCAGCTTCATATCTAACTGTGAGACAGAAATGGTTAATAGTTTGATAGCTGTTCTTAGTTGGCTCTAGAAGTTATCCACAACCACTCTAGGCCCCCCCACACCGAAGGGAATTTGAGAATTATATTAACCATCTAAGAGCCAGTAACAACCACTAGTTCCCTTCCAAAATGTTTTCAAGTCCTGATGTCCTCTATAGAGAAGGACACTGATAAAACTTCAATCCAAATCCCAGGTATCCAAAAGTTTATCAAGATGATCTCTGCAACAACTAGACAAAGCACAACAATGTGACCCCTTGCATCATGGCTAATGGGAGTAAGGATCTGATTTGAATGTGAAAAAGACATGTTACCTCAAACATGCAAATCAATGTTTCACACTGGCTAACAGATTTGTCCAGAACAGCTCAGTTCAATCGCAAGAAAAATAATTTAAATTCCACATGGGTCAAGAGATTAACCTTCCAAAAAGGCACAAAAAGAGATAATAAGACAGCAAGTGCTAGAAAATAAATTCCAACACAATAATCAGTTCAACCAAATTCAAAAACTCCAAATCTTGATAAATGGGTCCGTAGATCAATTAAAAACCAACAACTAAAACATTCAAAAAAAGCCAGCATGAAAGTACCCAACATATCAAAACATGCAAAGTTCTTAACTTTGACAGTAAAAAAATTAAGAACCCATCAGAATTAAAAATAATAAAAAAAATACCTTGCCATTGATGATGAGCCAGCAGTCTTTGGGACTGTTGTGCTTAGACACTTGAGCCAAAGTGAACACCTTTCCGTCACCACCCATTTTGCTTTACTTTGCTTCTGTTTAGCGGCTCTCTTTCTCTCTCTATCTGAAGTTTGTACTGAAGCTGCTAAGAACACAAGATGTATAAATAAAGAAGCAAAAAACAATGTCAAAGAGAGAGAAAGACAGATAAAATGGGAATCAAACGAGATTAATTCTGTGGGCTGGCTAGTCAACTAATTAAGAGGTTGGTGCCAACTGTTTCAATTTCATATGAAGCAGCTTAGTTAAATTGGTGAAGACTAATAAATGTTGGAATAGAAAGAGAGGTGAGAAGTTTGGTAATGGTGGGTAGTTGGTAGATGGTTGCCTTTGGTAGGTTGTTCAAATCTTGAGGAATTGTTTGGTATATCAATTTTCTTTCTGTTTTTTTAAATGCTAATTAGCTCATTAAGAGCCCTTCTTAAAATTAATTAATTTTTTTAATAATATTTTACATTAAATACAAGAATTGATAATTATTTTAATGTATTTTAAATACATTAGGAAAATATATTACCTAATATGTTAGAAGAAAGGTAAATGGAGTTGCACATGCATTTACAAAACATGCAGTTACTTCAAATCCTTCCTTTATTTCTTGTTTTATTCAATCAAATTGTAATGCAATTTAATTATTAATGAAGTCTTATTTGAAAAGAAAAAAACTATCTTTAATAATATTTTATATTAAATACAATTCCGCCTGTGTGAGTTAACGCAGCCGGTCCCAAGCCCGGGTAAAGGAGGAGGGTGGCGGTAGGTTTGGACAACCAGCCTTAAAAACTAGTCCAATATCATGAAATGAACCAATATCAAAATATCGTTGGGGCGTCCCCTACACAGCGACGCGCTATACATATGGACGATCTAACATGATTTTAGATATTGGTTCATTAGCCTACCCCAATCTATTGGGATAAAGGCTCTGATGATGATGATGATGATGATGATTTTATATTAAATACAAGAATTGATAATTATTTTAATGTATTTTAAATACATTAGGAAAATATATTACCTAATATGTTGGAAGAAAGGTAAATGGAGTTGCACATGCATTTACAAAACATGCAGTTACTTCAAATCCTTCCTTTATTTCTTGTTTTATTCAATCAAATTGAAATGCAATTTAATTATTAATGAAGTCTTATTTCAAAAGAAAAAAACTATCTTTAATGTTTTCATTGTTTTTGTTTGTATGCAAAAGGATAAATGAAAATAGCAACATAAGTGAATTTTTCTTAACAAATTTTATTATCAAGCAATATGGTCCAATTTTGGCAATCATTTTTTAAAGAAAGCTGATGATTTTTCTCTGCTGTTAATATAGAAAGAAACCTAATGATATTGACTTAAAAGACTCTATCTTTGCACTCAACATGGATTAAATGGATGCCTCCTTTGGAAGTTGGTTTATGATCAACAAAGGCATACCTAACTAGATTGGAATGAGGACAAAACTGAAGTTTATTTTTTTTGAATGGATTTTATATGTGATTTAAAAAATTTTATTTTTTTCATCACAATTTTTTAAATCCATCCATCGGTTAATACTCCATTAAAATTTAGATGAAATTTATCCATGACGTCTGATGATTATTATTTATTCACATGATAATTTTCATTCAATTTTTAGTGATATGTTGATGATTGCATAAATTTAAAACAAATTCATAATAACATTCATGAATAAAATTGAATTCTATACATAGCAAATGAAAATAAAATTTTGCAAAAAAAGTCACAAACTAACAATAAAATTTACTTGGTAAATTTTTAAACTAACCAACTTTGCAGGAAAAAAAAAACAAACATAAAAAACATTAGAAAAATTTGTTTCATCTATCCTAGTGTGAAAAATGTGTGAAAAATGGAAAACATTTTTTAAAACTAAAACATGCTAAAAACTAAATGAAGATTCTTTCTTTCTTCACAAATAAATAGGATTAATAGCACAAATACTCTCTGACCCATATTGTGATATCCCAACTTAAAAAAAATTCAATATAATACTTGATGTTTCATTTCCGTTTACCGACAGTTACTCCCTTGTTGAGTTTGTCAACGTGGATATTAGGCCAATAAAAAAATGACATGTGACAAAAGATAACACATGTCATGTCACTGATTAGTACTGTGATATATTATGTGTTATATTAAAAAATCTTTATATTTTTTTCTCCTCCTTCTTAGAGATGGCAATAGGTACCTATAAACGAGTATCCGGTGCTACTTGATCCGTTTAAATAGGATTATGGTAATGTATAATTGGGTTCGGGTAGGGTTCGGGTAGGGAAATTACTACCCGTCACGGGTTAAGGTAGGGTTCGGGTAGTTACCTTAGGATACCCGCTACCTGAACCCGATTATAAATAATAATTAATTAATATAATACTTATATTTTTTATATATCAATTATTTATTATTAATTTTTATTTAATTAAATTAAATCATTATATATTATAATTATGATTTTTAACTTTTAATTTATTTTTATGAGTTAAATTAAATTTATTAATATAATATTTTAATTAAGTTATTCTAAAATTAATTTTAATTTTAAATTTAAAAATCAAACTTTGACTTAATGAACGGGTAGTTAAACGGATTCGGGTAGTTAAACGGGTATTTATATTTTATAGGGTTAGGATTCGGGTAGCATAAATAAAAATTGTCAGGTAATTAATCGGGTTAAGGTATTATTAAAGTTAATCGGGTTCGAGTATCCCAAATCTAGCGGGTGTCCGATCCGTTTACATCCTTACTCCTCCTTATCTCCCACCCCCTCCCCCTGTTATGGTTAGATTGAGCAATAACGATACCTAACTGAGGTTGGGAGATCAAGAGGGAGGGGAAAGAAAAAAGAAAAGAATTATATTTTTTAATTATTTTATTTTCAAAAAAATAACATTTTTAAATAATAATTTTGTTTTTAGGGATTTTTTAAATTATAATTATTTAATAATATGTATTTTTAAAATTATAATTTTGAATTTTTTGAGATTATAGTTTTGTTTTTGTATTTTTTAACTTGCTATCTTTTCATTGGTTTGTGGCCAAAAAAAAATTTCTTTTTATTGATTCAGTGCTCAAGTTAGAATTTATGTTTAACAGTGTTGGAGATCAGTATCAAATTAATCAACAGTGGAATAGTTCAAGTATCATATTGAATATTTTTAAAATTTGAAAACGATAATGCATTAATCACTATAGTTCAAGGGGCATTCGGGTAGTTAACCCAAATCAATATGATAGTAATAATATCAGTATCTGATAAGAGATGTACTAAGAAAATGTAATCAACTTTGATACGATGAACGACGGGTTTAAAAAGAAAATTGGATAATCAGACTACAATAATTAATGTTAAGCAGCACAAAATTTATAATTAGGAGCGGGCAATATTTGGACCATACTACATATTTTTAAATTCTCAAAGACATGGTAATGTACTTGATATTTAGGAATGTAAATAGATACTCATAAACAAGTATCTTATATTATTTGACTCGATTAAATAAAATTATAGCATCTAATAATCTAATTTAAGTAAGATTCGAGTGGTAATATGCATTAAAATTGATTTTAAATTTAAAACAAATATTTAATAAATTCGGATAATTAACGAGTAATTCTATATTATATAAAAAAAATTCGAGTACTAAAAATTAAAATATTTAAATAATTAAATGGGTTTGAGTAATGTAAACTATAATCGAGTTCGAGTACTACAAAACTAGCTGGTACTCTACCTGTAGCCATCTCTCATTATAATTATTTAGATTTATATTTAATACACAATTAGTTTTTTTTGTTTTTGTTCAAGAAAAATAATAGCTCTTATCAACAAGAAATCAACATATTTAAGTTACAAATAGATGGAGGTAAGCAAATTTCCCATGCTAGTTGTTGGCATATCACATTCTACTCTAGCAATATTATGTGATAAAGAATTTGCTTCGCTTCTAATGCGGAGAAATTAGCAACTAATACATAGAGATGCTGAATTTCAGAATGTTTAATAATCCCCATTCCCTCCTAATTTAAAACTCCTGCCTTTCGAACTCCTGTCATTGTTTGTTATGCATTACTCTATATAATGAGAATGTCTAAACCAAAATCTCGTGCAACTCCAAACCAAAAGATATCAGCTTTACCTCAGCACAAAGAGGAGACATAACATGGCTAAAATGAGTTATTGACTTAATAGAATCACTCCCATATGATCCTTAATAACCATATCAATACTCACTTATCCATCTCTACCCTCAAACGAGACATCCATATTCAGCTTCACATTTTGACCCAACGATGGTAACCAATTATGTGCTAAATCAACCTTATTAGATATCTCAAATAACTCATTATTGTCACTAATTCAATCGAGGTAAATGATCCAAGGAGCTAACCATTAAATGTTCTTCATATGCAAAGGGAAAACGATGCCCGACCTTTCTAAAACTGCACTTGACCCGGACCCCGGATCCATGTATACAACGGACCCTGTTAGATTCAGACTAAAACACTGTTAGTTTCTAAACCTTATACAGTGCCAGAGAATGATGATACGATTAATGAGATATTACGATATGATTCAATGACTACAAAATTTAATATTTGTATTTGATACATTATCAGTACATAAATTCTATAAACTATAAGTGAATCATAAAATGTCAATTAATTCAAAAATGAAAAATGAAAAATCTTTAAAAAGAAATGTTACTAAATTGACTAATCAATAAGATATCATAATACAATTGGATGACAGTGGATGAAATTTCTACACAGATAATATATCAAATATAAACTCTAAACTTTATGCATCGGTAATACATCAAATGTAAATTTTTCTTCGGAATATAATTCTTCTGCATCAAACTCTCCTGCCATTAGCAGCTTGAGAGCATAAAATAAACAATTTTAACACCGCAAATTTGTCTTTCCACAGCCCCACCCAGCTCCTGCTCCATCAATCATCCAATGAGCTCTTTTCATTATGACTGCAAAGCCATTAAAAAAAATGTAGAACTTTTTCTCATTATTTTTTGCCAACAATCAGGAAGGATGTTTCATCCATAACAAATATATACTTGCTCACTTTTAGAAACATACCTCCATACCAAGAGAAAAGAAATGCAAAATATTAAATACATACATAAATTAATTAATAAAACTGATAACAGTATATTGATGAGGAAATTGATGCCTGTCTTCATCAGGCAATCTGTTTACTGTTGCCTGTTGGCCGATGTGTTAAAGCTAAAAGGGCAAGCAAGCAGGGGATCAATTAAAGCATTTCAGTATTTACAAACTGACACATCAATAAACTAGCTTGTTTGATATATTGCATTTCTTGTGAATCTGCCATAGGACTAACTGATAAGAGGATCCTTCTGGTGGATATGCCCCACTTCAACTAGAACCATTTCTGGGGGTCAATATTCCTACTTTGCTGAAAAAGCTCAAGAAATAAAATTACCAAATGCCATATTGAAGGCCAAGCCTCATAAAGGCCAACTTTAGGTTGGATGTTCAACTAAGGATTATACAAAAGGATTCATGCCACTAGTAGTTCCACTATACGCTAAGGCTTTATTTGGTAGGAATGATGGAAAGAGGTGAGAATGAAAATTTTGTTAATTCAATAATTAAGTTTCATAAAAACTTTCTCACATTGTAACTTAATCATTGGATTAACAAATTTTCCATCTTTCATACCAAACAAAGCCTAAGACAATATATGATTTTAGGCCAAATTTTACCAAAAATTTTTCCAAAAAAGATCCCTATACTAATGGTTCTAGAACAAATTTTCCATCTTTCACACCTATACTAGAGCCATTCAAGATGTGGCATTTTATCCCATTTAAGTTAAAATAAAATGAAGACAAGGCACTCCTCCCAATCAAGTTTATTTTATGCATGACAAGTGGAAAATCATCATCATTATCATCATCAGAGCCTTTATCCCAAGAGATTGGGGTAATCTGTATCAACCAATATCTGAATTCATGTTAGATCATCCATATGTATTCTCCTCCTCCATAGATTCCTATCCAAGGCCATTTGCTCATTCAACTCTAATACCTCCATATCTTTCCAAATTACTTCCTTCCAAGTCTTTTTCGGTCTTCCTCTAGTCTTAACCCTTCTCTCAACATCCATAGCCTATATTCTTCTAACTAGAGTATCTACAAGTCTACGTTGTACGTGTCCAAACCAACGTAAACAACTTTCACACATCTTGTCTTCGATAGATACCACTTCAACTATCTTACGAATATATTCATTTCTCATTCTATCCTTTCTTGCATATCTGCATATCTACATATCCACCGCAACATTCACACTTTTATTACACTCATTTTTTGTGTAAGTAGCCTCTTAATCGCCCAACATTCACTACCATATAACAATGTTGGTCTAACAACTATCTTATAAAACTTGCTTTTCAACCATATAAGAATTCCTTTATTACACAACACACCTGTAACACTTCTCCACTTATTCCATCCAGCCTAGATCCTATGGATCACATCACCATCAATCTCTCCATCTATCTATACTATCGATCCCAGATATCGAAAATGGTCCTGCTTAGGTATCGCCCATCTAACGCCACTACATTATGCTCTTCCACTTGGTTAGCACTGAATTTACACTCCATGTATTCAGTCTTTATTCTGATTAGTTTAAATCCTTTCGATTCTAACATTTGTCTCCATAATTCCAACTTTGCATTGATCTCAGCTCTAGTTTCCTCACATAAGACAATATCATCTGCAAACATCATACACCAAGGCACCTTATCCTGGATGGATTTTGTTAGTTCGTCCATAACTACCGCAAACAAGAATAGACTCAACGCTGACCCTCGATGTAATCCCATCATGATAGGAAACTCACTTGTTTGCCCCCCACCTGTCCTCACATGTGTCCTTGCATCTCCATACATGTCCTTAATTAGTTCAATATATTTCAAAGGAACTCTTTTCTTCATTAAGAACCACTATAGTACCTCCCTAGGCACTTTATCATATGCTTTCTCCAAAGCTATACAAACCATATGGAGATCTTTACCCTATACTCGAGAGTGCTCCATAAGTTGTCTAAACAAATATATTGCTTCTATAGTTGATCGACCCGACATAAAACCAAATTGATTCTCCGATATCTCTACATTCTTTCTTAATCTCTGTTCTATCGCTCTCTTCCATAGTTTCATTGTGTGAGACAAGTGGAAAATATGTGACAAAATATAGGATCATACAGTTCTTGTTTTCATTTTCCTTTCTTCTTTTGTCTTCTTTCTCTTTTGTTTCTACATTCCCTCTCTTGGTCTTCCTCTAACTATCTTTCCTAAGATCTCATCAAGGCCATGTATGATGCAGGACAAATAATCCAAAACTCAAAATACTCCACAAATAATCTAAATTTCTCAACCAAATTCGCAGATATGAATATAAAAAACTCAAATTATTCAATATCAATACTTCATAAATGCAAGCCTCCTTGAAACTAACACAACTTAGGTATAAGCAGATCAAGGCATGACAGGATTTAGACAACTTACTCTACATTATTTTTATTCCATTTCAAACTTTGTACAATATTAATTAGTATTTAGATATTTATTTTTATATATTTTAAATTTATAATTTTAATTATCTATGTATTTAAAGATTTCTTTCTTTTGAAGTTGAAAGAATAAGAAAAAGCAAATGCAGATTGGTAAAAAAAGCTTCAAATGTGTTTCAGGAAATCGTCTTCCTTTTTTCAAATTTGGAAGACAATTTCTGAAGAATTTTAATTTGTTTTCCTTTGACAAAGAGACATTCTCCTTTGACAAAATTTTCTGCATATGCTAACACCAAAAAATTCAATAAATAACTCTGATAAGCCATTTTATTTGGTTACCGAGAGCTTGTGTTACATATCAAGTATTATAAATTTTTAACGCAATATTTATAGTTTGATTTTTTTTTAATTATAAGTCCAACATATTGTTGACTCTATCTAATAAATTAAGATTGATAAGTTTAATAAAAAGTCAATTTGGTTAGTTTGTACCTCTACTTAAAAGCAATTCAAGCAAATAATAACTTTATAGTAAAACTATATTATATAATGAACAATAAAGTCATAAGAGAACTTTAAAATTCATAATAGCTTACACCCTTAATTTGTATCGTGTGAATTACAAACAATAAGTCAAAAACTAAATGATACTTATTCATCCAGACCATAACTCTAACTACAAGTGACTTGAGTAAATCTTAACTCTATCATAAAATTTTAAAAAATTAAAATGATGAAGGAGATAAGGGCGTTTTTGTCTTCACAAAAACTTCATACTCCTAAAGCCACATTTAGATTAAGCAAAAGATTAGCGCAATCAACAAAAAGGTCATATATTTATTTTATCATAAATTACTCTTAATATCATAAAGGAATAGTTATTGTGATTATAGGTATAATTTGTTTCATCATATAGTAAATTATGTGATATTTAAAAAAGTTCATGACCGTGATACATGCCATTAGCACTATTAAATTGTGAGGCCCACAATTATGCTACCTCATGCCTGCAACTAGTGTATTATTTTGATGATGCACACAGCTGTGAAAATCCAACATGTCACTAAAATCTTAAATCAAGAATTGTGTATACTAGAGAATGCAGCTTAATAAATGTAACCAAAATAACATTTAGAAAAAAAAATGCACCAAGAAAAGTTTTTTTTTCAATTTTTTACTATGACCTAATAGTTACATGTGGTTTTTAGGTAGCAAAAAAATGTGCCTTTTGCATCATATATTTTAAAAAAATAATAAAGAAATTGATGTACCTTATTATGTAGTGGAATAATTAGCACTCACAGTTCAAAGTGCTACTTCAGCGGCTTCAAACCCTGTGGAGATCCAACACGAAATTTTAATTTGTTTCTTTCCTATGTATCAGTTCTAAAACCAATGATACTTAGAAGAATGTTGAAATTCAATGACAAATATTCATTTAATGGTGCTCTGCCAACTAAGCCCATATAGATGATGCTCTAACCCAATCAAAAAAATTTTACCAAAAGAACAATATTAAAAAAAAAAAGATGCATGTAAATTTACCACTCTACTCATTTGAGTGGTTCAAATTTACAGGTAATCTTTGGTTGATGTAATCTTATTATAATAATTCTAATTTTACAGCAAATTTACTACAGTATTTCTAATTTTGGAACAAATTTATTAATATATTTCTAATTTTGAAGCAAATTCAGTCAAGATGTAATGGTTGGAGAATATTTCGTTAAAACTGTCTTAAAATACAAAAAATAATTTTAAAAATACAAATTTACCATCATATTCTAGTTTTGAAGCAAATTGATCACTATGCTTCTAATTTTGGATTACAAGTAATGATTTGGCATTAAATTTAATAGAATGTCATAATGAAAGAAGAAAAACAAATAAAATAAAAAGAAATTTTGGATTATAGTTTCATGGCTATTTTTCCCTGCCATGTACTTCCAACCAAATATTTTACAAAATATTTCCCAACTATTACATCTTGACCAAATTTGCTTCAAAAGTAGAAGTATGCTGGTAAATTTGCTCCAAAATTAAAAGGTATAATAATGGTAAAATTGCAGCATGTGAAAGATTAGCAGTACTTGTACCACTCACATAAGTAAATTAGTAATTTACACTTTATCCCTAAACTAAATGAACCATTAAGCCATCAAAATCCATTAAATGGTGAGGCCAGCACAAAAAAGACATTAAAAAAGAAGATTTCAAAAGGTAAAGGGGAAAAAAGATCAACTGTTTAATAGAAAGCATAAAATCCCAATATAAAGCACCTAATTAACCTATCCCTTTTAAGCACCACAGCTTTTCCTCACTAAAAGACAAAATATAGTTAGCCAAATTTCAATCCTCATATTCTTAATATCCAAATACCATAACTATAACGGCATGTAAAAGCCTATTAGTTCATTGTAACAACTAAAGATTCTAAGAAAACCCTAGTTATATGTGCCTATGAAATGGATCTCTTGAATGCTGATCAACCATTTTTTAACAATCTCAATCTATATCTATGGAGGGGGCTCTTGACAATTTGGTAATCCTTCTACAATTATAGAAGATGCAACAACGAAAGAAGATCAAATACCATGAGATACCCGAATAAAATAAATAAACAACCCTCCCTCCTCGCAACAAAAGAAGCTTATTCCTAATAAATCAAGCTAAGTCTAAAAGGTTGTTACCCCACTTTAAAATGGTTGAGCTTTAAGAGTCAAATCCATAGTCCCTGTTTTAGTCTTACCCAAAAGTACAAAAACAGAGAAAGAAGCTTATTTATTAGTCATAAATAATGGAAAGTCGGTCATTCAGGTCGTTGCAGGTTCACGTTACTTCGAGTTTGTGTCGCTTCAGGTTCGAGTCTTTCTCAAGTTTGGGTTGTGTCATGTTCAAGTTGCCTCAAGCTAAGTTTTTATCAAATTTCAAGTCATTGACTTTTTTCAATCAATCCGAGTCTAACTGAGTTCAGTTCCATGCAGTTTTTAAGTTCTGGTCAAATTTTGCCACCTCCAACTATTCATGATATTTTGTGTTATAAGGTGCTAAAGGCATGAATCTTTTTAAAGATCTCCTCCATTCTAATTAACAATTTCAAGTAAGGTTCAGTTGTTCACTTGCTTTTGTTGCTCTTACTGCCGTCAAATCATTCTTAGAACTTTTGTGGTATTATTAATGTTGTTATCATTAATAAGCGCTTAGGTGAGGACAAGTTTGATTCTATATTGGATTTTTTAAAAATTTTTTTATCAGGGTAGTTTTTTTGTTTGAGTAGGCATTGCAAGCTGGCCAAAAAGTATGACAAGTCAAGTGCTGCTTCAGCCAAAAAAAAGCCACATCAGCAATTTTTACAGTGCAAAGTAAACTTAGTTATCTATTTTACTCAATATCGTTTAATCAAAGCCAAGACATTTAAATTGTGGAAATAAAAGAAGTAACATGAAATCCACACTTTAGAAAAGTAAAGGGACTAACACTAGACTTTAACCTAAGAATTAAGGTTATTACCACAACCATTTGAGTTCTCTATAGCAGCATTAAGCACGACTCTGATAGCATTATGCATGATGCTGGTATTGATAAGTCAGGAAAATGAACGCCTCAATGTTCAGAGATGCACATGCCTTCTTCCCAAGAGACAATAAAAACTTAAGGTTCAAAAATTGAGAACATCGTAAGATGCACCATGAAACAAGATAATCCTTCACTACAAATAGGATTGAGAAAAGGTTGGGAATAGAGAAAAAATGATGAACAAGTGTAAGGAAAAAAATATACTAGCATATTGCATGGTTAAATAAAAATGTCCCTATTTCTTTGAGTTCAACAAATTATTTCATAAAGAAGGAAACAAATGAAAATCATAAATCTCGTAACAGTTAAGTGTTCTACCTTGGAAGCTCTCAGCTCATTTACTGCCATCCGAAGAGAATCATCTGATAGTATTAACCGTGACAGTGCCCCTGTACTCATCCTGCAAAACTAGAAAAGGACAACTGTAATGTGGTGCATATGCTAACTGACCTATCAAGCAAATAATCTGAAGAACAGTTAGCACTAACATGCTGAAACTTGAATTATGCAATTCTAAGCACATAATGGACAGAAACTCTCTTGTAATACAAGTGTATAAGGATTAAAGCTCTTCTCTTGCCAGGCATTTCCTACCACTTTCCCCCCTTTACCATGGCTAGAAGTTCATCATTATCCTTAAGGGATTGCTAGCAGTCTATACTGTTAAAAAGTGAGGATAGATTTTGACTCATTCTTGTGTTACCAATAGAGAACATAGGCACAATAGATGAGTCAGGTAGCATGGCAGCGGAAGAAAGGTAATGGAAGAAATATAGGCTTGTTAAATGATAGATAAAAATGGAAATTAATGTAGCGCACCCCAGAAACTTTGCGGCTTCAGATACAGAACCTTCAACTGCAAAGATCAGATCCAGTAGAGCCTGCATGCCCTGTAGACGGGGAAAAGGAAGGCTATAATTAAACTAAAGCGGAAAATGAGATAAGAAGAAAATGAAGAAGTGGGAAGACAGATACCAAAACAAACTTAGGATTGTTGGGTCCAATTTGGGAACCAGAATCAGATGCCCTGAGTGTTGAGTTTGGAGGAAGAATTTGAATAAGCTCCAGAGGAGGAGAATATGTTTGAAGAGGGACGGGATTTCTGACTTCATATAAATCAAATAGCAAATAACAAATAGCTGTTAGAATTGAAGAAGCTAGTGTTGCGAATGCAGAAAACGAAAAATACCTTTGAGAGCGATAAGAGCGCGGAGGCGTGCTAAGGCAGATGCGCGATTCTTGTGCTGCGATCGGTCCTCAACAGCCTACATATAGCTATTATAAAATTTATGTAAATTTAATTTCAAAAAGGAGAAATAAGAAAGAAAGAAAGAAAGAGCGGTGACCTGAGCAACAATACCGGTGGGAAGGTGCTTGAGACGAACGGCGGACTCACGCTTGTTACGGTGCTGTCCCCCCGGTCCCGACGCTTTAAAGGTGCTCATCTCGCACTGTCGCATCAGCTCTTCGTCCCTCAAATTCAAGTAACCATTACTGTTGCTATTACTGCAGTATAACTGCCATCCTCTTCTCTTTAGGGACACGAAGAAATTGCTTGATGGCGATGGTGTTGCCGCCTTAACCGCCAAGGCAACGCCATTACTTCTCATAATATGATCAACGGATTTCATCACATTCACAAATCTACCACCCATTGCCGCCGCTGCCATTTCCCTTTTTCTTGCTCCAAACAAATCCTTCCGTTTCCCACTCGATTGTATCTGTTTATACGACTGCCACAGTAGGAAGAGGGAAATGACCATTTTTTTACCAAAACGCTGCGTTTTGAGGAACTTGAGTTCAAAATCAAAATTATAAAACCAACAAAAAAGAAAAGAAAATATAAAACGTTAAATGGGGGCGAAGCTGAAGAAACAGGAAGAGTCTGGAAAGGGGAAAAGCATAATCGAGAAAAGCTTCTTCTTCTTCCTTGATAACCGACGATTGCAACTGGAATATTAAAATCACAACTGAAATTAAAAAAAAACAAAAGAAGAAAGTGGATGGACAGTGGAAGATGGAGAGGCGTACGAGGAGGGGGGATGCTGCCGCTGCTGGCTCTTCACGCCGCCAACGAATACTACAGACTGCGGTGGAAGCCTCCTGTCACCGCCGGCCTTCTCGCTGCTAACACGCTCATCTATCTAAGGCCGTCTTTCCTCGATCCTCTTCTCCCCTCAATCGATGAGGTTTGGTTCAATGCTCATCTGATTGTCAAGGTATTCTTCTTTCGACTTTCCTATTTTCATTGCATCACTTAGAAAGAAGAAAGAAAGTGAGAGATCAAAGATATGGAGGAAGAATAGATTTAAAGAAACTTATTATAGGAAATCGTTTTCCTAAGAAAAACAAATACGACAGAAACGCTAATCTGAAGTCATTTTCTTCTGTATTCGTCTTTTATTTATTGTGCAGAACAAAGACATGAAACGCTTCTTCCTGTCAGCATTCTACCATATCGGCGAACCTCACTTGGTCTACAACATGATGTCGCTCTTATGGAAGGGGATCCAATTGGAAACTTCAATGGGGAGCACTGAATTTTCATCTATGGTTGTTGCACTTCTTGGTATATCCCAAGGCATCACTTTGCTACTAGCCAAATCCCTTCTCTTGTTCTTCGATTATGAGAGACCCTATTACCATGAATATGCTGTGGGATTTTCGGGTGTCCTCTTTGCCATGAAAGTTGTCCTCAATTCTCAGTCAGGAGACTACGCTAATGTGCATGGAATCATTGTACCAGCCCGTCATGCGGCATGGGCAGAATTGATTCTCATTCAGATGTTTGTGCCGGGCGTCTCATTTCTAGGCCACCTTGGTGGTATACTTGCTGGGCTTCTGTATTTGAAAGTGAAACGTTCGTATTCTGGTACAGACCCATTGACTATGATAATCAAAGGGGTCAGTGGTGTGCTAAGTTGGCCTCTAAGATTTGTAAGAGACATGTTTCGGCTAAGGAGACGGAGAATATCTGGCAGGGGAACCATTGGTGGGAGTCCAGGTACATGGAGATGCCCTGCATGCACGTTTGATAACTCCGGTTGGTTAACAATGTGTGAGATGTGTGGAACGAGTCGAAGCAGCAATCGTGGGTCATTACGACAAGTGTCTCGTGATTCTGGTGATCTTCCTGGGGAAGAATTACGGCGTCGAAGAGTTGAGAGATTTGGTTGAGAGTAACACTAATTTGATGTAGAGATGAATGAGTTATATGTTTTGGTTACAATTAAATGGGAGTCTGAATTATAGAAGCAGAAGATTGAATTGTCATTGCATAAAATGTCAAGTCATTTCATTTGTTTCCCTCCGTACTTATTGATGTTCAATCTGCATCAGATAATGAAATTTTCTTGCATCTACCTTTCTAAGATGGATTTTCATCATCATAATGGGATATTGAGGTTTTATTCAAGTATTTAAACTTCAATATGATGGTACTAAAATATATCTTAAATGAATTTGTTTACACCAAAATTCACACAAGCCAATAGAGGTAATACATGTAGCAAGTAAGTCTGATTTGGCACGAAAGGATGCCTGTGATCTTGGTAGCCAATTAAGAAATGACAAGTGGTTGAATGAAGACATGTCAGTTGTTGAGACTTGTCAATCCTATGTGGCAAAAGCTCAAGATTAAGGGTGAAATTGATGCGAACATGAATGAACTTTACAGGATTCGTGTTCATTCATTTAATTTTTAATGTTATTCATGTTTGGCTCGTGTTCATTCATTTTGATATTAAGATGTTTGCTAAATATTTATAAACAAGTTCGATTGAGCTAAATGAGCTTGTTCATGAACATTTGATGAACATGTTTACAACATATGTTCATAAACATTGAACAAACATGTCCGTGAATGCAAAAACAATTAAACAAAAAAATTTGCATATACCTTAATATATAATACCAAATTAAAAAATTTTACATAAAGTATGTAATTTTAATAATTACATATTAAAATAAATTATGAATAAATATGTAATTTAAATAATTTATTATTGATCAACAAATAAGCACTAAACAATTCATTAAACAAACAAGTTTCAAACAAACCTTTTATAAGTTTGTTTGCAAACATAAACAAACGAAACACTCATTTATTCATTTTTTTTTGTTTAATAAATGAACATTCATGGGAATTGATGGAAATCCAGGCAGCATGTTTAATGATCCATTAAGCATGCATGAAAGTTCAATTACAAGAGCTAAAGCTAAGAGGATGCATGAAGCTTTGTATGGGCTAATTGAAAAGAGTGGGACTAATGCACAACAAGGGATTCAAAGCTTGGAGGAACAGCAAGGTTGGGTAAACTCTATCGAAGCTCGAGGGCTCATTTGAGGAGTTGGGCTGAACACAACTTGGGTCAAATTCATTCTTAGGCCGAATGCACATTGGGCTGATTGCACCTTGGGCCGATTGCACACCTTGTGCAAACCACATGCTTTTGCTTAATTAATAGGCTTATGGTATTTAATAGGTTTAGAGTTGGGTATCTGTTTTGATAGGATAACCTAATGTCATAATGTTTTAGCTTTTTATTATTTGTTTAGGGTTTTAGTTTTTGAAATTCTATTTAGCTATAAGTAAGAAATTAACCCTTTGGGAGAACATATAAATCACATAAGATTGGCACACCACATGGGCTATTATGCCTTCATTAGGCAGTATTGGCACAACATATATATATATATATATATATATATATATGTAGCAATCTTAATCACATCATAATTCTCAAATCATTTAAACTTACACCATAGGATGCCAACTTACATATTATATAATCAACTTACCAAAAATCAATATACTTAGGCACTTTAGTGCCCTTGCCAAATGCACACCGACCACTTAGCACTTTTCTCTACAAACCAAAACCAATAAACGCCTTAGCATCACCATATACTTGACATAAGCTTAAAACCAAGGCAAAATAATCAATCTTTACCTATGCCCTTCACCTTAGCCAAAATGCAGAAATCACCAACTTTTTATTTTTCTCTACAATTTAACACAACAATTAATCTTAGCTAATTACTAAGAATATCATATCTCACCCACAACTTTCACTTTAGGCCGTGAGTCCACCTAGCATTTTCTTGTGTTACTGCTACAATTCATTCACACTAACACTTAGCCCACATCACCTAGGTGCTTAAAATTTCTAAACGTTACCACATTACAACACTTATCCTTGAAATCCTCCCTTAGGCCGAAACTCCTCTTTTTCTTCTATGAAATTTTTTGCAAATGAACATGAAATTCACCTCAACATCATCACACAAAATTCATACAAGAAAATCAAGGCAAAACACAAGACCTTACCTATAGTACTTGGATTGGACGAACCTTAAGCTTCAAAATCTCTCAAAACCTACAACATGCAACAACATCCTCACCCAACCTTCCTTGAAACCAAACCTTCATTGGCTCCTAGAGTGAGAAATAGCTCAAAAATCACCATGCATGTAGGTTTTCTTAACCATGGCCAAACACGTCTCCTCTCTTCCTCATGGTTTCACTAAATTTCTTAGCCTTTCTCACTTTTCCTCTTCAAAACCGAATGCTATCTCTCTCTCTTGCTCTCAAAATTGTGTTTAGTTTCTCATAAACTCAAGACCAAAATGACACCACTCATAATTCCCTTAGGGCCGACTGTTTTCTTCACTAATCTTTCCCTTGTATTTTGTTTTCTTTCTTTTGTATTTCGTTAATAACAATGAGAAAGAGCCACACGGTTTTCCTTCTAATTCCCACTTAAGCTTTAATAACCATGAAAGAGTCTCTCACACAAATCCACTGTGTCGATTGTTTCATCATTAACTTTCCACTTGTTAAATTTGTTTTACAACTTTAGAGACTAACAATGCAAAGGCATCACGGTTTTCACTCACATATTTTACACTTGTTTAATGTTCCTTAATTTCATCTAGATAATGGCAAGGTAGGAACATCATGGCATTCTCCACCAGCTAGGTATAATATGTTGGAACAAATTCGTCCACAAAGCCTATTAGCACAATAATAAGAGAGAAAACTAACCTTGGTGGGTTGTGCCAAAACCTACCATTTTCTCCACCATTGACGCCACTGCTGAAGCTGTCATGGGGAGGAGGTGCCGCCATTGCTCTGCCGGAAGTCCGTCGGTGCTGGTGTGGTGCGATGGTGGTCTGTGCAAAGAAGGAAATTGAAGATGATGGTGAGTGAGGATGATGAACGGAGAGAAGAGAGGGAGAAGGGCTACTGTTGTTCACCCTTGCACACACACACACAAGTGATCAATGGGCTATCACTTATATATTCGTGCCAGCAGTAGGGACCTCTTATAATATTGTTCATGTACTATATATGTCCCATTAAAGATATAATACATTTATAATACAGATATATTATTTATATTTATGGTCACACTTTATACAAAATATACTACCAAATTAAGTTATAAGATATTAATTATACTTAATTAGTCCACAATATTGAGATAATTCAACATTCTCCCACTTGGACAATTAAGTTAATTAACAAAATATATCATATAATCTCAGTATGTATTCGTAAGCCCTTTAAATACATTGTACCGAAAGGGTACAAATGTGTAGACTCATACATACTTTAACAACAACAAGCCTTTTATAAGCTTCAAAATGCATCATACCGACAGGGTACAAATGCGTAAACTTATAAAGACTGCAACAAAAATAGTAGTATTAGTGTGAAATGGAAATGATATGAAAACAGAAACAATATCCATTTCCATTAGGTCCATGCATCTAAACCAAATGATACCTTGCTTCAACGGAAGCATATGAGACTAATACCGAATGTCTCATCCAACAGAATGCCATATTCATCAAAATGCGCGCAAACAAAATATGCATATATGGCAAGTGGGGAATCCATTAATACAGTTATAACTGATTTCATTACATAGAGCTCCCACTTACTTAATACGACAAATGGCTCCATATGCCTCATACAAGTGCTATGTTGTCAAAGCACTTAAGCAGCCAAACTTTCAGTTAGCCAGAATGAGCTCTTTCACTATGTGCTCTACAGTCCAATAAAGCAATGGATTCCATTATTTTCTCTCTAACCAACCGAATGATGATATCTGAATATTTTGAGTGTGAGGAACTCCTAGCATTTTGAGAGAGAAAGTACTTGCTGTAGCATTACCACAGTACACCTCTAGGACTTCGAAATGGCAACCACACAAAACCAGCCCTGAGATGAAATTGTACAGCCTAAATGGCCCATCATGTAACTTTACAACATGCTACATATTTAGCCTCCACAATCAAGGATGCTGCAAGTGTTTGCTTTATACTTTCCAAAATATAGCTCTTTTATATCCATAAATATATACCCAAAATAATTTTCAATGTCTGGATAGCTTGCAAAATTAACATCAGAATATCTGACCAAACTTAGAATGTCAGATTTGTCAATATCCAAATACTCTCTTTATAGCTTCCAGTTCTCTATTACAAGATCGCTCAAGTATCTCCGAAATACATCTATAATATACACAATATCCAAATGTGTATAAACTTGAACATACAGTAATTACCCACAATAAGGCATACACAACACTCGATATGAGCTCTTTCATTTTTATCTTGAGGACTTTGAGATTTTCACAATATGTCACCTTTTACTAAATGACGTCTCATTAGGAGAACAACATACAATAAACCTACTCGACACTTAATATAGGTTCCATGAGACCAATAATGTATGCCTATTAATATGTCATGAAGAATCTCAATCCTTAAAACGAAATAGAGCCTCACTTAGATTCTTCATCCTAAAATGACATGACGACATGGAATGTCTCATACAATAGGTCAGTGCTATAGGTTGCTATTTGACATCATCACTTAGAGCACAATAAGCACATAACTCCCACTGACCTCGCAATGGATCCAATTATCAAACAATAATGTTCTCCTCAAAGTGACAATCTCATTTTTTATATATTACAATCTTGATGCCTTTCAATGTTCGCAAATGAACTCCTTAAGTTCGCAAACTGTATGTTCCAGGTTAGGGACTACAAACTTTTAGGTTGCTTTATTTAAATATTTTTCTATCTAAGATGTAGCTCCTAATCAAAATAAGCTACTAATCGTCATCATGATTCGAAAAGAATCTTAGGTAGAAACAAGAAAGAAGGTTTTCACAGAACGAATTCCTTCTTCTTGTTTAAAGCCTTGGATAAATTTGGCTTTAAATCATCTACCTAATCTTTTGAGTCTCCTTTTTGGTCTACAATGATGTGACAACTGAAATAAATCCCATGCATCCTTATGCAACATAGATGCTCACTTATCATGTGTAACTAATATCCAACTCTAAGATCTCGAATCAGTATAGTCTCCTGACAAATATCAGAAACAGAATATACATGAATCTCACATTCATGTTCCTCTGTAAAGTCAGGTGCAGGTTTAGGTATACAGTATTGAGATCAACCATTGGTTCCTTTGATTTGTGGCTTTTCATCATCAAAAGATAACGCATATATGGGAAAGGCGCAACAATATGTATCTTAATAATGACTTTGTGGAGTTCACAACTCCCACTCTTTAAGTCATCTACTAAATAGATTGCATTGTCAGACTCAATGATTCTAGTTTCACATAACGAGAAATGAAATCTAGAATCTTTGTAGTCGATATAATAGCCAACAAACTTGCCGCTGATAGTTTTCTTGTCAAGTTTTCTTGACTATGGGTTATAGCTCTTTTGCCTTACCTTGTAACCCTAAACACAGAAAGCGACATAAAATCGGCTTAATGTCTGACTATAACTTGGGATGCATTTAAGAACTGGTCTTGCTTGGAGATCAACTTTGAATGTGAATTGCAGTTTTAATTTCACTCCACCCAAATTTTAAAGATTTGGAGTGATTAACATAAATCGTACTAGATCAGAATGTACGATTGACTACAACTGTAATCTTATTCTGTTTCAATAATCCAAGCACCGTACACTAGGCGTCAATATATAATCCAATAGTGCACTTAACCGAAAACCGGTATATGATTTCGCCTAGCTTCATTATACCGAACATGATATTCATCACTACTGTCTGATCATTGCCTTAAGTAGTGCAACGGAATTAATCAGAATGCCTAAGGCCTCTGTAAGATCAGATTTGTTACTCCATATGACCTAAATTGAAATGGTCGTTAGTAAAGTGATGAAACACTTATATCCATTAAATACAATATGTGAAAATGATTTACAAATGTCGGTATACATAAGTTCCTAATTATTTCAATATCTACTAATCATGTCCTTAATATTAGCAGCAAGATATCCCTTAATACAATCTCTTCATGTGCCTCGAAATGTCCCTAACTCTTACACCACTACTTGATAGATTTCTTATCTATTTTACTATAATCAGAATCAATAGTCACATCATTCGCAACTGAAGGAAATTTACTCAACATTGAGGTACAAGTCTATCGTATATAATCCATTACGCAAAATGCCAGAATCAGTACATATGTTGTTACTAATTAGAAATACCTTTCTGTTATCGAAATGAAAAGTATAAACTGACAGTAGTTCCAAAATTGTCTTCAAAATGTAACAACAATCTGGCTATATTTTCAATATAGATTCTAACTCTATAACCCCAATTCACAGCAATTTTCCCTTATTCTATCTCCGGTTGCTTATGGCTTTATTAATAATAGCACTGGTATTCAAACACCAATAGTTAGAGGGCATATCCCCTAGATTGGATTCAAAATAAAAGCTAACGGAATGCCTTTACACATCCCAATCTAGAATACTTCTTGCAAATTACCCTCTTGTGCCCAAGATTATCACAAAAGTGGCACACATTGATATTTAGAAGTGTTGGTGGAACTAAAATGGGAAATAGACTTAGCAAATTTCTTCTTCTAAAATGACCTTTTATTGAGACCTCTTAATAATATTTCCTTTTGGCAGTAATATTTGGCATATGTCATCATTATGGCTAAATGAGATCTGTTAACCCGAAAGATCTCCCATTCTTGAATAACAATATCAATTTTGATATTAAAATGTCATACTTCCTTCTGCATTAAATGAGATCTGTAAAACTGGAAGATCTCCAATTCTCCATCCCAGAAGGAAGTAGTATTGAATCTGCCATATTTGTAATCAAACTCCTATTGCAACCTTTATCGATCTTATGCGAAATATTTTCTAATGGCATCCACAAATACTTCTTGGTTATTCATTAACTGGAACACTTTCTCTGATATATTCCTTCATGGTATACCCTATATAATCAGAAAATTCTCACTTAAGTGTTCCTAAATTCCATATTACTTTGTCCTCAAAGAGCTCATACTATTGGGTATAGTAGATAGATCAACTCTCGGGATTACTACCTAGTTAAATATATCCCTAACCGTAGAGAATAATTCATACTATCTATCTAATTTGATCCTGCTAGAAATTTAATATGTGATAGTTGCACAATATGGAGGCTAGTGGAATGACTCGATAAATTCCACAATACACTACCGAGGATAAGACAAAACTAGTTGAATACAACCTGAATGATCGCCCACCGACAGGGTAGGAAGATCGTGTCATATCCAAACCAGAATCCTCTCAATCCCAAGCATCTCTAAAAGCAACTAACAATCCGACAGGGAGAGACTAGCCACTCCTAAAGACCTTAGTAAATTATGCAACTGCAACTATCACTATGCATTGCCATATTATTATATTCTTAAAATTATCAGAATAAATCGTCAAAAAATCTTCATGACTATTCCTGCGACAGGCAAGTACTAGTCAATCCAATTAATGATTTATAATTTTAAGAATATTCACAAAATTTATTGATCAGAATTAACTACACCAAAAATATGCAATTCATGAAGCATATGTAGTAATTTTAAATCTAATATTAATTAATTAAATTAATTTCACATAAATGTGAATATTCAAATAATAAGGCAATTTTCATTTCTAGAGAGTTTATTTGTTTAAATAAATTATTAACAAATGAGTAAACCATAATCCAAAATGGCTCAACAAAATACCCAAATAATTTATTTAAACTTATTTAATTAGGCCAATTATCAATAATTTATGGGCATGTGTATTTTTTCAAAATTAAGTGAGTTATGAATTAAATGAGTAATCAAATTTCTAGAAATCACTCCAAAATTAATTCCTCCAAAAATTCACTTATATCACATTAATTTTAGGCTTAATAAATAATTATGGCTATTAAATATCCAAAAATTGTCTAAGAAATCAATTTACCATATGGCTTATAATTAATTAATCAAAAATTGGCCCTTAAAATCATAATCCAAAATGGCCCTTTTAATTAATTATGCAAAATAGCCATAAATTAATCTAAATTTAATAGCCAAATAAAATTAATTAATTAATTAATATGGCCCCTAAATTAATTAAGTAAAAATGGCCCTAAAATTAATTAATTTTAATTGCCCAAAATTAATTTAATACTAAATGGTCAATTAAAATAATTAAACAATTAATGCCCATAATATTATAAAATTATCTTTGGCCTAAATTATTTAAATAATTAAACTAAATAACAAAAATAAATTTCAAAATAAATGGACTAATTTAATTTAAATGACAAGGTCCAAATAATGCAAAAATTGGTCCAAATAAAGGCTGACCTAAAAAAAAAGTAACAGCCCATAAAACAACAAAATGGACCCAAAAAACAAGCCCAGAAAACCAAAAGGAAGGGCCCAAACAGTACGACCCAAGTGGCTGAAAAATAATTTTTTTTTAATTTTGTTGCACGCACCCGCCTTAGCTACGCAACAGCTTCATGTTGCATTATCGAGCGCGTGCAACGATGGGTCTTCCTCGCCCGTTTGGGCGAGTTGCAGAGAAAATGGGTCTTGACCCGACCCGGCTATATTTTTGCCATTTCAGCCTCGTTTTTGACCCATTTCACTTCATTTTCATGGCATTTTCATCAAAAAATCATCCTCAATCAATATATGGTATTATTTTGGCTCAAATAAGTATAAATCTTATGGGTATTGATTAAATCCAAAAATACCCAAAAAAATAAAAAATCCATAAATCTCATTTTTCTTCAAAAAATGGCTAATGACTTTATTGTGGACGTGCTCTGATGCCAATTGTTGAAACAAATTCGTCCACAAAGCCTATTAGCACAATAATAAGAGAGAAAACTAACCTTGGTGGGTTGTGCCAAAACCCACCATTTTCTCCACCATTGACGCCACTGCTGAAGCTGTCATGGGGAGGAGGTGCCGCCATTGCTCTGCCGGAAGTCTGCCGGTGCTGGTGTGGTGCGATGGTGGTCTGTGCAAAGAAGGAAATTGAAGATGATGGTGAGTGAGGATGATGAACGGAGAGAAGAGAGGGAGAAGGGCTACTGCTGTTCACCCTTGCACACACACACACAGAAGTGATCAATGGGCTATCACTTATTTATTGGTGCCAGCAGTAGGGACCTCTCATAATATTGTTCATGTACTATATCTGTCCCATTAAAGATATAATACATTTATAATACAGATATATTATTTATATTTATGGTCACACTTTATACAAAATATACTACAAAATTAAGTTATATGATATTAATTATACTTAATTAGTCCACAATATTGAGATAATTCAACATAATATTGCTTAATTAAATCATGTAGCCACTATGTCTTCTAATTCACTTGGCAAGAAATAAATCTTATATACATGGCTATAATTACTCTCAATTTATTAATGTCTTAACATTATATTTATTTAATGTGGAAAACAACATTGTTATCTGTTTACATTTAGGTATATTTTTTTTAATTCGATTTATTTGAAATAGCAACTTAGCTAGTTTAATTTTCAAAAATTCAGTTGTTTTACCGATTTTCAAACATGCTCATGCTCGTGCTCACGAAATTTCGAGACGGGTATGGCTTTCCACAAGTCCCATGCACTTCCGCATCCTACTCGATAAATTGAAACTTCATTATTTGATCATTAGATATATTGAGCAGAAGGTAGCTTCTGTAGCTAAATGATTCGAGGTTATTTCATATAGGCTTAATAGCCAAATAAGCCCTCAACCTTTAGTCTAATATGTAATTCAGCCCTCAACGTTTTATCGCATGAAATTCAGTCCATAAACTTTTATTTCAGTGGAAAAAAACCATTAACCTTTTACAATTATGCAATTAAGTCAAAATCTGTTAAATGACACTAACTGCCGTTAGTTTTGCATACGTGGCAGCTGACGTGGATAGCTTAGTTAGCTGCCACGTGGCATGCCACGTAGGCAAAACTAACGGCAGTTAGTTCATTTAACAGATTTGGTCTATTTCCACTGAAATAAAAGTTTATGGACTGAATTTCATGCGATAAAACGTTGAGGGTTGAATTCCACTTTGGGTTAAAGGTTGAGGGCTTATTTGGCTATTAAGCCTTTCATATATAATTAGTCCTAACTCTAAATAAATTAAATAAAGCAAGAAAATAAATAAGCGTTTTAAACAAAATAAAAAAATATTAAACAAATTTGACAAATTAATCTAATTAATCAAATAAATCTAATTAACCAACTCACAAGTTAACAAATTTAATTAACCAAATAAATACATTAAATCTATTTAATCAAAAAATTAATTAATAAATAAATCAAACTATTTAACAATAGATAAAATAAAAAGAAATAGTCAACTTAACTAATGACTAAATAAAAAATATTTCAATTAACAAACGAAATAAATAAATAAATAAAACAAAGAGAAATATTAGAGACAGTCACTTTTAACACTTTCACTCTTATTCGGTCATGTCAATTTCTAGTTTTACATGAAAATAGATTATTTACAGTTACAAATTGCTTTGAAAAATTATTTTTCGCGTCACGTATTTTAGTTCTTTATTTTTCATATGAATAATTTATTTTTACGTAAAATAAAAAAAATATGTGACTCAATAAAAATAAAAATATTAAAAGTAGCTACACTTGGTATTTCCTTGAAAAGAAAAAGAAGACATTAAATATAGGCTGGGTCGTTTCTGGGTAGGCATGCGGATTGGTCAATCAAATCGCAAGTCAAACAATGCAAAACCTTGTCGTTTTGGAATTGCAATATAAGCTCCATTTTTTGCTTTGTTTTTCATCTGTTATCTAGTTGCTTTTCTCTCTACAGCCCTTATCTTTATCTCTCCGAAAACATGATCCTATGAACACTGTCCTTGAACCTAGAAGCTAGTTAACCCCTCCCGTAACCTTGCTGTCCTTCGCCACACACCAGAACCCAAACCTCAACGAGATACCCTGAGAAGTTCTCCTAAACTTCCCCTACTTGAAGCTAAAACTAAACTAATCCCAAACACCACCAAAAGTCTGGATCTAACACCAAACGCTCCAAGCATCCTTTGCGCGAAAATCCCACCGTATTACCATAACTCAAACCAAGAAACCTTTCTAAACCAAACCTCAATAAAACCAATCCAGTTTTGGGGAATGTTAAGGGCAATCACTATGATAGTTATATTTCAATATTTTCAATTTTATTAGATCGCATCATTTCATAGTTTTACATAAAAATTAATTATCCATGTAAGAAATTGAAAAACTGAAATACGTGAATGCTAAAAAATACTTTTCAAGTGAGTAATAATAGTGTTGTTACACAAAACAACAATAAAGGTATGTTGACGTCGATGTTCGTACTAAGTCTCCACGTGTGTCCAAGAAGCTTCTGTGAAACAAGAAAAGTCAGAGGGACGCAGGGGTGGTTCCCTACGTAGACACTCCGATGCTTAAGTCAGAAGAAAGTTCTTCAATATTGGGAAGCGTAAAAGCCAATAGTCAAAAATTAGAGAATAAAATTGTACCGGGGGGCCTATTTATAGGCCAGCATTCTAGGTTAATTGCTTAAGGATAACCACCTTATCTTGCTAAGAGTTTGTATCCGGGTATAACACAAGTTCCTCAAATGCGGAGAGAAATTAGAGCCTGTCGCCGGCGGGAGACGGATAGAGCCACGTGTCGCCTTGTGATTGTAGGCGACATAGTCTGTCGCTACAGCGACAGGTGTTGACACGACACATGATAGAGCCACGTGTTGCCTTGTGACTGCAGGCGACAGACTATGAGTCTGTCGCCGCAGCGACAGGTGTTGACACGCCACGTGTCGCGCGATTATTGTGGGCGACGGGATACAAGTCTGTCGCAAAGCGATAGGTCTAACGCACGCCACGTGTCGATCGGTGACTATATGCGACAGACGGGAGGTCTGTCGCAAAGCGACAGGTGAGATATGCATCTTGCCTCTGTCGCCAAGACCACGTGGCCCAGTGATTCTTTGCCACGTGGTGAACTCGGGTGCGTCTTGGGCCGAGCCCACCGTAGGTAGATTTTGTTATATCAATTGCTCCCCACTCTCTTGTTGGATTTCTCCAACCAAGAGAGTATAAATATGTGTACTTGTGCCTTAGCCCATCGTGAATAGTCTTCTTTGTCTTTTTGTGGTTTATCTGGTATTTTTTGCAGGTGAAAAAAGGTCTATTCTGCGAGAGACATGATCAGGCGCGACGTTTGGCATTCCCTGTCGCGGCTATATAAATCGCTAGGATCCGACGAGAGACCCTACGAAAACCTCTGAGCAGCCGTCTGTCGCCCATTTGCAGCCCCCTCGCCAAAAAGATTCTGTCGTCAAAAGAACCTGTCGCTCTCCCCTAGCAGTCTCTCGCTTACCTTAGAGACAGTAAGTATACCTCTACCGCATATTTATTGCCTTTCGCAACATAGATTTAGGTCTCCCGCTGGTATCGTGGTCTTCCGCGTAGAGTTTTAGGACTTCCGCAAGTATATTGCAAATTAGGTATGTCACCAAAAGGTTCTGTCGCTTCAGCAGGTCTGTCGCCTATTGAGTCTGTCGCTCAAAGGGTCTGTCGTTTTAGCAGGTCTGTCGCCTATTGAGTCTGTCGCTCAAAGGGTCTGTCGCCACTACTCTGTCGCCGGGTAGTTTTTTGCCATGTGTTCGCTACGCCCGGGTAAAACACTTAAAACGGGTGATCTTGTGTGCACTTTGACAAGTGCTGACTTAGAGGACATTAGGACGCGTTTCCCTCTTCCCTCGGGTTATGGCTATAGGCTTCCAGTGCAAGGGGAGGTCACGCTTGACTTGGTTAGAAGTGGTGTAGCCGTCCATAAGGCTTCTTTGTCTTTCGGTTTTCACTTCCCTCTTCCGGAGTTTGGCGAAGCATTTCTTAGGTACAAAGACATTGTCCCGTGTCAGCTTCACCCACATGCGTGGGCTCAACTGGTAGCATTTTCCATAGTATGTCATCACCTAGGTATTATTCCAACGATTCCTCTCTTAAGCGCCTTCTTCAGAGTTCGTAGGCTGAAAGGGTTGATAACGTTCTCTCTTCAACGTTTAACAGTCGGCGAGTTCCCTAATAATAAAATCTTCTCTGACATCCCCAATAAACTGCGTGGTTTTGAGAGTGAGTGGGTCGTCATTGAGATTCCAAGCAATCTACGGATTCGCTCTAGATGGAATCCTGATACCTCTGACCCCTCACCTCGTTCGGACAGGTTTAGAACAGACATTTTAAGAGACCAATTTGGCGGGTCTATTCGGCGAATCTGTTCTACTGGGGAGCGTAATTTATTTTCTCTTCTAACCCCGGAGAACATTGCCGCTGCCGGCTGGGGTGTAAGCAGGACTGTTCTCGAAGCTTCTGCTGCCCCCTCTAACCTGTCTACGACTCCTCGTTTATCTGATGCTGGTCCTAGTCAGCCATCCCCGGTACTAGTAGCCGAAGCATCTACCCCTGTAGGCCGCCTTGTAGATGAGTCCTCTTCGGACACGGAGGACAAGACTTCTGAGGCTGCAGGCACTAGTGATCATTCAGAGTAGAACCCTGAGTGGGCTCAGGCTGGTGCCTTTGGGAGTCCTTTCACCGATTTTCCTTTGGATTCAAATTTGAATAGTTTAGAGGACTTTGGTGGTTTTTTAGGTTTCTTATCTTTTCACTCCTCGTATGCGTATGTTTGGTGTTTTTTACTTAGTCAGCTAATGTTTTCTTTTTGCATTGTGCAGATATGAACTTCCGGGACTTGATGCGTAGGAGGAGTGCCAATGTTGCTGCTGGTGTGGCTCCTATTCCTCCGCCGCGAGTTGGAGTCCCATCTGGACTAGCTCGTGCTCCTACTCCTCCTTCTGTTGGCGAATCCAGCCGTCCTACTCAAGAGGCCGGGAGAAATAAACGGAAAAGGCCTCTTGTCCACGATCAAGGTTCGGGCGATCGTGAGAGCTCCGAGTCTCAAAGGAGTGATTCAGCTCTTCAAGAAGGTAGCTCTCGTGCTGCTGAGGGTAGGTCAGTTCTTCGCCAGCCTAGGCGCAAATATAGGAAGAGGCTGATTATTGAAGCCTCAATACCTACACGACCAATCTTACCCAAGGTGGTAGACCCTACTTTGAGGCGCTATACGGTTGATAGTGGGGTCGTTGTCAGTGGGGAAGATTTCCAGACCTATCCCGGGGTGAACGACAACGACAGCATCGAGGATGTCGGGATAGCGTCTCGTCTGGCTTGGAGCACCATTCTCTCTCGTGACGAGGCAGGGCTTTTCACAAACATCCCGGAGGCTGAGGACAATTCTGATTATCTTGCTATGAAGGTAAGAGTGCTGTGCTAGTTTGGTGATCTATTTCTCCGTCTTAACTTTTTACTTTACTTCTGTTTTTCATCTTATCAGTCGGCTCAACAAATTGCGGCTGTCAACGCTCGGCACAGGGCTCTCAGGGAGCAAGCTGACAAAGACATTCGCGAGCTTCGAGATCAAAAGATGGAGCTTTCAAATGAGGTTAGCCAGCTTCGTCCTTACGTCAGTAGGGCGGAGGAGTTGGGTAAGAAGAATGCTGATCTCGAGCAAAGGCTCCGGGAATCTGAAGCGAAGGTGGCTTCCCTTCAAGGGTTTCAAGAAGCTTAGAACAAGGCCGTCGAAGATCGGGGAGCTATGGAGAGGCAGCGAGATGAGGCTATTGAGGAGCTGCACATCGTACTGGATCGTCAAAGAGAAGCTCGAACCGAGGCCGTTCGTGAATACCGCTTGTCCCAGCATTGTTTTGACCAGAAAGCGGAGTTCTCGACGGGATTTATTAAGTACGGTTTTTACTTGGCTCGTTCTTGGTTGGAGAAGCATCGACCTAGTGAGGCTTTTCCTGAATTGCTCTTCACCGAAGAGGCCTAGTGTTACGATGCTCCTTCTTGGACCAAGTATGAGCCTGACTCGCAAAGTCCGGAGGCCTATTTAGTGGAGGGAGCCGTAGATAAGCTGGACAATCTCGAAGGTCCATGGCCTCCTCGGCAGCCACCTCATCGGCCTGAGTCTTCTGAGGCACTTGGTCGATCTGAGCCTCCAGCAGTCTGTGACCTTCCTGAGTCTGTTGAGGCAGGCGATCAGCCTGAGTCTATCGAGGCACTACTGGAGTTGGACAGCGACGATTTCCAAATTTCTGAATCTGCTGCCGTTGATCCCGTGCTAGACTCTGCGGCCGTGGTTGAGCCTTCAAGTGATGTTCCTGCTTCCGGGGTGGCTTCCTCGGCTCCCCAAGGCCCTGATTCTTTGACTCCTCTAGCTCCCGGGCCTCAAGCTTCTCAAGATGCTGGTGCTGACGTAGTGCCTTCTCAGCCGGCTTGTATTGTTTGACTTTTATCATGTTGCTCCCCAAGTTATTTTTTGAAACCGTGTTGAATTCGTTCAAAAATGAACTTTTCTCGAGAGTCGTTCCTATCTCGCGTTATTTTCGCTTAAGGATAATCAAGACTAAAATAGCCAAAGTGTTATCCATAATTTGTCGACATATGAATTCGGAGATTTTGTAACGTACCTCGTAACTGTACTTTTACCTTTCGCACACACTTTTCGTGTTCAAGGACTGTTATTTTGCCCGTCTTGCTCATTTTCCTCTTAGGGACTTTATTTGTGCCCGTCTCGCGTCTTCTTCACGCTTAAGGTCTTATTTGTGCCCATCTCGCGCTTTTTCGCTTAGGGACTTATTTGTGCCCGTCTCGCGTCTTCTTCACGCTTAAGGTCTTATTTGTGCCTATCTCGCGCATTTTTCGCTTAGAGACTTATTTGTGCCCATCTCGCGTCTTCTTCACGCTTAAGGTCTTATTTGTGCCCATCTCGCGCATTTTTCGCTTAGGGACTTATTTGTGCCCGTCTCGCGTCTTCTTCATGCTTAAGGTCTTATTTGCGCCCATCTCGCGCATTTTTCGCTTAGGGACTTATTTGTTAGCCAGCTGTTGTCTCATTTCAATTCCTGTAGCACATAATCTATCTCACATATTGCGTTAGAGAATATAGGAAATGATGGGCTGACTTTTATTCATGAATCAGAAAAATAATATCATCTATCAAGTAATGTAGCAATAGATGGGAAAGTAAAGACAAGAAAAATAACAATCAGAAAACATAAATTACAATGTTTACTGCCAATACAGTTTAAGATGGTTGGCATTCCAAGTATTTGAGATCCTCTTTCCTTGCAAGGTTTCTAAGGTGCAAGTGCTAGGTCCGACCATCTTTCTGATTCTGTATGGTCCTTCCCAATTAGCCCGGAGCTTTCCATCTTCCCTATGGGCGTTTGTAATTGCCGACTTTCTTAATACGAGGTCCCCTTCTTGCAACTCTTTGTTCCTGACCCGTGCATTGTAGTAAGCAGCTACTCTCTGTTAGTAAGCGGCCAGTCTTACTTTTGCTTGGTCTCTCAGCTCATGTATCAGGTCAAGATTTTCCATTAGTCCCTGAGAATTACGTTCCTCAATGTAAGGGACTAGTCTGGGTGACTCAGCTCCAACTTCTATCGGGATGAGGGCTTCAGTGCCATATACCAAATTGAACGGTGTTTCGCCTGTTGATACTTTGCTTGTCGTTCTGTAGGCCCATAGGACACTTGGGAGCTCATCCACCCATGCTCCCTTTGCCTTGTCCAGTCTAGTCTTCAACCCATGTAGTATAGTTCGATTGCTTACCTCTGCCTGCCCATTGGCCTGTGGGTAAGACACAGAAGATATTCTTAGGAGAATCTTCAGGCCATTACAAAAATTTCGGAAAGCGTCACAGTCGAATTGCTTCCCATGATCTGCATTTATCACACGGGGGATCCCAAATCGGCAAATTATGTCTTTCCACACCATTGCTTCCACCTTCTTCTCAGAGATTGTAGCCAAAGGCTCGGCCTCTATCCACTTTGTGAAGTAGTCTGTGGCCACAAGCAAATACTTCATTTGTCCTGAGCCTAGGGGAAAAGGCCCCAGGATATCTAGTCCCCATTGTGCAAATGGAGTTGGTTGGAGAGTGTTCTGAAGAGTCGAAACAGGCGTTGTAGCTATAGGAGCGAATTTCTGACACTTTTCGCATCTTCTCACTTTGTCTGTGGCGTCCTTCCTCAGTGTAGGCCAATAAAACCCTGGGTGCAATATTTTCGAGGCCAAGGCTCGAGCCCCCAGATGTTCGCCGCATATTCCCTCATGAACTTCAGCTAAGGTGTACTCGGCCTGCTGAGGCCCTAGACACTTCAACAGGGGCATTGTGAATCCCCGTTTATAGAGTTCCCCATTCACAACGGTAAACCTGGCACTTTTTAACTTCAGCCTTCGAGCTTCGTCTCTGTTAGTGGGGAGTGTGCCCCCCAGTATATAGTCTTTAATTGGGCTTCTCCAATCGCCTTCGATTTCAACATCACAGACATCTTCTTCTTCAATACTTGGCCTTGCAAGGGATTCCACTTTGACCATACCCCCTTTGACCCCTCTAGAAGAAGCCAATTTTGAAAGAGCGTCTGCATGGTTGTTCTCTGTTCGATTTATCTGAGTCAGCTGGAAGTGCTTGAATGACTGTGCCAACAATTGTACCTTTTGCAGATAAGGGACTAAGGCGGGTTCTCTTGCATACTTACCCGAGAACTGGTTTACCACCAATTGTGAATCGCTGTGTGCCATTAAGTTGATGACCCCCATTTTCTCAGCAAGTCTCATCCCAGCTATCAAGGCTTCATACTCGGCTGTATTATTCGAACTTGGGAAATCGAAACGTAGGGAATACTCATAGGTTTCCCCATCAGGTGATATTAGCACAATTCCGGCTCCACTGCCGTCCATGTTACGAGCTCCATCAACAAATAATTTCCACCAGACTAACTCTGCTCCATCTAGGATCTCTCGGCCAGTGCATTCTACAATGAAATCTGCCAATGCCTGTCCTTTTATTGCTTGACGAGGCTAGAAGTGAATATCATATTCACTTAATTCGATAGCCCACTTAATTAGACGCCCGGAGTGTTCTGGTTTCTGCAGTATTTGCCTGAGGGGCTGATCTGTTAAGATGGTCACCGAGTGAGCTTGGAAATAAGGCCGCAACTTTCGAGTTGCCATTACCAGTGATAAAGTTATTCTTTCAACTAAGGGGTATCTTGCCTCGGCATCTATTAGGACTTTGCTTACATAATAGATCGGGCAATCCCTATCTCCCTCTTTTCTTAATAAGACTGCGCTTACAGCTTTTTCTCCTACGCCGAGGTACATGAGGAGGTGGTCTCCGAGCTGTGGCCGAGATAATAGAGGCAACTCTTTCAGGTAGTCTTTCAACCTTTCAAAGGCGTCGTTGCACTCTTCCGTCCACTTGAAGTTCTTTCCTGCCTTTATCGCCTTGAAAAATGGTAGACTTCTTTCGGCTGATTTGGACAAGAAACGACTTAAGGCTGCTATTCTTCCTGTTAGCCTTTGGACTTCTCTGACTGTATTAGGCGGCCTCATGTCCAAAATAGCTTGAACTTTCTCGGGATTAGCCTCTATCCCTCGGTTAGTAATCATGAATCCCAGAAACTTTCCAGATCTCACCCCGAATGAGCATTTGTTGGGATTCAACTTCATCTTGTACTGTCGCAACACATTGAATACCTTAGTCATTTTCTCGGCATGCGATTCTCCCTGTCTGCTTTTAATGATCATATCATCGACATAAGCTTCCATGGTGTTGCCCAACAGATCTTGGAACACCTTATTTACCATGCGCTGGTAGGTTGCCCCCGCATTCTTCAGACCAAATGGCATTACTCGGTAACAATATGTCCCAATATCGGTAATGAATGAAGTCTTCTCCTCATCGTCCGGATGCATCATGATTTGGTGGTATCCCGAGAAGGCATCTAAGAAGCTAAGTAATTCATACCCACAAGTTTCGTCTACCAACTTGTCGATTCGAGGTAGTGGATACGAATCCTTAGGACAAGCTTTATTCAGATCTGTGAAGTCCACACACATTCTCCATTTCCCGTTGGCTTTCTTCACCATCACAACATTGGCCAACCACTCTGGATAATTAACTTCTCTGATAAATCCTGCTTGCAATAATTTCGAGATTTCTTCGTTAATTGCTTGTTGCCTCTCTGGAGCAAAATTCCTCTTCTTCTGTTTTATCGGCTTTGCCCCTGAGATTACGTTCAACCGGTGGCAAATAACTTCAGGGTCTATTCCTGGCATATCGGCTGGAGTCCATGCAAACACATCACAGTTCTCTCTCAAGCATCGGATTATGTCACTTTTTATTTCTTCGGGCAATTGGCTTCTTACGTACACTATTCTTTCTTCGTCTTTTTCATCCAACCGGATTGCTTCCATCTCCTCATCAGGTTTCGGCTTAGACTTTTCTTCGATTGTAAGGGTTTCCTTCCTCTGAATCCCTTTACATGTGGTGGATGCGACGTTACATGTCCTGGCTTTTCGTTGATCTCCCCGCACTTGTCCAACACCGTGGGGAGTTGGAAACTTCATTAACAAATAGCAGGGATGGACCACCGCCCTCATGTCCTTTAACAATGGCCACCCGAGGATCATATTGTACGCCACGAAAGTTGATCTCACCACCATGAACAACACTTGTCGAGTGACACACTTCGGGCTTTCCCCCAATGTCACAGGTAGCTAAACTGCGCCTTCCACCTTCACTTTTTCTCCTGAGAAGCCATACAGTGGTGTGGTTACTGGCTTCAGTCTATCATTGGAGATGTTCATTTTCTCAAAGCAACTCCAATAAATCAAATTTACCGAGCTCCCATTATCAACTAAGATGCGACTCACTGGGTGTTTTGCTATTACTGCCGAAATCACCATGGGGTCATCATTAGGGATCACTACATCACCTTTGTCAGCTGGCGCGAAAGTGATGGGCTTTTCATCATGTTTTTCCTCCATCACCGAATTAATTTGATAAGCCTGTCGGCGTATGTCTTTCGAGACGAGGAAGAAGTGCCAGTTAGCGACTCACCCCCGGATATCACGTTAATAGCTGGCCCTGTGGGTTCATTGTCTTCCTCTCGATTCCTTCTTTCTACCCTTCTGTCGTTATCTCTTCTTTCACCTTCATTTCGTCTAACAGGTCCTCTGTTTTCACCTCTTCTATCTCTGAAATTGTTTCCCCTGTTTCGTGCAGGATAGTTAGTTCTATCGCCTCTATATACGAAACGGTTTATTTTTCCCTCTCGTGCTAGCTTTTCTAGCTGATTCATCAACTCCCTACACTTCTCAGTTGTGTGCCCATGCGCTGAGTGGTAATCGCAGTATGATCTTAAATCACGGCCCAAATTCCCTGATGTCTTCTTTGGAGTCTGTATAAGCCCTGATCCTTCAATGGCTGCCAACACTGAAGCTCGAGATTCGGTGAGTGGGGTATAGGAATTGTATTTCAGCGTGGGTGCTTTCTCAAACTTTCTCGACTGGCTAGAAGATGCCTCATTGACCTCTCTTCCTCGTTTCCTTCCATCCTTGGATTCTCCAATCGTCACCATTTCATTACTTCCTCCTGGGTTACATACTTATTGGCACGGGAGAGTAAGTCTGAGATGGTAGTGGGCTGGTCTAGCGACAGGGATTCTTGCAATTTTTCAGACCTTGTCCCCTGTAATACAGCTGCCACAGCTATACCGACTTGCAGGTCTCGTACCTCTAAGGTAGCATCTCTGAACCGATCCACATAACTTTTCAAAGACTCCTTAGCTCCTTGTTTGATAGTGAGTAAATAGGTCGGTTCCTTCCTTCTTTGACTGTTCACTGCAAACGCCTTAAGAAACTCACTTCGCAATTGGTCAAAAGAGGCAATAGACCCTTCAAGCAAGTTATTGAACCATTTCATCGCATGTTCGGACAGAGTTAAGGAGAAGGCCCTGCATATTATCTCATCCTCCCATCCATGTAGCAACATTAGGGCCTCATAATTTTGCATATGATCATAGGGATCTGTTTTCCCGGTGTATGCGGCCATCTGCGGCATTTTGAACTTCGGGGGCAGAGGTTTTTGCATGATGGTTGTGCAGAACGGTACTCTTCTTCTCTGGCTCTCCTCTGCAGACACTAATTTTTTCTCCTCTAACACCTGTTCTATCATTTTCTTCATATCTACGGGGGGAGCAAGCTGATTTCTGGCATGAGACGAATCAGGTATGTCTACGACTACTTCCTTACCTTTTGCTAAGGGTGTGTTTGTTCGTATCATCTGCGTGCACCAAGTGGGGCAAACTCCGACCCGGCTCCCCAGGTGTTTTGATCTTCGACACCATTCTTTCCAGCACCTCCAACACCATGTTCTAAGTTGGTACCGGTAAAATTTGATAGGTCATGGTGATGGGCGGTAGACTCTGTCGCCCGGTCGGTACCCTGTAACCCAGGCACCTGTCGCCCCACGCATGGAGCCTGTCGCCTGACCCCTGTCGCCGGGTCTAGGCCTGCCGCTTCATCAGTCTTTCGCTGGGTACCGACGGCAGGCCTCATGTTTGCAGGCCCCGTCGCACCCTGTTGAATGTCATTCTCTGTGACGGGGGGAGCCTTTCGCAGACGAGAGGGGTCTGTCGCTGTCGCGTCCTCCTGTCCCCCAGGCACCTACGGCGGGACTCCTTGACTAGTTCCTCCTACCAAGTTCTGCACGGCAGGCGGCAAATTCAACTGCGGGAGAACTCCGTGGAACAGATCCACCATGGCTTGTAGCGCCTGGGTGGTTTCTTCGCTCTGTCGCCTCAGAGCTTCGAATTCTGCCGCTAACACAGTGATTCTTTCTTCCTCCCTGTTCACCTGGTTCCTCTGGCGAATATGCTGTTCCGGGGAACTTACAGAATTTTCCTCACTGCCAGTCCTTGCGTTCGTCGATCTTGTTCTCACCATCTTAGTAAATCTTGATTGGCTTTTTATACGTTTCCCATAGACGGCGCCAATTGTTGTTACACAAAACAACAATAAAGGTATGCTGACGTCGATGTTCGTACTAAGTCTTCACGTGTGTCCAAGAAGCTTCTGTGAAACAAGAAAAGTCAGAGGGACGCAGGGGTGGTTCCCTGCGTAGACACTCCGATGCTTAAGTCAGAAGAAAGTTCTTTAATATTGGGAAGCGTAAAAGCCAATAGTCAAAAATTAGAGAATAAAATTGTACCTGGGGGCCTATTTATAGGCCAGCATTCTAGGTTAATTGCTTAAGGATAACCACCTTATCTTGCTAAGAGTTTGTATCAGGGTATAACACAAGTTCCTCAAATGCGGAGAGAAATTAGAGCCTGTCGCCGGCGGGAGACGGATAAAGCCACGTGTCGCCTTGTGATTGCAGGCGACAGACTATGAGTCTGTCACTACAGCGACAGGTGTTGACACGACACGTGATAGAGCCACGTGTCGCCTTGTGACTGCAGGCGACAGACTATGAGTCTGTCGCCGCAGCGACAGGTGTTGACACGCCACGTGTCGCGCGATCATTGTGGGCGAAGGGATACAAGTCTGTCGCAAAGCGATAGGTCTGACGCACGCCACGTGTCGATCGGTGACTATATGCGACAGACGGGAGGTCTGTCGCAAAGCGACAGGTGAGATATGTGTCTTGCCTCTGTCGCCAAGACCACGTGGCCCAGTGATTCTTTGCCACGTGGTGAACTCGGGTGCGTCTCAGGCCAGGCCCACCGTAGGTAGATTTTGTTATATCAAATAGTAAATAACATGTCTTTATGTAAAATTAAAAAGTAATGTGATCTAATAAAATTGAAAATATTATTATTAAAGTAACTGCTCCTAACATTTCTCCTTTATCTTTTTACCAAAATACGCTAAGCTAAACCCAAAACCCATAAAACCCTTTATAATTCTTGACTTGTTTTCTTCACTATTTGTACTGTGTATTTTTACTATGCATTTTGTGTTTATGGTGCTTGTGTGTTGTGTTTTTGCCTACTTTCTGTGTGTGTTTGCATTTGCTCCAGTTTCTAATGATTATCATTGTGGCTCTATCAGTGATTATTCTCTTTGTTTGGTGATTCTAGGTTAATGATCACTACTAAACCTAGAAGATTAAAAAAAAAGTTTATTCTTCATGTTTTTTTCGATTTCTCGACTAGAAATAGGGAAAAAAAATCTTTTCTCTTTTCTACCATTTTTTTTCGTTTTTTAGATTCTTTGCTCTTCAATGATTGTCACTCCTCTCATGTCTGTGCTCATTTTTGTTTTAATGGGCTGCTTATAGATTTAGGATTCAATTGAAACAATAATTTATATCTTTCTTTTTCCTCGATATCATTCCGAACACAACACAAATCCTCATCAAACTCAAATCTTAATCCAACTCTAATTTCTAATATTTTTTCTTTTTCCAATTTTTTAATTACATATAAATATGTTTTTTTTACATTTTATCCATAAAACAATAAGATAAATAATAAAGAAATAAATGAAATTAAAAATTAAAATGAGCTGAACATTTTATATTTGGTTCAAAGCCCGAAAACAATGTCTAATAATTCATCCATTGTCGTAACGACTTTGCGCTCGACGATTTTGAAAACATTTAAAAAAAAAAAACAAGGATGGAGTCGCCACCAATCTTTTTTATTAGGTGTGATTTGCCACCTGAAAACGTTTATCTTTTCAGCAAAATCTCAAAATTAATTAAGTTTTATTAAAAAGGCAATCTTTTGGTCTGCGAAACAAAAATTGGGTTCGGGGGTACGGTTACGCGTGGGGAAGGATTAGCACCCTCACGACGCCCGTTAAAAAAACGGTACCATAATAATCATGTGTTATCCTTTGGTTTTAATAAAATGATCTTGAATTAATATTTAAAAATAATTTTTATTTTTATTACAATCAATTTTATTCTTTTTATTCAAAGTCATTTTTTTTGTGAAAATCATTTTATTTTATTATTTTTAAAAAAAAAGTTAAATTTTATTTTTCAAAAGTGAATGTGAACCTATTTGTATTGAAAAAATTAAATCAAATATCCCAATACTCTGGTAACATATGAAATAATTTTCCTCACCTAGAGATTTCTTAAGAATCACTACTTGTGAGTTCTATAGAATCTCATCGTTGGAAGATTCACACTCGCTTCAAAAATTATTACGAATGCAAATAATGCAAACAGATAATGAATGATGCAAATGAAACTTTAAAAGAAATTTTATTTATTTTGATTTTATTGATGAAACTCTTGATATTGAGAAATTTGGCTAAATATCCCAATACTATGGTAACATTTAGCCAATTCCTCTCACCTAGGGATCAGTCAAGAAATCACTACTTGTGAGTCTCATGACATCCCGTCCTCGGAAGGATTTCATTTAAATTTAAATTTTATTATTGATTTCCTTTTTTTTATTTTCTTTTTTTTAAAAAAAACTTATTTATTTTTATTTTTTAATAAAACAAATTAAATTATTGAAAAATCATACTAAATATCCCAATACTCTGGTAACATTTAGTAAGACTCTTCTCACCTAGGGATCAGTCAAGAAATCACTACTTGTGAGTTTCATGACATCTCATCATCGGAAAAATTCCATCTTACTTTTCTTTATTTTATTCTATTTTATTATTTTTTACCTAAACAATTATTTCCATAAAACAAGTGAATGAAATAAATGAAAAAAAGAACAGTACCCTCTTCGGGCGAACTCCTTGAGCGGGAGAGTAACTGGGCTTCCTTCTCTACGGGCGGGCGATCTCTTCGACCAAACAAGCGTGTGGAGAGAGAGCACTACGCGAATTCTGCTCCGCTTTAGATGGGCGGGCTAGTTTGTGAACGGGCTAGCTCTCTGGCGGGCGAGCTCCTTGAATGGCCTAGCTCCTTGGCGGGTGAGCTCCTTGGCGGGTGATCTAACTCACGGATCTTGTATCTTTCCACTGGCGGACGAGCGAACTCACGGATCTTGGTCGCGTCTATTGGGAGCAACACTCGGATCCCAATCCTCTTTCCACGGGCGGGCTAGCTTGCGAGTCACGCGGATTCCGGGTCGAGTCAGGGGCGATGCGCGGATTTTTGACCTCCCTTTTTACGGGCGGGCGATCTCGTGGATCTTCCTTTTCCTTTTAGCGGGTTGTGCGAGCTCCTTGAACAGAAGAGTGGACTCACGGATCCTGCTCCTCTTGTCGCGGGCGGGCGAACTAAGGCGGGTTCCAATTGGGTCAAGTCCACACGCGGGTCGCCTCCTTTACTCTTCGTTTCTCCTTAGCTATAAAAGGCAACCCCCCCTCTTTTTTTTTCAACCCGTTTTTCATCAGGTTTCACACCAACACTTAAAATCCAAAATCTTCTCCGCCCCTTTTTCGCCAAACGACTACCAGCCACCGTGCGCCGGTTGCCAGTGACTATCCATAACCTCAGGAACGCTCACCTTACCCCCCTCTTTCCAGATCTGACTTCATTTTAGCCCAAATATCACTCCAACCTCTCAAATCTAGCTTTCCCACAAGCCTTTTCCCTTCTTTTTTTTTCTGTACTCTTCGGTTTTTTTTTGGGTTGATGGTTTCAGATCTGGTGGTTGGTTCTTTTGTGTTCTTCTATTGTTTGGCTTGTTTCTTTTTTGCAAGTTTCTTAGGATTGGTTTTGGGAAGTGTTGAGTTTGGGTTTCGGTGTAGTGGATTTTTAGATCTGGGTTAGGAGGGGGTTGGTTTCGATGGCTGTGAGTGGTTGGAGAGTTGAGGTTGTGGTGTTTATGTGGTGAGAATGGTGTTTTGGTGGTGGTGAGGATGATGGTGGCTTCGGTGGTGGTGAGGAGTGGCTACGGGGGTGCTGTGGTGTTGGTAGTGGTGATGGCGAGGTGATGCGGATGGTGGTGGTGTTTGGTTGTTGGCCCTGGAGGAGGGGGTGCCGGTTGTTCTTGTGGTTTATGCTCTCTATTTTTCTCCTTCTCCAGCGGTCCCTTTTCCTCCTCTTCGTTGTCTTCTTAAACCAGTTTGGAGCCCTTACCGTAGCCTTTCAAAGTCACAAGATCCCTAGGTCTCTGTGGAGCGGGATTCACGGGATGGGGAAGATGGGACAATGGGTATGGCTTGCGACAGGGGAGAAGATCTGGTCGTCGGCGGCAGTAGGGGCGGCAGATTTGGGTAGGTTTGGAGCATTAAATGAGATGGGACTGATGGTAGATTTGGGAGGCTGGCGGCAAGTGTAAAATAATAATAATAATAATAATAATAATAATAATAATAATAATAATAATAATAATAAGAATAACATATAAAAATAATAATCATAAAAATAAAACTAAAATAATAATAATAATAGCAATAATAATAAAATGGGACAAAATTAGGTGTTAACAGCTGCCCCTCTTTGCTCATTGCTGAGGATCAGGATTAGAGCAAAGACAATAGACACACTAATTTTGTCCGGCTTATAACCTAATCTCTTTTTCTTTTCTTCTTTT